>JAPDVR010000014.1:19970328-20342828 GCA_026230005.1 Gila orcuttii
TCTGCTCTCAAGATATGTACCTTTAACAGTATTTCTGATGCCAGTAGCATCACAGTTGTCACAGTGACTCTGGTGGAGATTGACCCAGACATCTGACCTGCTGTCTGCCGTCTCTGCCGCATGCACCGGGAAATACCCAGACATGTGCGCACTCATTACGAAACATATCTAAAAATAAAAGAAAATTAGAAAAAAGTTTTGAAATTTGATTTGATTAAATTTTTTTCCCCGTTTTTTAAATGATCTTTCTCAGTACTTTTTACATAAATATGCTAATGTAAAAAAAAGACAGAAAAAAACACGCTATGCAAGACACATGGGGAAATAATCATACATATTAAACATTAAATATAAAAAATCTACATTTTTGATTGAAAAAATCTATAAATATTAGATTCAATTTTTGAACTAAAAATTGCCTTTGCTACTAACTGAAATAATTTGAAATACAAACATTTCTAAGTGAAAAAACTTAGGGTGTGTTTACATGACGATGTACTAAAAACGTACGCTGTGCATTTTTCACGTACAGAAGACAACGTTGTCGAAAATGATCCCAGTTCACACGGATCAGTGAAAATGACAAAAAAAAAAAAAACGCTGCGTTATTCATGCCAGGCCAGTAGATGGTGATTCTGTAAAATGCACAGAGACGATAATGGTATCCTTTTCAAAAACTTGCACTTTAAAACCTGTTTTCAAAAGTTTGCGTTTTCAGGCCGCCAAACGTCGCCGTGTAAATGAACGGGCCAAAAACGCAGAAAAAGTTTTTAGTTTTTATTTGAAAATGGTGTTGTGTAAACGGCCCCTAAAACGGTCATGTGCACTGATGTGAGTAATGCATTACAAAACATTACAAAAAATTTAAAAAGTTATTTATGAAGCAGCAAACCAATGTCATGGTTAACTAAACTAAAATATTTGAGTTAACTGAAATAAAGCTGAAATAAAATATAAATATTGGATTTCAATTAAATGAACATTTTGAAATGAAAAGTTTAAGTACTAAAATAACTAACTGAAATAATACTAAAACTGATGCGAGTAATACAGTACAGATACAATACAAAAAAAGATTTATATGTATATTTATGAGGCGGCAGACCAGTGCTGATATTGTTAAATAAACCTAAAACTATTAAAAACGTTTTTGTTGATTGAAAATAAAGCTGAAATAAAACTAAATAAAATAAAATGAAATGAAATATTTTAGATGAAAAACTTCAATTTAATGAAAAAATGTACATATTGCATTGGCAACAAAGTGCTAAAATTACTAACTGAATTTTTTTTTAATAAATTAAAAATCTAAAAAATAATTTTTAAAGCAAAAACTTACAAAAATACATACAAATTAACATAGAAACTATATATATATATATATATAGAAGTAAAAAAATTGCATATAATATTAAAATAACACTGCAGCAGACATCACATAGTCTTTAAAACAAAAATATGAAATTTCTGAAATTACAGAGTCTGCGAAAATAAAACAGCCTGAGGATAAGACATTGTAGCTCTGATCTCTGTTTGTAACCAACAAACAAATCAATAATTAAAAACAAGAGAAATGTTTAAACAGAACTCATCCTCTCATGCATATAATATTTAATCAACAAATGGAACTAAAAGGCTTTCCACACTATACGCTTAACCTTGAATTACGGCCCAGAATTCATCGGCCCTGTCCCAAACGACACACTTCATGTGCACATGTGGTCGAGAAGGCTGTAGGGTGCCCCATTTGTCAGTTCAGGTTTTAGAAGGGTGTTCGCGAGCGCTCATATGAGCCCTAGATGCACACTTTTGCCCAGCAGACAGTCAAAGTGGCATTACGTCATGAATGTGTGGACTCGCGAGGGCTCAGGGCTCCAATTGGGACAGGGACCGTATTTACTCACTCTCTGTGATGTTACTGTTGTTCTGAAGAATCTTTGCAGATGTAACACAAACACAACATGCAGGGCACTGTGACTGTGACGACACACTTCATTGGGCCAGTGTCTGCTGGAAACACAATATTCCTTCATCTGCTGCGCCACCTGAAACACACAGCAGGAATAGAGAAGGTGACCTCACAGGTATCAAGAAAAGCACTGCGGCAAATCCTCCATCTGCCGTTTGTGCTGAAAGAGATGCGCAGCATACAGATCTCCACAGACATGCTGCAGTTTAATGCTCAATTATATTAGAGGAACATTCACTGGGAGCTATTAAACCAAATGACATAAAATTACAAAAACACAACTACAATAAACTATCAGATGTTTACATTTAGTAGTAATAATGGGTGTTGTTTGTGGAGTTAAAAGTATTAGTTGACTATTAGTAATGACCGATGGTTTGGCTAGATACGACTCGTATTCCTCAGCTGGGATCCTGTAGAGTCTTTGAAGCTGCATTGAAACTGCAATTTGGACCTTCAAACCCGTTGGACCCCATTGAAGTCACTATATGGAGAAAAATCCGGGAATGTTTTCCTCAAAAACCTTCATTTCTTTTCGACTGAAGAATGAAAGACATGAACATGGGTGGGGGTGAGTAAATGATCAGGAAATTTTTATTCTGAAGTGAAATACTCCTTTAAGGACCTGAGCAAAATAAAGGCATAATGTGGTGAAATACCAAGACATGTGAACCTTTAACACTTTATTTTGACATTCTACTGACTATAAGTAACTTTGCAACTGCGTCAACTTATTCCAAGCCGAACCTAACCTAACCTAACAGTCTAGTAATACTCTAGTTAGTCGACATGTAGTTGCAAAGTTACTTATAGTTAAAAGAATGTTTAAAGTGGACTATCGAGATGCAGTGTAACTGAACGCTCGTCTGTACTGTATGAATGCTGTGCTTTGACAAACACACAGTGTTTCTGATGGAAATTCTCTTTCTCTGCGAGCTGTAATTACAGTTAACGGTGTCTTCCTGTGCATTCCTGCAGAACAACACAACCAGCACGGCCAAATCCTGTCAGCTTTTATCTCTTTAACCACTCATTTTAACGACAACGGGCACTTAGAATGAGAGAGAAAAAAAAACTTTCATTCATTCACTGTCATTTTAGATTAGATTAAAAACAAATAAACATAGTTCTTTTAAAACGCTCACAAACAAGCAATTGTTTTATTTTTTATTGTGCCATTTAAAAGGATCCTAATTTTGTTTTTGGAGTCCCCTACAATACATTAACATGCATAAAAGGAAAAAAAAAACTTTAATTTTCTCATAATATATATACACACATTGCAGCGTCACCTCATTTCTATAAAGAGTCTGAAAACAGTTTATTCGAAGATTCAGTTTCTCCAAACTCCTCCTTAATACGAGCTTTCTCTGCTCTGATTGGTCAGTTGACTTAGTCTGTTGTGATTGGTCTACTCTGCTCTGATTGGTCAGTTGACCCAGTCTGTTGTGATTGGTCTACTCTGCTCTGATTGGTCAGTTGACCCAGTCTGTTGTGATTGGTCTACTCTGCTCTGACTGGTCAGATGACCCAGTCTGTTGTGATAGGTCTACTCTGCTCTGATTGGTCAGTTGACTCAGTCTGTTGTGATTGGTCTACTCTGCTCTGATTGGTCAGTTGACTCAGTCTGTTGTGATTGGTCTACTCTGCTCTGATTGGTCAGTTGACCCAGTCTGTTGTGATTGTTCTACTCTGCTCTGACTGGTCAGATGACCCAGTCTGTTGTGATTGGTCTACTCTGCTCTAATTGGTCAGTTGACTCAGTCTGTTGTGATTGGTCTACTCTGCTCTGATTGGTCAGTTGACCCAGTCTGTTGTGATTGGTCTACTCTGCTCTGATTGGTCAGATGACCCAGTCTGTTGTGATTGGTCTACTCTGCTCTGATTGGTCAGTTGACCCAGTCTGTTGTGATTGGTCTACTCTGCTCTGATTGGTCAGTTGACTCAGTCTGTTGTGATTGGTCTACTCTGCTCTGATTGGTCAGATGACCCAGTCTGTTGTGATTGGTCAGATGACCCAGTCTGTTGTGATTGGTCTACTCTGCTCTGATTGGTCAGATGACCCAGTCTGTTGTGATTGGTCTACTCTGCTCTGATTGGTCAGATGACCCAGTCTGTTGTGATTGGTCTACTCTGCTCTGATTGGTCAGATGACCCAGTCTGTTGTGATTGGTCTACTCTGCTCTGATTGGTCAGATGACCCAATCTGTTGTGATTGGTCTACTCTGCTCTGATTGGTCAGATGACCCAGTCTGTTGTGATTGGTCTACTCTGCTCTGATTGGTCAGTTGACCCAGTCTGGTCGACCACTTTCAGCACGTCAAAAAAGAAAAGCATAACTACATCTGAATTTCAGCTCCAGATCTTCCTCAGCACTTGCACGCAGTGATACGTATAGTAACAATGGCGTAGGTTTTTTCTGTATCAATCTCATCTTTTGAAGTTTATCAAAGTGGATTTGCAGCACTGAAAACAGCCTCTTCTCAACCTGAACAACATGAACCAAACTCTTCCAGTCTCTACAGTGTTTGAAGGTCAAAGTAGACATTGTTCATGGGCAGACAATGAAGACCATCAGCTGGCAATGGCATACTGTATTGTAAAAAGCGCTATATAAATAAATGACTTGACATTATGCAAATTTGTAACATTGTTACATTGGTCAATCAATCTACAATTCACTTTATAACTATTACTTTGAATCAAGTAATGTTTTGTTCATATTGCACTGACCCGTCCCGTACACGATTATACTGATGTGCGAATGAAGCATCTCAGAAAAGATTTGAACGACTGATGGCATTCCATTCACAGGCGTTTTTGCCTCCTACGATTAATTTATTCTGTAATGGAAAGCACACAAGAGGTTCTTTCACTTTCATTTTCTCCGAAGACACTTTAAAATACTCTTCAAACTCTCACATGTGCTTTAAAGAATCACAAAAATGTCCAAAATTATAACTGGAGATTTGTTGTTTTTATTGGTGGTATTTCACACTGTAGAAAGACTTAATCTGAAACAATCATAACTAATGCAAACAAAACTCCTCAAAGATGCAGTCAAACCAAGCTGTTGTTTTAAATGATTGGTGAATCTGAAACAGAAGTGAGTCCTGATCCAGTTATATTACATGTGTAAACACTCAACAATTCATTTCCAACAACCTAAACTTACAGTAAAATCAAAATGTAATATTCTTTCAGTTTTTAGTTTTTTTAATAATCTTTCTCATAACTTTTTACATAAATATGCTAATGTAAAAAAAGACAAAAAATAAACAGATGCTATGCAAGATACAGGGGGAAATAATCATACATATTAAACATTAAATATAAAATTCAATGTAAATACAAAAAAAAAAAAATAATTCACCCAACAACAAATTGTTCCTATAAAAATCCACAAAGAAAATTCAACAAATTAATTAAAATAGCATAAACATAAATACAGGCCCTTTAAGCTTTAAGTTTGGGACATAATGTAACAGGGACGTAATAAGACCCAAAATGATCTCCAGTAACGGGGCATTGGGAAATATCTGCCCTACGGTCTTATTAATTATATAATCCGACAGGAAAGATTGTAAATCTCTCTACCTAAAATATCCGAAAACAAAAACTGGGGAAACAAACCGCAATGCACCAAATGCAGTGTGTAGTTGTCTATACAATAATGTACATGCAATTATCTGAATCTATAATGTACATAAATCATACACTAAACTGCTTTTACATGGGAAAGTTGCGTATTTTATTACACAAGTATCTAAATATTATTATTTATATTATGCTTAGAAAATCACTTAAATCCAATATGCTTTCTTAAGTGTATGTATGCATGTATGTGTATATATATATATATATATATACACATATACATACACACACACACACATATACATACATACATGTATATAAATAAAGGTTTTGGTTTTTCTTTGTGCAGATGCTCAGATGTAGATTATATATGGGTACGATGAACAAAACAGTGGCATTAAATAAATTAATATAAAACAGCAAACCATCCTACATATAAAACAAGCCAGAATTGGTCAAATATGATTTATTTGTAACTTACTATATATTGTGATATGTGAAGAAGCTGTGCATAATAATCAGCTCATTAATAATCATTCTTAACGGAGTCAAAGTATCTTCACAAAGTGTGATTAATGTTCACCTTTTGTCAAGAAATGTTTTGGTTTTACTCATTTTCCCTACATGTGACCCCATCCATAAATCTGAACAGAAACAAGAAAACAAGCAAATGATTATCACCATCAACTGAAGTGTTTTAGCTACATCAGACCTGTGACTTAAACCCCAAATCGTACCATTCCCAGAATCCAGTGCATCCGGCGGTGGGTGTCCGTGTTTGTTTGCCCTTTGAATGGTGTGACGAGGACGGAAGATCAGGGTTTGGATATGACGACGCGCGAGCCGTATGTAGGCACTTGAGCTGCACGAGGACACACACACACACACACACACACACACACACACACACACACACACACACACACACACACACACACACACACACACACACACACACACACACACAGAGACAGACACCTGAACAGACGTCCCGCGTCCTCCATCAGGGCGAGTCCATGCTGAACAGCTCGATGCCCTGAGAGTTCCAGTGCAGACCGACTCCAGAGTTAAAGACCAGAGACCAGACGTACGGGATGAAGAAATCCTCAGGCTGCTCTTCCTCCACGTATTTAAATTTCAGCTCCGGAAATATCTGCATGAGGATCACACACATACACTGAGTTACAAACTGCTGATAAAATGTTAAAACAAAGCAATGCATCCTTACATAAATCATCAAGCAGCCAAAACGTTGACATTTTTTTTTTTATTCAGCAAGTGAAAAACCTTAGCAACCATTAAGACATAATATTTGCTCATGTTTCAAGATTCATCCACTCAATGGCTTTTCAGAAAAAAAAGTTCAAAAAAAGTAAAAAATACTTATTTGATTCAATAAATTATTTTTGTAATTACACCAGAACTACCATTATTTATGGAAGCTTGTTTCCACCACTGAATAAAAAAAAAAAAAGAGAAGATAATTGCAACTTTTTATCTCACAAATCTGACTTTTTTCTCTCACATTTGTGAGTTTAAATCTTGTAATTCTTACTTTATAATTGGCAGTTGAGACTTTATATTTCGCAATTTATAAAAAAGATTTATATATTTTATAGTATTCATTAATATTTTATTTATTTTAATTTCCATTTTAGTTATTGTAATACTTCAACTTAAGTATTAAACTTATTTCAGTTAGTTTTAGTAATCTGCAATCGATTTAACTTATGTAAAGTCTCATTTTGAAGAAAGATTATGAAAACAAATATTTGTTCTTTAGAGCAACAGGCACTGATGCATCGTTCACAATGGCCAAGAATGCCAATCAAGTCAATTTGGATTTAATGTGACTAAGTGTTACATCACAAATTCACATATGTTTTAAAAGTTCTGTTATTATTGTATATGTTAAAAGTTTTAAGAAAGGGCCGAGTGCAAATGAAGGGCGTAAATAAGCATTCATAATGAGTTGTCTTTAAAGCGCGGTGAACACAGATACGCGTAACCTGGCAGCGTGCGTTATCTGATTTCAGGTGAAGCGGTTGCAGTTTTGACACAGGTGTAATTCCATCCACCTGTGAGGTAAATACACTTGAGTTTGATTGATTATATGACAGACGGGAACACCTCAGATGCTGCTTTTCATGTTTAAATACAAGCCTCTTAACCAGTGGTAAAGCGATACGCAGCGCTACTACCCGAGACGCTAGCGGCGGTCTCCTGTGTGCTAATCAGCGTGAGGAGGTGTGTGTTAGCTTACCGGAGGGTTTGAGTTCCTCACACACACGGCACAACAGTGAGCGTCTACGTTTACAGACGCCTCGGCCTTGGAAGTATTATTCCTTTTATTTTCAATAATTCTCAGGCTCGAACCAAACCAATAAGCTACGAGATGAATCACAATGATTTTTAGAACTAGATCTTTATCGTTAATAGTTCATAATTCTTAATTTTTTTTAATTACAATCAAATTAAATTGAACTTTGTAACCTATCTATCTATCAATCCATCCATCACTCCACCAATCTATCTATTAATACATCTGTCCATCAAACCATTTAACCATCCATTCAATTTCTAATAAATTCAAAAGAAAATTTATGGTGAAATGTTCTAAACTGTCATAAAATGTATAAATCTACAAAAAGTAATAAATGAAATAAATATTTACACAAACACATCTATCTATCTATCTATCTATCTAAAATTAAATTCATAAAAAAATGAATTACAATAAAATATAAATTGTGCAATTCCAATAGGGTCCTCTCACCATCGGTGCTTGGGCCCTAAAAATATAACTTAGTAACCTATCCATCCATCCATCTATCTATCCATCCATCCATTTATCTATCCATCCATCCATCCATCCATCCATCCATCTGAATTGTGGTCAGTTGTAACTAGGTAACTTTGTAACCTATCCATCCATCCATCCATCAATAGATATCCATCCATCCATTTATCTATCCATCCATCCATCCATCCATCTATCTATCCATCCATTTATCTATCCATCCATCCATCAATCTATCCATCCATCCATCTATCCATTTATCTATCCATCCATTTATCCATCCATCCATCCATCCATCTATCCATCCATCTATCTATCCATCTATCTATTCATTCATTCATCAATCTATCCATCCATCCATTAATTGATCTATCTACCCATCCATCCATCTAAAATTAAATCTATTAAAATGATAAAATTCATAAAAAATGAATTACAATACAATAAATTAGAACTTTGTAACCTATCCATCCATCCATCCATCAATTTATCTATCTATCTATCCATCCATCCAATTTATCTATCCATTCATCCTTCCATCTATCCATCCATGCAACCATTCAACCATCCATCCATATATCTGTCCGTTCATCAAGCCATTCATCCATCCATCCATCAATATAACATTAAATTAACATTATACAATAACTAACCTTTTAACCTAACAAAATATCTTTCCATCACAATCTAGTCAAATGCTAATGGATTAAGTCCTGCTCCACAATTTCACTGTTGAGATTTGAAAACTTACACCTAAAATTCTTCTGTTCTGCACAACAAAAGCTCTTGGTGAGGCTTTGACTTGCTAACTATAGCTGCTGTTTCTGTTGTTCGTTATCAATGACCTCTGATCCATCTCTAAACAAATACAACAGCTGATTCCAGCCCACAGGAAGCTCTCAAACATATAGTCTGACTTTAGGCTGCCAACAGGACTTTCAGAAACAGGAAGCTGTCTATCTGTGGCTCTGTGTAACACCGTTCACTCTTGGCTTAATTTGTAGTAAGACAAGAAATCCTCCTTCCGTTCTTTTCAGAGGCCATGGAGAAAAAGAAGCCCAGAAGACATGAAGGAACTCCTTTCACTGGAACTTTACAGTTCCCCTGGAGCGATTCTGCAAACAAATGCTGTCATTTCCCATCAGTGCAAAAAAAAAAAAAAAAAAGAAAAGAGGAGGCTAGTGAAACGCCGCTTTTCAACGGCTGCTGCAATGAGCAACTCCGTGGAGGATGTTTTCACTGAAATTTGAGTTTGAGGCAGTGAAACTTCGAAAGATATTCAGAGCTTTGTTTCAGACTAAAGGTTTGCATGCATAAAAACACATGCAAACTTGACGGCACATGCAAACACAGCCTTTCAAACAAACAAAACATGGTGTCTTGTGAGTTCTTTGTGGATTTGACGTACTTAATGAGCTTTGAATCATGCCTCCTTATAAGCTCAAAATACAGGGCACTGCCACTGCAAATTAATATGAATAAGATTAAATGGCCAAGGGATTTATCGCAGCTGATAATCAATTCAGAAATGGACACTGGTGTGCGAATTGATACCACAGAAAGGACAGTAATAATCTGATTCATGCATTTGTGCATCGTGTTGAAATTAAGTAAAAATATATATATTTTTTTAAATCTATTTTCTTGTATACATCCGTAACGTGGGCCCTAAAAGTGTAAATACAAAATGTTCTTCTTTAATATGCAAATTCAGGTAGTATCATCCTACGAAATAATTCTGAAACAAACAAGTATGATCATATAAATAGATATTTACATATAAATGTTTAGAATATATATATTTATTTAATTCCTTTTTCTTTTTTATTATTAGGTTCATGACAATTATGCACATTTCACTCTAAATTCTATTTTTTTATTATTATATTATTATATATATTTTTTATATGGTTTTAATCATATGGTCATACTTGAAGTCGTGGATATTTAGTGACAGCCACAAGTTGTCCAACATTTTGTGCTCTCACAAGCAAAAGCATGTGTGTTTGTGTGTCTGACTTATTTGCATGTGCTTCTAACTGCACAATTATTCTTCATACTACCTGCGCTACAGCCATGAAGTTCACCCAATTCACTAGATTTCACTAGCAAATTAGGACACTATAAATCAGTAGGGTGACCACCCGTCCCGCTTTGCGTTGTACCACACAGCATTTTCACCCCTTGTCGCATATTGAGAAAATGTTCCGTATTTTCATCAGTCTGTTGGTTTTTAATTATCACATTAAGAAAACGTGCATGCATTATTTTGCCTTTTTAAGAAATCATTTTATTTATTATTTTTGCGGCGTAGTTTTTCACCTGTATTTAACAGCGCTTCGTCAGAAGTACAAATACAACAGCCGTTTTTAAAATCCTATCCAATGGTTGAAAGGACAGGAGTAAACAGGGTCACTAGTGGGTTGTGACGCTGTCAATCAAAATGTGGAGCGGTGATTCGTTCCATGTGTTCCCTGTCAGAAAACAAATGGATAATTAAGTAAATTAAATTTTAAATTTAACAGAATTTATCAACTTGTTGCCTGCTGTGGTTGCTTTAATTCACATCCTTTCTAAAAAAATATTAACCTTTTTGATTTAATATATAGACTATCAATGATCTAAATTCATGTTGGTTTATATTTTATTTGTTCATTATTTATTTAGTTGGATTTTAGTTGGACTTGGTCAGAACTGTTTAAAAAAATAGTTATCTGCCTGATACCTGCTGCCTTTGGGCTCAGTGATGTTGAATTTAAATGTCATGTAAAATAAAGACATGTTATGTTACATTGTGATGTAATGGTGTTTTCTGGAAGTGACTAAAGAACAAAGAATTTATCAGCTGAAAAGCTGATGTTTTTATTAAGTTAGATAAACATTATATAACAGTTTCAGGTTATGTTTTAGTGTTGGTAACATGTCCAACATTGTCCCACACAAACTTATAATAGTCCCACATTTGGTTTGTTTGATGGTGGTCACCCTATAAATCAGGGCCTTAGCAGAGAATAAATGAGAAATCCGTGAGCACACCTGCTCATTCTGCACCATTCTTTTATTTGTTTTTTATTTATCTGATATTATGTCCAATGAAATGTCACAAACAAAAAGGAATAGTGCTTGGTCACCAGGGTTATTTTATAGTTAACTAAGGGTATGTTTACATAACAACAATGTACTAAAAACAGACGACAACATTGTCAAAACGATCCCCGTTCACACGGATCTGCGAAAATGACTAAAAAGGCTGTATTATGCATGCCAGACCAGTAGTCGGCGATGTCACTTTGTCAAGAAACACCCCTCGAACACTTAATATACATGCGTGAACGTGATATGACATCACCGTTTTCACAAATATAGGTTTTCGTTGTTTACATGAAGACAGTAACGGCAAAACCTTGCAACCCTTGAAACCCTTTTTGAAATGTTCACGCTTTCAGGCCCCCAAAACCCTGTTGTCATGTAAAACCAAAATGTTGTCATGAACGGCCAAAACGCATAAAAGGTTTTCATTTTCATTTGAAAATGGTGTAGTGTAAACGGCCCCTAAAACCAAAACCATAAAAACATTTCCATTACTTAAGAAAAACATTAACTGAAAGAAAATAAAAAACTTAAACATAATTTATTTTAGCTAGTTGCAAAGGCAACATCTCATTTTAATTTAGTTTAACTTGATATACTAAAATAAAAATTAATAATTAAATTACAAAATAATAAAAATGCCAAAACAGCAAACAAAATGACTAAAATATAAAATGAAAATGGAAAAATTAAAAACTAAATAAAAAAATGATTAAAACTATAATAGTATCTCAGTGACAATAAAATAAATTTGTTGTTCACTTTAGACATAAATGGGCAGAATATTTACATTTATGAAACGTTTTGAATGATCAACACCCTGCAAACCTTCTAAGATTTCTACATTACTATGAACACTACTCTTCAAATGTTTGGGGTCGGTAAGATTTATGTTTTCGAAAGAAGTCTCTTATGCTCACCACCGCGGTAGTTATTTAAATAATAATAAGAAATGTTTGTTGAGCAGCAAATCAGTATAATTTCTGAAGGATCGTGTGACAATAAAGACTGGAGTAATGATGCTGAAAATTCAGCTTTGATCACAGTAATAAATTACATTTTAACATATATTCACAAATAAAAGTTATTTAAAATTGTAATAATATTTCACAATATTACTGTTTTTATTGTATTTTTGAACCAAAAATAAATGCAGCCTTCGTGAGCAGAAGAGACTTCTTTCAAAAACATTAACAAACTTTTGAACGGTAGTGTATATCTCGACTCAATCATTAGAGTTATACTATTCAATCAGACAGCTGCCGGTTTGAACAGCTACAGGAATCGAGCCGTGACTGAACAAGCCAACACAAACCAAGCATGATCCAGCTCAACCAAACGCTTACAATATCCTACATAAAGTAGGAGCCAGCAGCTGCGAGGTGGCGGGTCCATCAACAGCGATCTGACCCAACCCCAATCAACCCGAGTCGACCCAAGCCAGCGCTCAGGTGAGTCGCAGGCCAATCGACAGCAGGTAAGCTGCCCATCGGCGTTAATAATGCATCAGCATCCTATCATATTCCTCAGCGCTCTCATTGTGAAAGACAGAGGCTGTATTGAAGCGCTTTCATATCTGACTCCACAGAAAGGGCTCAGAACTTGGCTGGACTCGCTGACTCCGGGTCTGCTGGCTCGGCTACACTGCGGCTCTATTCATGGCCGGTCAAAGTCTGTCTGTTCCTTTCAGACGCCATACAAGCACACGGACCCGGTCTGTCACACGTGGGAGGACATGAAGCGACTCGCGTGATGAGGGACTCCAGGTCACAAGGTCAACGACTTTCAGAATGGCAGAACACAAGGGACGATTAGTTTTCAAAACTTTTACGGGTCAATGTGTCAAGAACTTTCCTTTTGTCATATCTGTCCTTAAAATCAAAAGAAAGAATTAAGAAACTATATTTTTCTTGCTTAAAATATATATTTTTTAATACTGTGACAATATTTCCATCAATTAAGCACATTTCCCCCAAATTCTCATTAGTGAAAAGTAATAATCAAAGTCTCATTATAAAAAAAAAATTATCAATGTATTTATACACCATGGTAGTATTTATTTCATGCTTATTATAGTAATTTTCTTTCATAAAAGTTAAATATTATAGTATTCCCCTAATGAAAATCTGATAAAAATGTATAAATAAATTCAAAAGAGAATTCAGTGAGAATCCTGGGTAAACTGCGCTTAATTTTCATGAAAGCAATAAAACAGAAAACAACAAACAAACAATATATAAATTATATATATATATATATATATATATATATATATATATATATATATATATATAATTGATCAAATTTATACAATTAAAATAAATAATAATATAAAATTTATAAAATGTAACTTTTGAAAGCTAACAAAATATCTTTAAAATCCCAATCCAATATCATGTAATTCTTTGATTTACAGCACAGTAATTCTTTTGATTTAAAACGTCTTCATCACGAATGACTCCAATGAATCAGGAAATAAACTGGAGCTGGGATTCTTGTCAGAGTACATATGAGTCCCACTGAGGGCAGAAGAAAACCCAGAGCTATTTAAACTCTTAGATGTTCTCTGAACTGAAGTCTTGCGTCAAACTGTTATCTTCTCAGTTCTCAAACACACACACACACACACACACACACACACAGAGAGAGACATACACCCCCCTGCGGGGCCCCAGTGTTTCCTGGGAAGAGAAGGGCCAGACAGAGCCCAGGCAGAATTGGCTCATGGTTGGCTGAGCTCCAAGGTCGCCAGTCGGCTTGGCCCTGGTTTGCAGCAGTCGGAGCCTCAGAGCAGAAACAGTTCACTAACACACACACACACAGATCGGTCTGCTCACACACACAGGGGAAATGGACGCAGATGATTTTACATTAAAATGAGGCAAAATCAAACACATATATTAAACACACACAAACATTCTATTAATGAACTGAGAAAGAGACATTAATCACTTGTGTCTGATTCAAGACATACACTGATAAGAATATATTGTGACAAGTGAACATTGCATATCCATAATGAGAGTCAAAAAAAAGGCCTTAGTGACAAAAAGAAAGTTGGCAACCCATTAGATTTGGATGAAATTCAAAACATTTTGGGATGAGATTATGAAATTTTTCTTTAGTAGACATGTAATGATTAATTATAATTTGGAGTCAGTAAGACTTTTCTTTGTTTCTTTTTTTAAGAAATGTATACTTTTATTCAGCAACATTGATAATAATCAGAAATGTTTGAGCATCAATTAATCATATTAAAATTATTTCTGAAGGATCATGTGACACTGAAGACTGGAGTAATGATGCTGAAAATGCAGCTTTGATCACAGGAATAAATTGCATTTTAATATATATTCACATAGAAAACAGTTATTTTAAATTATAATAATCTATCACAATATTCTTGTTTTCACTGTATTTTTGATCAAATAAATGCAGATTTGGTGAGCAGAAGAGACTTCATTCAAAAGCAAAATAAAAAAAGCCAGTTCAGCTTTTAAATGCATTAGAAAACAGAAAAATCTGCAAAAACCTAATTGAGAAAGCAGTCTTTTTCATGACTAGTTAAGTGTCATATCTAAGTATTTCAAAATGCATCCAAAAGCCTTTATGAAAGCATGTGTGTGTGTTACACTGATGTCGCCCTCCCTCACAGGAGCCACGGTGTCTCTGTCTTATCACCACGCAACACACACACCAGCACACTGGCCAAACAACAAATTCCGCCGCCTCTGTCACTCCGTCCACGTCACACACGGCTGTCGCAGCTCCTATTCAACACTAAAGAGAGAGAGAGAGAGACAGAAAGAAAAAGGAGAGACAGAAAGAGGTAGAGCTCTGGGCAGACAGGCAGTCTGGCCCTTCACGCTTCCTTTGTGTGAGTGTTTGTGGTGGAATAAGGGCCGTCTGTACCAGGACCGAGGGTACGGAACATCCCTCAAGCGCACAGTTACTCTCTTGGGACTCTGATTCTGATAAGTGTTGCCTACTGCATGCTTGAGTGTGTGTGTGTGTGTGTGTGTGTGTGTGTGTATGAGTCTGGATGTCTAGACGAGAATTTTCATTCCCAGTCCTGGGGACGCCCAGGACACAAACACAACCCCACACACACACACACACACACACACACACACACACACACACACAGAGAGAACATATGAACAGAAATGCACAAGCACGCCAATAAACTACTAGAGAAAACCTAGTAGAAATTAGAGATGCAAGAACCCGTTTTTATATGTATATATATATATATATAAAAAATGTATGAAGTCCTGAATAATTAGGCTGGTCTTGGCCTCACACA
Organism: Gila orcuttii; assembly: GCA_026230005.1. NCBI lineage: Eukaryota > Metazoa > Chordata > Actinopteri > Cypriniformes > Leuciscidae > Gila > Gila orcuttii. Next base: position 19,986,091 of record JAPDVR010000014.1, read on the forward strand.
ACCATAATCAGGCATGTTTTTTGGGAATATTTACACACATTCTTGTGTTTAATAACAGATTGAAACATGAACAGACTACACGGGTCTCGAAACATGCTTTTAAATGTTGGATTATTTGTTGCGTTGTCTTAAAAACACAGCAATCAAGGCTGAAAGCTCGAAAAAGGCCAAAGCCACCCATCTGAATGTGTTTATTATTAAAATTAAAAAATCTAGGTAAACTACTTAACCTCACTAAATCGTTAATAGACAACAAATCTGGTCTGTCTGGTTTACAAAGCAGCTTATTATAAGTTGCGCAGTGTATACCGTCACATAACGGCCAGCCCAACTTGTTGCTAAAGTCTCAAACAAAACTTTTAAATAACATTCAATGATTCAGTTACAAGAACGTCTTCCTCATAATGGTGTTCACACTGAGAACGATTTGCAATGACCAGACAATATACATCAGCCCATCCATGAAGGTCTGCGGGTGTTTCTCAGAGGCAGCGGGAAGCTGAGCGATTTCTATCGGCCCTCAAACTCATTCGTCTGGCCATTAACATGATGGATGTTGTCTGTGATATCTGAAACACTGAACATGTGATAGAACACGCAATTAAACGGCGGATGAACGGCACATACCGGCCACTTTTTTCCTGATTTAGGGGGATCAGAGGGGACTGTGGGTAAGGATAAGAAGGTAACGAGACATGTGCTGGAGATTTATTCCAGTCTTTTAGCCCGTATATCAGAGACAGATATGTGTGATTTCCTGTTCTTCTGGAGATGTCATTACCCGCATGTGTTATAAAGTGTAATGGATGGCCCCGGAGGAGTCGTTTGTGATAATGAAGATGAGGCCTGACCTGCTCTCAAACATGATTGCTCGCGTGTTCAGACACCCGCCACTCACTCTCATTCTTGCAGCCTATCAGATAAAGCACAGCTTCATTTACCTGCTACATGCAGGTACAACATTATCAGTCGCCAAATGCTAAAGAACAAAAAAACTTTAGTGTAAAGTTTGCCAAAGAAATTCAGCTAGAGTTATAAATATACGTCAAAATACACAAATATACATTTGGCATCACCGATACCAATACTGCTACTGATGTCTCTATGAAAGTTTTTCTCAATTTTAGCCATTGATTACAGGCATTCAGATTTACAGTATAATTGAAAGCTATAATTTATACTTAAGCTAAACTTATACCGTAACTTAGTGTCTAACTCAAACACTGGCCAGTGAAATCGAACAATTTATTAACCAATGGCTAATGATATACGTTTATTAGTTGCCTAGCATGAAAATTTATTCGCATATGCGAGTGATTTACTCACATTGTAGATGGTTGCATCTTAAGGCTACAAACGTTTTTTTTTTCAATCAAGAGCAGTGCGTGTCTTTTGTTCTTTTATTAACATTAATGACAGACATCACAGCAGCAGGTTTATTAGGCTTCTGTCACTTTAAGAGCTGGCGCAGATGACGCGGATCTGAAGCACATCCAATTTTCTCACATCTCTTTACGTACATTTAAGACTTCATTTTACTAATTTAATTGTGCTTGCGAGGATACTCGAACGAACGGGCATTTTGGCATAATTCTGTGTGCTTTTGTCCATTCAAGCGCTGTCTGAAGCGGCTTTCTGTGCGCACGAGTGTGTGTGCGTCACACAGACAGGAGATTCACAGACGTGTGCCAGTAGTAACGCACTGCCTTCTCTTTTGTGTCTTATCGCGCATGAATGGTTTAAAAGCATTTTCTTGAATAAGAGTGTGATCATGTATTGTAACGCTAGCCAAAGGATGACGGGAAAAAAAACAGATACTGCGTTAATTGGGTTAAAAAGAATTTACGCATTAAACTGGAAAAAATAATCACGTGCATTAACGTGTTAATTTTGACAGCACTGAGATATATGTATGTATACATACATACATATATTTTTTTTTTTTTCTGGAACTTTATTTTAATTTATTAAATATTTCAATGAATATATATATACACACACATTTGTTTTGCAGTAGTTAGTAAGTAAATATACTTAATTATTACAATTGATTTGAAAAATATATATTTAAATAAAAAAAAATATACACAGTTTTTAACAGGACTAAAAATACAAAAATTCTACTACCACTGTTTTTGTTTTTTCAATAAAATACTGCAAAACACATGGTTATTTAGAAATATTATTTATTTGGATGATTATTAATTTATGAAATGAATAACTTTTACCTGATGTATGCGTGTGCACAGATGGCAGTTGTGTGATACAGTCAGCTGGTGAATTATTAATTCTTAATCCAGTGCATCTTAAAAGAATTAGTTTTCCTGTCTCTAGGAGGAAGTGAAATGTCACGGTTCTATATTTAGATAGAGACAAATATTTTGTTTTGAAAATAAAACAAATATTAGACTGAAGAGGTCAAATGGGTGGAGAGGTGGAAAGGGACCGACAGGGCCGATGATGCCAGAAAGAGAGCTCGTGTGTTTTTGTGAATGTGTGATTATGTAAATCATCATTACAAATATCTGTGTGCTTACCTTCAGACGGTCTTTAGGGAGGGCCACAGCACCTTTCTTGATGACCTCTTGAACTCTCTCCACTGATAGGTCACTTCCTGCCTGCTCCAGTCGCTGGCTGAAGAATCCAATCACCTGCGACACAAACATACACACAGTCAATAGTTATGTTTCCAGTCACTGTGGCTCTTTTTACGTACATCATAAAAGATGAAACAAAAAACACCGTCATGATATCTTGTGTTCTGGTGATGGTGTTTGGGAACACAATCATGTGAGACGCTTCTGGGAGGGAATTAAACCAAACAATTTAGATGACTGTCTTTGACTTTTCAGAACAACCAAACCATCATTTGAGATGCTGTGCGATGCGATTGGTCCGCTGGTTAGTCTCATTGAGGGATTTATTTGGTATATATGTTTCCATCGTGGTTTATGCACACATCTTCTTATCGGATAAAAAAAAATGGTCCGCCTCAATTGAGTGCATACGTTTTTATGCACATTTTTAGAATTCATGCACATCTTGGTATTTCCATCCAGCTCTTTTGATGCGATATCCCTAAAATTCGTTGATGCAAACGTAGCTAATGCCATGACATCAGTGCATTGCAATGATGAATGAATCAACAGCAATAATCAAACATTACTCATCAGAGTGTCAAAAGGACTCCCTGGTAGAAGAGATATTGTATCTCAATGGGACCTTCCTGGTTAAATAAATACAATTAAAAAGCTAAAACCGTGTCTAAACCAGAAAAAGCAAACAGAAACTATTATAATCAGAACTAATTGAAGACAATTGAACAAAAAAAATGTAATATGCAAAATTACTGTACTTATTTCTAGCATGACAACTGGATTTCTAAATTTTAGAAAAAAAGGTCACATTTTTATGCAGCTTAAGCAGAACACAGTATATACTGTGCAGTATGCAGTGCACTAGTATTCCATTAATTCAGTTTTGGATGAAAGCAATTTTATTCTGCGCGGTGTGTTTAAGGCTGGAGGGAGTCATGCAGCATTAATGCGCCAGTGTGAGTGTGTGTTTAAAGAGGGAATTTACTTCCTGACTTCTTTAGATTACCCAGAAGCCCCCTGGGCCTCTACTGCACAATAGAAATGCAGAAGGTTTAGTGTAAATCTCTTCATCTATATGAATGTTTGCACTGAGGATTTTGAACCATGTGCTAGATTATCATCTTTAGAGCGTGATGCGGATAGCCACATGAACAACATATCTAAACAAAAGCGAAAGCAAATGCTCTGTTCCAAAATCTAGTGAGGTGCCAATCTTAGGGAACATATTTAGGCATATAAGCACAGTACTTTTGCAGTACAGTGGTACAGTGATGGCAACATATACCATAGTAGGTGTTTTTTGTGTGTTTTGTTGTTAAAAGTTACCTAGTTTTGACCACTTAGTTGTTTTTACATATAATTATTTATACACATATATATTATTTAAAAATAATCTTCACAACATGTCAATGTAAAACTCTACTGGAGTCCACAGCAATCGTGTGAATTGCTGCTCATGAAGAGTTTCAAATCAGTCACTTATGGGGTTCAGTTTCAGTTAGGGTGGCATCTTAGAAGGTAGCTGTCTGTGTATACACTAGATTGCTCACTATGGTTTGGAACAGAGCTGGAACAGACAGTCAGTGTCTCACCGTGTCAAGGTTCTGCATGATATCCTGGAAAGAGGGATGCGAGCGAAACTGTTCGAACAGTTCTCGCTTATAGAGCAGCGCGTACAGCAGGTTCGGGTTGTGATGGAGGGAATTACTCAAACAGGAGTTTATAATCTCCAACATCATTCTGATCACCTCCTCGATGACATTCAGATCCTGAGCCTGAGGGGAAAAAAGAGAAAATGCAGCAAGTAATGACAGAAAAAAATAAAAAAGTTTATTCTGCATTTTCTAAGCCAAATGATGAATGATTTCTGAAGGATCATGTGACACTGAAGACTGGAGTAATGATGCTGAAAATTCAGCTTTGATCACAGGAATAAATTACATTTTAAAATATATTCACATATTTTAAATTGTAATAATATTTCACAATAATACTGTTTTTACTGTATTTTTGTTCAAATAAATGCAGCCTTGGTGAGCAGAAGAGACTTTTCAAAACCTTTAATAAATCTCGTCAACCATAAACTTGAACGGCTTGATCAGTAACAGTGATCCAAACAACACTAATTGTCTCCTAACCTTTGCATCCCTGGTTCAAACGCAAGGACTAACATGCTGTCTAGGAAGTTGCCAACAGTGCAGAGAACACCACACTGTGTGTGTGGGTCAAATGGGTTAACATTTCCCTGTGCTCTGCTGCAGTCTGAGCCGTCACAATTTTTCTGGGTCACACACACACACTTAAAGCAGGGGCAACAGAAATGCATCTTTTCTCCCTTTCTGCAGACGCATCATATATATTTCATGCATCAAATTGAAGCATGTTTTAAGCCAAGGTTGTATGGATGTAAGAGTGTGTGAGTGTGGGACATTTACATAAGCAGTTTGTTCAATGCAAACCCAGAAATCCCCACAAACATATAGATACTGGCCCAATGACCTTAACCCGGGGTTAAAATTTATGTTTAGACAGGTATAATTGCATTACAAAACTATAAAGCATTATATCTTGAATACATAACTATAAGAGTTATAGTGCTAAGGGACTGCTTCAAAGAGTGCAATTCATTATAAAATGCACAACATAACATGCCAATATACAATTTAAACATTTGAGCATGAGCTAGTATTATAATGTATTATAACTGTAGTAGCTGTTGTTTATGAGAATATCTTCACATAAACCATTGCCAAAAGATTCTTCGCTTTAGTAACACAATGCATTTGACATTCAAGTTCGTAAAAAAAAAAAAAAATGTTTAAAAAAAAATTTCATGTCTCTGAAGAGCGTTTAGTCTATGACCTTTGACCTTCCCATTTCCTTTTCTCCCACTGTCCCTCCCTATACAGAGTCTTTGCCTGCAGCATCTCGGCATCCTCTTTATGTTATTCATCTATTGCTTATTCTCAAGACTGATGTCAGTTTCCGAGCCACAAATCTCTCTGGACAAAAGCAAGTCAATGGAACAGAATGTGCAATACGGTTTCCATAGGAACGAACGCACACACACACACACACACACACACACACACACACACACACACACACACACACACACACACACACTTTGTGTGGAAGCTAACAGAAGTGATTTTAGGAGATGACAGCTCGAGAAAGCTCAGAGTGTGTGTAGTGAAACACAAAAGCCCGGGAATGTACAAAAACACAGTTTTATGGAAGTACGACAAACAACCGCAGCATCGTTTAAATCGCCGTTCATAATTCAACTCCTGGAAGAGAGAGAGAGAGAGAGAGAGAGAGAGAGAGAGAGAGAGAGAGAGAGAGAGAGAGAGAGAGAGAGAGAGAGAGAGAGAGAGAGAGAGAGAGAGAGAGAGAGAGAGGATAGAATGAATGAAAGACATATTTCTTATTCATATTACATTCTTATTCATTATAAGAAATTATAAAAAAATAATAATAAAATAAGATAAAGAAAAGGAAAATAAAAAAGAAAGTAAGGTAAATAAAAATAAAATGAAAGAAAAGAAAAGATAGATAAAAAGATATTAAAAAAGAAATAAAAAGGAAAAGATAAAATTAGGATAAGTAATTAAAATAAGTAATAAATAAAATTAAAATAAAACAAGAAAAGACAAAACAAAGAAAAGAAACTCATCCTGCAGTGTTTTTGCTCCAGATTTGAATGTTTCTTCAGTTGTTGAGGAGAGTTTGCTGCTTCTTTAGTAAGTGATCAGACTGACAGTAGGAAGGTCACATGACAGTAACAACATTGCGGATGTAGTACATCCGAATTTCATCCATACTACCCATATTATTACTATATAGAACATATTTTTTTACGGTCGCGAAGTAAGTTCAAATTCAAATGAGGTAGCTAATCAGACAAAACATGATTTCAGATTTCACTCAAAGAGCCAGACACATACGTGTGTAAAGCGCTCAGTCCTGCTGACCTCAGAGTGAATCACTCTCACAGTGGCACCAGTGCCAGAAGAACAAGGGCTTTACTGAAAAGACAGCAGGTTTTGGAAAGGCCTTTGTGATTACTGCAGTTTGTGTTCTGCTTGAGACTCACGCAGATAAATTCCTCTGGAAACGCACACACAAACACACGTGCACACGAGTAAGCCGCCTTCAGTGTCCCCTTACGGCACCATCTGTTAATACCTGAACCATGGCGACAGAAAAAACACCTTGATGTCAGGACACGTATAAAGGCGACATCTGACACAAATGCATGATGCAAGGCCCTGAGAAGATGTAAACTTCATTGACTCCAACGTTGTTGAATTAAATCTTGAATGTGTCATTTAGGCGCCTCTAGTGGCAGCAAACAGAACTGCAAAAATAATGACTGATTTCAAACAGGTTTTCGTGAAAAAAGTGCATTAAGTACAGAGCCCTTGCAATATTTCTTACCCTAAAAACAATAGACGTTTTGAGAATTTCAAGCTGAACCCTATCCGGATAGACGAATATTTAAAGGATTAGTTCACCTCAAAATGAAAATTTCCTAATAATTTACTCACCCCAATGCCATCCAAGATATCCATGTCTTTCTTTCCTCAGTGGAAGAGAAATTAAGTTTTTTGAGGAAAACATTTCTGGATTTTGACAACCAGCGTTTTGAAGTCCAAATCAATGCAGTTTCAAAGGTCTTTGAAGTGCTTCAACGGATTGTGCACGATCGCAGCTGCGGAGGAGGGTCTTATTTCGCGAAACGATGGGTCAATTAAAAAAATAAAATAAATAAATAAATATATATATACTTTTTAACTACAGTTGTTCGGATTGAGCTGATCTGCAACGCGCCGGGAACTACGTCATCACGTTGAAAGGTCAGACTTGATGTCGGAAGTACCGCCCCACTCGACTCGATATATATTTTTTTAATGACCTATCGTTTCGCGAAATAAGACCCTCCTCCTCAGCTGCGATTGTGCACAGTCCGTTGAAGCACTTCAAAGACCTTTGAAACTGCATTGATTTGGACTTCAAAACGATGGTTGTCATTGAAATCCATTATTCGAAGAAAAATCCAGAGATGTTTTCCTCAAAAATCTTAATTTCTCTTCCACTGAGGAAAGGAAGACATGGATATCTTGGATGGCATTGGGGTGAGTAAATTATTAGGAAATTTTCATTTTGAGGTGAACTAATCCTTTAATGCTTTCATTATTTCTTATATCCCTTTATATTCTAACTTCTACTATTTTGGACAATGTTTGAACTTTTGTGTTTATAGCACTTCTCGTGATATTGCCTCCTGAAGATGAATCGCATGCTGTATTCCTCATTTGTAAGTCACTTGGGATAAAATCATCTGCTAAATGAATAAATGTAAATGTAAAGTGGTAGTTCACACTTTACACACAAAAATCTGTAATAATTAATTATTCACCCTCATGTCGTTCCAAACGTGTAAGACTGGTTAATCTTCTAAACACAAATTAAGATATTTTTTATCAAACCTGAGAGGTTTCTGTTCCTCCACTGAAAATCCATGCAACTAAAAAGATCATTAAGGCATTGCAAAACTAATCTATATGAATTAAGCTGTTTAATATAAGTCTTGTGAAGCGATATGATCGCTTAATATGATGAACAGATTTAATTTAGGCTTTTATTCATATATAGATTGTGCTTCTGTATATGTATGTGTGTTGATCAATGTTTACATGCAAATAAAATCTTAATAAAATCTGTTGATCACATAAAGCGATCGTATCTCTTCACAAGACTTGGATTACATTTACATTTTTACATTTATTCATTTAGCTGACGCTTTTATCCAAAGCGACTTACAATTGCTATATTTCAGAGGTCGCACGCCTCTGGAGCAACTAGGGGTGAAGTGTCTTGCTCAGGGACACATTGGTGTCTCACAGTGGATTCGAACCCGGGTCTCTCACACCAAAGGCATGTGTCTTATCCACTGCGCCATCACCACCATTAAACAGCTTGATTCATATGGATTTTTTTTATGACGCTTTTATGATCTTTTTGAATCTTCAAAGTTTTGGTTACAAGGACTTTCAATGGAGGGACAGAAATCTCTCGGGATTAATTAAAAATATCATAATTTGTATTATGGGATTGGAATGACATGAAGTGAATAAATGAAGACGGATTTTAATCTTTTCATTTTTAGGTAATAATCATTTTTGGCTAATCCATTCGGGTTTATTTCTACAGTGCGGCTGTTAAGTTTGCAGCAGTCGTGCTGATGACATAAGTCCAGCCGAATCCTTCCACTCTGGGTCGCGTTCCTCACACCTTCCCCTTCCCACCAGACAGAGGAAATTCCTGCCCTCCGTTCCCATGACGACCCCCTACATGTCGGAAAAGATCTGCGGACGCAGCAGTCAGGAATATTAACGGGGTGGGAGACTGTCGCCGCTGTTATTAACCAAATTTAAGTAGATACTTATGAAACAAACGTGCAGGACGGGATCAGACCAAACCTGGAAATTCTCGTCTAGACCTGCGGGTCTCAACAAACCGGTCAAAGGTCCGTTCAAACTGGTAAACAATACTGGTCTGGTACTTGATGTTCGAAGTGAAATGTGGGCCGTGAAGCAAAAGCAGTTGAGAAGGACATCTGGGAAACCAGATCAGTAGAAAGAAGCTGAAGGTGTCTAGACAGAAACAGGGAGTGATAATTAGACGAGAAGAACGTAGGAGTGAATTAGGGATGAGAGCGATATGCTCTACAGTACAGACTAATGAGATCACACACACAGAGAGAGAGAAGAGAAAAAAAATCAGGTCAGATGTTAATGAGTGAACAACCTGAGTGTGTGGAACAAATCCTACAGACACAATCAAAGCACTTCTGAAGATAATTCAAGTATCTTCTAATCATACACACAGATATTATTTTTCATTCATTAATATCAGTCTGATTATTTATAACCATAAAATTCATCAGAAGAGTCACTGTGAGTGGAATGTACATATAAACACTATTGTTTGGGGTCAGATTTTTGTAAAGAAATTAATACTTTATTCAGCAAGGTGGCAGTAAATCGATGAAAAGTGACATTTCTAATAATTTATATAATTAATATTCAACCAAGAACCCTGACAAATATTGATAATAATCAGAAATGTTTCTTAAGCAGCAATTAATCATATTAGAATGATTTCTGAAGGATCATGTGACACTGAAGACTGGAGTAATAATGCTGAAAATTCAGCTTTGATCACAGGAATAAATTACATTTTAAACTGTATTTTTGTACTGTATTTTTGATCAGCCTTGGTGAGCAGAAGAAACTTAAAAATGTGGCTGCATGAAAAATCTGAACAGCGTGGGTTATGCACCAAAGATTAACACTTATGGTAAAGGGTTTTATTACATCACTAACCATCAGTACATACGCCAATATGACTCATGAACCTAGAGAGAGACAAAGAAAGATGCTACTGAAAATCAAATTGTGTGTATGTGCATTGAGAAAAAGATAGAAAAAAACAGGAAGTGCACATGCATCCAGTGCCAGACAGTCATTAGTCATCTGTCTGTGTGCATATGTGCATGAGCGCGCGCGCGCGTGTGTGTGTGTGGTCTAATGATCAGCTAATGACTGTGATGTCAATACCATCTAAGCCAGTAAGAGGCAAACTCCTGTTTCCATGGTTACAAGCCCTTATGCTCTCAAGTAGAGGTCAGGGGTCAAAGGTCAGACAGTGATCCCAAGAGGTAGATGGTCGTCGCCATGGCAACAGTCAGGTAAATGGCGGAAGTGAGACGGGACAAATGGAGATTCATCTTTAAGGTAAATCAGTGAATCTTTTACTGCTTCCCTGAGATTTGAACACCGGTTTGACACATTATGATCAGAAACTGAGTGCTGGACTACATATTGGCTTTTGGAGGACGTTGAGGAAAACGAGTTCAGCGTTTCCCGTCATTAAACGCTCCAGCTGCTGCTGCGACAATCAAAAGAGCCTTTAAACAGCAGAGATGAGAGGATTGAGAATGAAACAGATGGAGAAGAAAACGAGGGAGGAAAAGAAGGGCAGAGGAAGAGACAGGTAGAAAGTGTGTGTGTCTTTAGGGAGATGGTAAATAGGTCACTTTCTGACCTGTATTAAGACACTGAGACATCCCATAATCGTGGCACTGCAGTCTGTATCTCTCTATCTCCGTACAGATCAGGGTTATTACAGTTAACTAAAACTTAAAGGGTTAGTTCACCCAAAAATGAAAATTGGCCCATGACTTACTCACCCTCAAGCCATGTATATGACACTCTTATAGTTATATTAAAAAATGTCCTGGCTCTTCCAAGCTTTATAATGGCAGTGAATGTCCGTTTCTGTTTGGAAGTCCATCAAAGTGCATCTATTCATCATCAAAGTGCTTCAAGATCAAGTGTTACTCTTTCGCCGTAAATCGATGCGTAGGTCGGAAGCTAGTTATTTTAGTCGATAAAGTTTTAAATATGGATATTTTTCTTACACGAACACATCGCTTCACTTCAGAAGCTGAGGGTGAGTAAATCATGGGCTAATTTGAATTTTTAGGTGAACTATCCCTTTAAACCATAAAATAACTTTTGTTACTTAAAATAAAATAAACATTAACTGAAATAATGAACTTTGTTTTTACCCCAGCTAATTTTTCATTTCCATACGCATATCGGCTACTTGGCGTCTTGGAAAGCAGCTCATGCAGTCAGATTTTAGATAGCTGGCGAGATCCATTTCATAAGATGTTCTGCATGTACAGACACACAGTCTTAACATCATAAACTGCATCTGTTCCCATAGATTGAAGGAAATCCCATGGCGATAACAGTGACAGCAGACAAAAACAGTGTGTGTGTGTGCGTGTGTGAATGTTGTTTGTCTTATAAGATATGACAGAGGAAAGGCTTGCAAAATCAAATGAAGTCTAAACTCGTGCTTGATAACTGCCGTTTTGGACATCCTTCCCACAAAACTCCTCTGAGAAACACAGAAATACACAGAGCCGGATCCCAATCATGCGCTTCAACTGAAGAAAGGGTGGTTCTGGGAAAACTGGCTCTGCATTGGCTCTTAAACACACTTGTGAGACAACATCCTCACAAAGTCCGGTCTTCAAAACAACAACATCAACAAAATAGACAACACAAACCTTAATGGCTTCTGTAATAATGACACTTTAAAACAAACACTCAATGCAATGTGCACTAGGGGATGAATACTCTAATTGTATAATCCTAATCATGCTGTACAGCTATTTAATTACATTTTATGAGTACATCTGTCCATCTCAAATAAAACAATTAATAAATAAATTGATTAATAATTTTTTTTTTTATATTTTAATCTTTTTTATTCATATACTGTATTATAATTAATAATAATTGATTACTTATTAAAATAACTACTTTTTTTACTCAAATACCCTTTGAATGTTTCTTTAGAGCTTATAATAGCATTTTTATTAATAATAATAATAATAAATAGATGGGAACAAATAATAATAATTATTTGTATTACTGTCTGTATTTGTGTTATTTGTATGTATTACTATTATTATTTAAATAATATTAATGATAATTTTATATATTTTTTACAAATGAAAATAATTGATTGGTATTCATTTTCCTCAATTCAATAACTTCTAAATGATTCTCCAGATGTATATTATTATTATATTTCTGATTATATTAATAAAAATAAAAACAATAAATAATAATAATAATAATAATGAGAATAAAACATTGTTTTTTAAATTGATCAGATTTTTCCATATACTTATTTATTTGTTTATTTATAATGATTACTATGCATTTTATTTGTAAATTTTTATAACTTCTGAACGATTCACCAGAGATTGTGGTGGCATAAAGATCCTAAATCAAATTACTTTGGGTGTTAAAATATGCTCTCAGAAACTAGGAGTACGTCTCATAAATGAAGACTGCAATGCACTGTATGTTTTTTTGTGGGCAGGTTATGTAGTAACATAGCAAGTAATGTCATCATTCAGTGGAACTGTGGAAACTGATGGAAAAGGGAGTGTGAGTGAAGATATTCAGATAGAGAGAGAGAAACAGATGGACAGATGAAGAGGAATAGATGTGAATGGAAGGAGAATGAGGCACAAAGCAGGGGTGCGGGGCTTAATCAGGACAGCAGACAGAAGTCTGACCCACCCAGACACACAGCAGACATCTGCAAGGCTCCGGCCTCAGGCTGTTTGTGGAACAAACACACACACACACACACACTGAAGACTCCCATCATCTCACACACACTCCATTTACATCCCCATTGTCCCAGACACCCACCCCCTCTCTAGGGGGCAGCAGAGCAGGTTGGCTGCTGCCCTCTAGGGTCGAATCCACTGACCTAAATGACCTCCTGAAATAGCCCCTCCCCCTTTCCGCCCAAGCCCTGCCCTCCCTTTATGTCTACTACGTGTCTTTATGTCTAGCCAAAAGGACTGTCTGTTGTCCACACACGTACACACACACACGCACGCACACACAAACGTCATTTAGGACTATCAAATCACAAGTTGAGGCCAAAGCAAATGTGTATCGTGGGGCTGGATGCTTATTTTTTCCCAAGGAGCACATGTGCTACTAATTTGAACATTTTAGGAGCCCATAAAGAAGTTTAGGTGCGCAATGAAATGTATCAAATAATTTGTTTTTTTCTAAATAAAAAGGTATATGAGGAGACATTTAAAAGGAACAAGATTTCCTTTATTTGAATATAAATATCATACTAGATTTTTTTATATTTCTGCTTCATACTAGCCTGACTACGTCAAACTTCGTACTTCCGCTCAATTTCATTTCGCTTCTGTACTTAGTCTGAGACATCGACATGTCTCTCAGTTTTCCTCCGGCCTGAAAACAGCCGGCCAATCAACGAACAGAGGGCGGGCTGAGAGCCGTGACGTAAACGCTAAGCGTCGAGTTTAAGATTGGGGAAATCGAAAACGACCGCGGATATGGAGCTATTTTTTTTACAGTCTATGATATGGAGACACAGGACGCAAATCGCTCTGTTGTGGAGAATATTCCTGGCATTTCCAAACTGAAGGCCGAACAAGAAGAGTGTTTGGTAAACATTTTGAATGGAGGTGATGTCGTGGCCCTACTCCCGACAGGTTTTGGTAAAAGTTTAATTTATCAAATATTACCGATCGTCAGCGAGAAACTGGGGAGGCCAAAGGCCGGCAAGGCGATAGTTGTGATTGTGTCCCCCTTGGTTGCACTCATGGAAGATCAGGTTAAGGAGGCAGCAAAACTCGGTCAGCCATGTTCACTCCGGTATTTTGCTCGATGGTTTCGTTTTCGCATCATAAATGTGTTTACAGTGGAAGTTCGATGCGGCTGAGCTGGCGAATAACACACGTCATAACCAAACGTTATGTGACTGGCTTACGGGTAACCAACGATTTTATACTTCAGACAAGCGCCCCCGCGCGATAAAGAAAACACTTTTCAATTATGCCATTCCAGACTCTGTCTATAAAGCAAAGCGAAGTAGCAGAGTTTGGTATTACCAGGCTAGCTTCATACTGCATTTATTTAATAATCACAGAATTACTTATAGTAACACTGAATTAAATTCCAGATACAGTGTGCTGTGTAAGCGAAATACCAATAAAAAACAGAAAACAATATGTTTCGCATAATGCGGGACTTTTAACTATAAAAAAGCAGAAATGCAACGAGACTCTTATTTTGAAATGTCTTCACTACTTCCACATGCTCATTTAGACGATGAGGGTGATCAAATATGCACTCTTAAAAAAACACCATAAAATAAATATTTTCATAATTCATCAACCTTAAATCATAAGCATTTATGAAATACATAACTTGGGCAATGTCACCTCTGATAACATATCACTCTAAATTGTAATGTAGACATGCATTTTCTGTAAAGCTGCTTTGAAATGATATGTATTGTGAAAAGCGATATAGAAATAAATGTGAATTTAATTTAATTGAATAAGCAATTGCTTGGCATAAATGTGCTTGTAGCAGCAACAGGAATGAATTTACTTTGAAATGTAAACCACTCATATTAATTTGATTAAATCATAGCCTTTTGAAGATTAATAATCACATATCCCGATATCACGCCATGTTACGATTCCGGCCCTAAATTGAAGAACTTTTAAAAAGATAATCAAGACTTTTGTTATACCAGTTAAGACTTCGGACCTTAAAAATTAAAAGAAAATTTAATTTAAGACTTAACCTAATTTTTATTCGCACATGTACTCCTTAATACATTTTACAGTTCGCACACATCTATTTTTAGTCACAAATGCATGAAATGCTCGAGCCCTGATGGGTAAATGTGAACCAGTGAATTGAGGGATTGACTCACATAGTCGGGCAGGACGGTCCTGTCGTCTGCTCCCAGAGGCCCGTGCAAGGACTGGGTCGCCTGCTCCAAAACTTTATTGTGCTTCTTAGACAGCAGAGCAAACAAACTGAGAGAGAGAGAGAGAGATATAGTTAGAACCACAAAGTCTTGCTTGAAATCATTACACAAGATTGTATTTGTCTCGTCTGTCACTGTATCAGCAGAAAATCAAAACAGCGCGTCACGATGATGAACGACAGTGCATCGTAAACCTGCTGCGTTTGTTTTGCCTACCAGATTTTCAGATCGCAATCTCCTCATATGCCTACGAGAAGAAGAGTCACAGCTGAGAAATTGTATCTTAATCGATGCTACCCATGCAAAGATAGGCAACTTAAACATGCTGACTTCTGCGATACCTTGCTTTGGAAAACATTCAAAGGCAGCACGACGTATTCTTCCTGGAGGCAATCCCACAATGCATTGTGCTGAGCTCAGAGAAAGATGGCAGACAAAGCAAGAGAAATGTTGATTAGAAATGTACTTGCATTTCATTCAATACTGAAAATGATCTATAAAAAGGTGTAACATTATTTTACCCAAAACTTCTGTGCATTATGTATTTTAAGTAAGCCTGAATCAGCCTGAAGGAGTTGTATTGAATCAGCCTGAAGGAGTTGTATTCGCTATAACAACCGCCTCGCTCTACTACCAAATAAATTCATAATTTGACACAAAATATTGATTTAAAAAGGAGTTTGATTTAAAAACTTGTATAGCTCCAGATTGAACAGAACTGTGTCCATGGCAACGCTCTTTTTTTCATGGCAACGGTGTGTTATACTTAGCAGCATTCTACATTAGAATTCAACCAAGCCATGTAATAACGCTAATTAGGGTTTTGCTGTAAGCTTAACATTCTAACATTAAATTCTATTGGAAAAATTTTGGTATTCATTAATATTTTTAATTAGCTTTTATTTTTATTTTTGTTGCAATATTATAATTTAATATATAATTCAATATAATTATTAATTTATTTTTATTTCAGTTTTTGTTCAATTTTCGTTTTTGCTTATTTCCAGTTAGTAGTTTTAGTGCTTCAACTTCAACTTATTTTGGTTAGTTGCCAAAGGAACATTTCTAACTTTTATTTAGTTTAGGTTTTTCATCTTTTAGCTTTATTTCAAGGAAGAAAAATGCTTTAAATTGAAGCAAGTCGAGTTGCTGCCTGCGTCGGTCACTTATTAGGTTCCATGACAGCTATAAAAGTTATATAGGCAGCTCAGCAGGCTTTGGGACTATGCCCTGGTTTCAGAGCTCTTTTAATGAAGCTTAAGTTTGTACAGTATGTAATTTGGGTCAGAGTTTTCTCTCAGGTCTGGGCACAAGGGCTGGATCAGAAAAACCTCCAGACTTTTCGAGTTTCTCGAAGAAGTTTTTCAAATCCAGCTCGACAGAAAAATGGGTCACATTTTAGACTCAGGGAGACAAAAGCCTACAGGACAGCATGATCTTCTGAAGCATTTCTGCCTCGTTTTGAGAGTTAAAAATATAGAAACCAGGCTGAAAGTTTCCAAAAACTTGAATTGGTATGATTTTTTTTTTTTTTTTTAACAAAAGCCTCAGTCACAACCTTTGCTGTGTAACTGTGATTAAAATACAGTCTGAATTTAACCAGTGTTGTTGTTAACTAAAACTATAAAACTGTGTTTAATGTTCATTTAAATAACTTGTATATAATATATACACAGTATATTAAATGAAAGCTTAAAACAAAAAACTTGAAGTACTAAAATGAGTAAAACTAAAATAAAAATAAATTAAAGTTAAATAGAAATATAAAAACTAAAAATGACAAAAGCACATAAAATACCACAACTTAAAATTAAAACTGAAAAATATAAAAATAAAAGCTAATTCAAAATATTAATAAATATTATTAGAACTATTTGCATTGATAATTTCTAGTATTGAAGGAAATATGCGCATCACTTCTCTTTCCCACTGAGCACTGCATTCTGGGATTGTCAGATGCTGTCTAGGTAGGCAGTTTACTAGGTCATCATGTTGTAAATCAAAAATCATTCTCACAGGCATACATATGCCCACATTAACACCTTTCCGACCTGGATGGCACCTAGTAAGCGTGTGTGATAATAGCCAGCCTGAGATTAGCCAATTAGAGTCCTTGTATGTTAAAGGAAGAATTAAACATAAATCATGGGTAATGATGAGTTCCCTCACTAAGGTGACCTTCAAATCCTCGTCTACTGGAACGTGTAAGTATATGTGGGTGAAAGACAATGGAAGTGCTGTGCATGTGGGGTTATGGAGAGCAGCAGGCATGATGGGAAGGATTAATGCGTCTCATACTGATGACCTCATCAATCACTAAAGGACGGCACATGCCTTGAGCTCTAACCATATGAAGTAGTCATACAACACACACACACACACACACACACACACACTTACTTCCCTTCACTCTTACAACCCTTGAGTATGTTTGCAATTGCACTTACTAGAATTGCAGTATAAAAACTATGGAAATGTTATGCAAAATGAATAAACTATAATTATTGGACTGCTAAGTAATGAATATTTTCAGAACACTGCCAAACTGTTTGTACGGTGTAAAATAGACTAAAAACTAAACATAACTTTTCATTTTAAATGCATAAAAAAAATAGTATGTAAAACAATAAGTATCAACAATAAACACTCAGTAGTAGTTTCATTTAGTAAGTGTTGTCCACTTCAGAAAAACATATTGCTGATAACAGATCACTCTAAATTGTTATATGGACTCATGCACTTTCTGTAAAGCTGCTTTGAAATGATGTGTATTTTGAAAAGCGCTATACAAATAAACGTGAATTGAATTAAATGTTTAGTTGATTGGTATATATTATTTCATTTTTTTAACACAACATCTGACTAAAAATACTACAAATAACATTTAATTTAAAATACATTAAAAGGTAAAGGTATACAAAAAGTGTTGCACAATCATGAAGCAAGTATCATGAATGCAAGTATCATTTTGGTCATATATATGTATAATAACACATACAGTATATATGTTTTTAATATATTTTATACTGTAGTCATTTCACATTGAATCTCCAAAATAATGTAGAAACAACATTAGCACAGTATATTTTAAATATTTGTTTAATGGTATCTTTTTACTTAGCACTATGAATGACTGATACCAGTGAAGATACTGATGTCTCAGATAAATAGATTTTTTTGTTTCAATTATAGCCATTCAACATTACAGAATATGGAAAGCTATCATTTTTAACATTTAATAGGCTTTGAAATATATATAAACCTATCATTTAAGGGAGCTTAAAACAATCTTCACAGAAACCTATTGTAATAAATGCCACATTTAGCTGTGCCTTCAATATGTCAGGGCTTTTTCTATTGGCCCAGTCGGACGTTTCAGATTTCTCCACAAAAAAGCAGACGCGCACCAGTACAGTTTTGAGTTCTTTTCTTGTGTCTTATCACGCTTGAATGGTTTAAAGCTGCAGTCCGTAGCTTTTTCCCTTTTTGTCGCCATCTCTGTTCGAAATCTGTAACTGCAGTGATTCGCGGAATTATCATCTTTACGTGGGTTGTAAATCGGCATGAAACAGCGCGGATGAACACAGTGCTTTGAGGCGAGTGCTGCTGTCAATCACCGCGCTGTGTGGATACTGTCATTCAGAATCACAGATTCACTTTTTGAAAGCCTGACCAACATAAGAATTTTCAACGGAAAATGTCTTCTGAACAAGTAAGTAACATCCATTTTTGTTCTGATCAACTAAGGGGGGAAAAGCATTCGACATGACAAGCGATCGTTAGATTTAATCAGCGCGATTTACAGCAACCGTGCAAATCATAGCCTACTTTGTTCTCAAATTGTTCATGTTAACAACATCAGCATTGCGTGACTAACGTTATTTAATGTGTTTTATGATTACCTGTGTAGTTCAGAATTCATATTCTCCATAATAGCTAAACGAGAAAGGCACAACAAAGGAAACTCCATAACTGTGTGAATTAAGAAAACGTATTGTTACACGATTAAACTATTGAAATGTCTTACTTGTTCAGCAGAAAAAGCTGTCTCTTCTTCCGTTTCGAACCCCTTCGGGAGGAGTTCACGCACCTTTCAAAAGCCCCACCGATGTGTATCCTTGTGTTCGCAAGAGTCGGTTTCTTTCTCGTTCCATCTTAAATCCGAAGTATGAAGTCTTTTGGGTTTTATAACTGGTCAATCTCCAGTTGACACTGATGATTGTAGTTTGGATCTTTCTGGATCCGCCATAAGTTTAATCATGTAAAGTGCTGCGAGAAAAGCCTATACATCTCTACATCTCCTCACGCGCAGTATAGCCGGCTAGCCGAAACTCCTTCTTTATGTGTACGGGTGTGACGTAATGACGCAAAGACATGCTCGAATTTCCCGCGAAAACCCACCAGTACCACTGGAATTAAAATCATTATTACAAGCTAACCGTTTTGAATCTAGCTATGGCAAGCAGATAGTTTTTTTTTAAATAATTAATTTGGATTATTTTTAACTTAAAAAAGTTACGGATAGCAGCTTTAATACCACTTGTAAAAACAATAGCGTGATCATATACTGTAGCGCAGCCAAAAAAAAAATGGATGCAGCGTTAATTGTGTTCAATATTTTCAATGTGTTAAATTAAGAAAAAAAGAATCGCAAAATTAACTGGTTAATTTTGACAGCCCTATATTGTACAGTATGTAGTTAGCTAATATTCTGTTTTTTTTTACACAGCCCTTCTCTCTTTTTACCTATTTTCTTACCTGTGCATATGAGCGTGTGTGGTGCATCTCTATGCTGCATTGATGTTCATAAAAAATCTGACTAATAACTTCAGTCATGGATTATTATTCTGACAGCTAAAAACATCTTGCGTCATGGAGAAAACAACATGTCATTATAGTTTGTGTCAAACTAGAGTCAGATCAACTCATCTGACACCATCTGCTGTGAAACCATATCCTTCCACAAGAAAATCTTGGTGCCGTTTGCCGCTACAAATCAGTGTTATTTTATTAATATACTTTTACTTCTTAATATACTATTTTATTAATATATTTACTGTAATATACTATGAACAGTTTATCTTAATATTTTGAAGTAGATTCTATTTTTATATTTTACGTTTTCATTTATTTTAACTTTAAAGTTAGCAATTTTGCTGTATGTTTTAGTCATTAATTTAGATTTAATTGTTCTTTAACTTGACGAATAAATAAATATTATAAATTTTGCCTTGGCAACTAGCTGAAATAAAATGAGTTTAATATTTTATTCCAGTTAATGTTTATTTTATTTCAAGAATTGACTTTGTTTTAGTTAATGGTAATAACCCTGGAACAAAACTCACCACCATGATGCTAGGCTGTTGCCAGTGGTTGCTAGGGCATTCTGGGATATACTGACCTAAAAGAGTTCTCCCATCCGTTTTATGATCCAGCAGGATAAATCATGCATCTGACCATTTAGTAAAGTAACGGCACACTTCTGCTCAATAACACATGGTTTGAGGAATCAAGACTGCAGGTCGACACAAACTGAAATTGAATATAGTATATGCAACAGTGCTTGACTTAGCAAACACCACGCAAACAGGAAAACAAATCGGAACATAAATATTATCATCCCGCCTGGTCTTATTATCAACTTTTTCCTCTAAAGTAAACAACAGCAGCCCACAAGCAAAAACGAGAAAAAGTCCATGCCAACGAGAACTCAAACATCCGTTAATAATTATTTTGTAATGTTGCTGGCATGCACACCGCTCAGGACTCGTTCGGTCTGAGAAGATAAGATTGATTTGTATTTATTTCAGGGATCAAATCCATGCAGTAGCAGCAGGAAGGGCAGACTGCAGAGTTGATAGTGTTTATATGAAACACCAAGTCACTGTGACCTACTGAGAGAGTCAGAGCACATTAAATGCCCGCTGGCACACACACAGAACTATCTGTCCGTCTGGTCTGGGTTTTGATCTGTCTGATACACACACACACACACTGTCTGGAACTTTCAGTCTAGCCAAATCTGTGCGTCTGTTATGGTCTGTCTGTTCACGGACAACGGAAGTGCTTCGTTTGGTGTGTGTGTGGATTTGCGGGTCTCTTTTCGGTGTCTGGAGCAGGTGGCGTTCTCACTGTGCTAATGGGACACGAAGCAGCAGGGCTGCACTTTGTCGACTCTTAAAGCCACTCTTGAGCTAAAAATACCCCGTCTGTCTCTTCAAACAAGGGTACTTCAGTGCACCTGGGCTTTTAACACACACACACACACACAAAAACACTTCAGCTGCTAATATATGCAAGTGTGTGTTTCTTGTGCGGTTTGGAATGATCATGCTGTTGACAGATTATCAGGTCTATCAGATAAGGTGTGTGTGATTGACAGTGTTGGGAGAACTCGTGCTGTTCTCTTGTTCTACACACAGAACACCCGTGGAAAGAGCTAAAGACACTTCAGGTTCACTCCTTAACATGACACAATCTCACAAAACTTGTCAAGAACATCCAGGGACATATTGTACCCCAAAAGCAAAGGAAATCATATTTTGTATTTATATATGTTGCTTATCAAGCCTATTTTAGATGAAAATTAGGCACGTTTAACTCGTAAACGCAATTCTTAGTACCATAAATGTAAGAAAAATCCCCAAAAATCAAAATTAAAACTTACTTACTTAAAAATATTAGTGTAATTAAAAAAAAAAAAACTGCATTGCAATACTGCAAATATATAGAGAATCACCATTGAGAATAAAGATAATTATTCAGAAAAAAACTCTGGAGTAATCAAAATTTAAAAGAGAAAAATGTGTTTGTCATGAATAGAAAAAAATATATATATCTTGATGCTACTAAAATTAACATTTTAATTTTAGGGTGATTGACCCTTTAATATTTTAAACCAATAAAACAGAAAATGGTAGCTCTATTCAAAAAGAGTGGAGAGAGGATTTACTTTGTTTGGGTGAACTGCTCGTTTAAGGAGAATGCTTTATTTGAACAAAGTGAGAATGTGAAAGAGAAGAAAGAAAACAGAGTTGGGGAAAACACAACCGTGAAGGTTCTCGTTAAAACTAACAGACTCATCAAACACTTTTAAAGTGCTTCATTTGACAGGTTTAAGATCAAAACAATCAATGCCGCTTTCAAAATTCCAATCAGAATCCATCTTCATTCCAGTTAGTGACTGATCTCCACCGGTCCACTGAGATCCCTTCAAACGTCACGGAATAAATCCTACATGAGTCTACATGATCTGATGTCTTCCCCTGAACATGCTAACAGGACTCATGGGGTTAACATGGAGAGTTTCTGCATCAGTCAATAATGGCTCTTTATCGAAAAACACTTCCTCAAACCTGAGCTTATTGGCAGTACAGACTGAGGGGAACAAATTACACCTTTGAACCAATTTTTGTTGTTGTTGCTTATTTAAATAAAGTATGCGTTACATTTAATGTTTTTTTTTTCTATTCTTGCATACTGAATAAAAAAATTATATTTATAATTGTTTTATTAATGCAAGGCAACAAAAAAAACAAGTTGAATGAACATGAATGACTTTTCAACACTACTTTTTGCTTAGCTTACAAATTAAATCGCTTCTTATTGGATCAATTAAGAATGACATCACACTCATTATACTTTATGGAGAATGTGTCCTGGTTAGAACAAATGGCGCTACTAAAATAAATACTGAGTTATAAATCAACAAGTAATCTATTCTACAAACGCCAAGTTTGCAATTTTCAACAAAAAAATATAACAGTTTGAGACCAAAAATATCATATAATATAAAATAATGTATCCAAACTTAAAAAGTCAGTGAATAACAACTTTTTGGCATCTTGAGCAAATTCTAAACTTTCGAGTCTGTGTGTGAGTGTGAGTGTGTGTGTGTGTGTGTGTGTGTGTGTTTCTCATCTCATCCTGTGGTTTTGGTCTTTTATGGGCAATGGTCATTCCAGCATCAACATCCCATGACACACAATGAACAAGGAATACAACCACACACACACACTCTGATCTGTGTGGTCCGCATCCAACTCATCTAATGCAGAACTGGCCTCATAACTCTAAATACTTCCTGTCCGCACAGGAAGCAGAATCCTCCAGGCAGCCTGGAGCTATTAAAGTCTTTCAATACCAAACTTTTACAGACACAGAGGCATCAAAGAGAAACACACAGTGTTCTTACTCATTTGTGAAGCAGCTGGGTGCTATCTACACCCACCACAGGAAACGCATAAACATTAGACGGAAAAACAATATCCTTAAAACCGCTCTCAATGGAAAAGAGACGGCAGACTTGCCGTAATATCGGCAACTTGTTAGTTTTAGGACAAAACAGGGATTCATACTTTGAAGATGGCCTTTCAGTGAGCAAAGAAGAACTCCTACAATAATATATGATTTATTGATTTGGTTGTGAAAGAGGAGAAAAAAGAAAAAAAGAGATAATAAAAACTGACAGGGCTGGTTTAAAATAAGTCCATCATAAATCCATAATGAACCGGTCACTTTAATGCAAGATGGTAACAAAGAAAAGTGCCTAAAAAATCAAAAATACAACTAATCAATACATCATAACAGATACAAAAAAGCTTGAAGTCTTTTAAAATTAAAGATCATATTTCTTTCTTTTTGGGCTGAATGGGCTGAACAGAACAAACTATTTAATACAGGCATTCAAAAAAATTTAATAAATAAATCATAACACATACTGCATTTTGTCTTTTCAAATATAATTTGTTTGCTAAAGTGAAAATGTTCAACTATTTTTGACATTCTTAAAAATAAAAAGGGCTTTTTGCAGCGATGCCATAGAACAACTATTTTTTATTTCCCATGCAAAGAATCTTTCAGTGAACAGTTATTAAACTAACCATTGTTTCTTAGTTTGAAGAACATTTTCAAAATCTAAAAGAACTTTTGTAATATAAAAAACATTTTGTGCATTTGAAAGATTTCATGGATCTTACATTTTTTTGTTCTTCTTATGAAGAAAATAAGGCATTAAAACTGATGGCCTAATTCAAAGCAATTTATCCATTTTGGATATAAGAACATAAAACGTGCATTATGTTTTGCGAACATTATAGGGTTATTTTAGTAACTAAAACTATAATAAACATTTGTTTATTGATATACAGCTGAAACTAAATAAAGTCTAAATATTATAACTATAACTTTAAGCTGAAACCCTAAAACACCGGAAATAACTAAACTAAAACTGAAACACAAATAAATACATAAAATTAGTAATATTTAAAATAATACACATAAAATTGCTAAATGGAACTAACATTAAAACAAACTGAAAATATAAAAAGCTAATTCAAAATTTTAATAAAAACTATAACAGTAGGCTACATAAATAATACACTGTTGTGAATTAACAACAACCACTAAACATCCCACTAACGTGATCATCAGCGTCTGGTTTGCTTTAAAAGTGTATAAGGTCATAGGAAATCATGCCTGATGATTGACATTAGCACATGTACCCGAACTGCAACTCCACCCTTAAATAAAATCCGAGAAAATAGCATAATTATTCAATTTAGCCACCATAAACACTGACCTTTGCTTACTTGCACATAACCAAAAACTGTCGCTTGGCACGCACAGCTATGCTAACTTATGAGCTAACCGCTAACACCGTCAGCTTTAAAAGGAAGTTCTGCGCCGCCACTATAATGTACAATTAGTGTTCTTGGCCTTGCGTTCCCCCGTCATTAGCAGAGTTGCTATGGGCATTTAAGTAAACGGTACGTGTTGCTACCGCGGGTGAGCATTATCTCCACCCGCCAGGAACGACTATGCCAACAACACACGAGCGCTGCCTGCCAATCCCTCTGCCCTCCGCCAAGAGAGAAAGGAAATAAAACAGCACACTGAAGGAGAAGGAACAAATAAAATTAAATGCAGACATTGCTGGAGAAAAAAAATGGCTGACATTTCAGAAGAACGTGCCATAATGCCGTTTTAGTGCTACATTTTTTCTTTTGGCAGGATCATGCTCTTCCTAATGAGGTTAAATGAAGAGAGAGAGAGAGAGTTTAGTGTGACTGAGGAGAAGTTTTTACTGGGTATCAAGAACTAGTTTTTATTTAGAACCTCTTCAATTACTACAGTATGATTGTGCCGCTGTCGCCACTGAAATTATGTTTTGGCTGAGCTGAGAGTTTGTAATGTATGTGAATTGGAAGAATTGAATGACACGCATACAGCATAACCTGACAAATGTCTCTTGTGAGAGGTTTTTGAATTGGTCGAATTAGTCTCAATCTCACATGTTAGTAGTCTGAATCAGTCTAAATAACAAAAGAATCATTAAGAAATCAGAATCTAGATCAGAACAACAAACTCACAGAACTATCTAGTCCTATTAACAAATGACTCTTTTGAGCAGTTCTTTTTAATTAACTTGTCAAAACACTCTCAATATATCAAGTGTTGACAGTTTGAATCAGTCTAAAATAATTGATAATTGAATCAATTAAGAAACCAGAATTCCAATTCACAAATGACTCTTTTGAGCAGTTCTTTTGAAAACTTTTTAAAAGATCAAAACACCAAATATATCAAGTATTAACCGTTTGAATCTGTCTAAAGTACTAAAAGGGAATGTAAAAATTAAATGGAATCAATTAAGAAACCAGAATCGAAATCAGACTAATGCACAAACTATTACGATTCACGAATGGATGTTTTGAGTGGTTCTTTCTAATGAGTTGGTCAAATGACTCAGTCTCAATATCACATGTTATTAGTTCAGATTGGTTTAAAATACTAAATGTATTGTTTTGAATGAGTTTAAAATACTGAATGAGTATTTATTTTGAATGAGTTTAACTGTTAATGGAATTAAGAAACCAGAATCAATTCTAAACCAAAACAACAAACATAAGAACAACATAGTCCAATTCAGAATGACTCTTTTGAGTGGTTCATTTTTAACGACTTGGTCAAAAGAACCAAATCAGTCTCAATCTCACGATACGTTACTGGTTTTCATCTAAATTGCAAAAGAATCATTAATGGAATCATTAAGAAAGCAGAATCTAAATCAGAACAACAAACATTCAGAACAACATCATTTGAATCCCTAAATGTATCTTTTAAGCAGTTCTTTTTAATGAATTGGTCAAAAGACTCATGTGTTTTAAGTTTGAATCGGAAAAGAATCGTTAATGTAGTAATTAAATTGTTTTAATCGAAATCAGAACAACAAACATACAGAACAACCAAGTCCAATTCACAAGTGACTCTTTTGAGTGACTATTTTTAATGAAAAACAAAAAAAGACCAAATCAGTCGCAATCTCACGTGTTATCAGTTTGAATCAGTCTAAAGTACTAAAATAATTGCTAATGGAATCATTAAGAAACCTTAAGGAATCTACTGCTTGCAAGCTAAATCTCCTCTGAGCTTCGTTTGCAATGTTCCAGATGAAGTTATGGCAAAATCTGGGCACCAAAAACCAAAACATAAACATGGTAACATGTATTTCAGAATGACAGGACAATAAAAAAAATGGCAATGTTGCTCAAACTAAAGCCACTGACTCTGCCAGAGGACATGCTCTTTTACGTTGTTGTTCACAACGTGGCACGATGTTTTCATGTAACATAAAAGGATGTGCGATATTATTCAGGAAACAAAAGCCTGACTTTCCAACCAATCAAACTGTTGATTCTCAACAGCCGGTGCGTCTCGGTTTCAGAGCATCTGAGGTGACCGGGTGTTTTTCTACCAAAGTCAACAAACATTTCATTCACTTTAATTCAGTGTGTGAATCACAAACAACATGCAATGAAACACGATCTGTTTGTGTTGAACGTTGGCTAAATGGAAGTGTTAGAAAGTGCCTGTTTGTTCTATAACAGTTGCTCACCTTCCTGATCTCAAACAAGATCCAGTTTCTGGACACATGAAAATAAGCCCATTTTCTCAACATGAACACAAACGGACTCAACTGATAATGACAGTAGTGGCTAACACACACTCACAAATAAACTCCATACTTTTATAATTGCCAAGAGTTTTTTTTTTTTATTAAATAAAAAAAAAAAAAGGAACAAATTTTGTTGAAATCTTAAGATTTAATCTTATATATTAAGTATTACTACATATATACCCACTTCTGTTCTAAAGTTTGTGGTTGGCTATACTTTAATGTTTTTGAAAGAAGTCTCTTATGCTTATTAACTGTTAAAATTTAATTTATTCCTGTGATCAAAGCTGAATTTTTAGCATCATTAGTCCAGTCTTCAGTGTCACATGATCCTTCAGAAATCATTCTGATATTATGATTTGCTCAAGAAACATTTCTGATTATCAATGTTGAAAACAGTTGTGCTGCGGAATATTTTTGTGCAAACTGTGAACAGAAAGAACAGCATAAATTTTAAATAGAAATGTTTTGTAGAATTTTGTAACAAATGTCTTTACTGTCACTTTTGATCAATTTAATGTGTCCTTGCTGAATAAAGTATTAATTTCCTTCAAAAAATTATATATATATATATATATATATATATATATATATATATATATATATATATATATATATACACACCGGTCCTTCTCAAAAAATTTGCATATTGTGATAAAGTTAATTATTTTCCATAATGTAATGATAAAAATTAAACTTTCATATATTTTAGATTCATTGCACACCAACTGAAATATTTCAGGTCTTTTATTGTTTTAATACTGAG
This sequence comes from Gila orcuttii, assembly GCA_026230005.1. NCBI lineage: Eukaryota > Metazoa > Chordata > Actinopteri > Cypriniformes > Leuciscidae > Gila > Gila orcuttii. Next base: position 20,013,842 of record JAPDVR010000014.1, read on the forward strand.
CAGTTTCGAAATGAAACTGAAAAAGATTGAAAAAAATGAAAAAGATTTCATTTTTCAGCACGACCTGGCACCTGCTCACAGTGCCAAAACCACTGGTAAATGGTTTACTGACCATGGTATTACTGTGCTCAATTGGCCTGCCAACTCTCCTGACCTGAACCCCATAGAGAATCTGTGGGATATTGTGAAGAGAAAGTTGAGAGACGCAAGACCCAACACTCTGGATGAGCTTAAGGCCGCTATCGAAGCATCCTGGGCCTCCATAACACCTCAGCAGTGCCACAGGCTGATTGCCTCCATGCCACGCCGCATTGAAGCAGTCATTTCTGCAAAAGGATTCCCGACCAAGTATTGAGTGCATAACTGAACATAATTATTTGAAGGTTGACTTTTTATTTTTGTATTAAAAACACTTCTTTTATTGGTCGGATGAAATATGCTAATTTTTTGAGACAGGAATTTTGGGTTTTCATGAGCTGTATGCCAAAATCATCAGTATTAAAACAATAAAAGACCTGAAATATTTCAGTTGGTGTGCAATGAATCTAAAATATATGAAAGTTAAATTTTTATCATTACATTATGGAAAATAATTAACTTTATCACAAAATGCTAATTATTTGAGAAGGACCTGTATATGCCCCCAACCGTAGTGTATGTATATATATATAACTTATGTTAATCACCATTTTCACCATATTATTATTATAATATATATATATATATATATATATATATATATATATATATATATATATATATATATATATATATATTATAATAATAATAATAATAATGTATAATATAATAAGCATCTGGTACATGAGTATATATATGTATATACTATATACTCATGTACCAGACGCTTATTATATTATACATTATTATTATTATTATTATTATTATACAACTGCTCGTTAACGCAAATATCTAATCAGCCAATCACATGGCAGCAACTCAATGCGTTTAGCATCAGAAACTGAAAAAAAAAAAGTGATTTAAGTGACTTTGAACGTAGCATGGTTGTTGGTGCCAGATAGGCAGGTCTGAGAATTTTCAGAAACTGCTGATCTACTGGGATTTTCACACTCAAACATCTCTAGAGTTTGCAGAGAATGGTATGAAAAAGAGAAAATATCCAGTGAGCGGCAGTTCTGTGGGAGAAAATGCCTTGTTGATGCCAGAGGTCAGAGGAGAATGACCGGTTTGAGCTGATAGAAAGGCAACAGTAACTCAAATAAACACGTGTTACAAGAGAGGTCTGAAGAAAGACAATCTCTGAACACACAACACATCAAACCTTGAAGCAGACGGGCTACAGCAGCAGAAAACACACCGGTGCCACACCTGTCAGATAAGAACAGCAAACTGAGGCTACAATTTGCACAGGCCTCACCAAAATTGGACAATAGAAGATTGGAAAAACGTTGCCTGGTCTGATAAGTCTCTCATTCTTCTGCAACATTCAGAATTTGGTGTAAACAACATGAAAGCATGGATCATCCTGCCTTGTATCAGTGGTTCAGGCTGCTGGTGGTGTAATGGTGTGGAGAACATTTTCTTCGCACACTTTGGGCCCCTTAGTATCAATTGAGCTTCGTTTAAACGCCACAGTCAATACCCGAGTATTGCTGACCATGGCTTTCTCTTTATGACCACAGTGTTCCCATCTTCTGATAGCTCTTCCAGCAGGATAACGCACCATGTCACAAAGCTCAAATCATCTCAAACTGGTTTCTTGAATATGACAATGAGTTCACTAAAGTCAAATGGCCTCCACAGTCACCAGATCTCAATCCAATAGAGCAGCTTTGGGATGTGCAAGGATGGGAGATTCGCATCAGGGATGTGCAGCCGATAAATCTGCAGCAACTGTGTGATGCTATCATGACAATATGGACCAGAATCTCTTGTGTATGTTTCCAGCACCTTGTTGAATCTATGCCATAAAGAATTAAGGCAAAAGGGGATCCAACCCGGTAGTAGCAAGGTACTAGCACTGGCGTGAGTGTATGTGTATGTGTAGGTCAATGTCACTTTTATTTGTATAGCACTATTAAAACAACACATGTTGACCAATGTGCTTTACATAATCTCAGTAAAATAGACAATGTGTTTATCTATCTGTGTGTGTGTGTGTGTGTGTGTGTGTGTGTGTGTGTGTGTGTGTGTATATATATATATATATATATATATATATATATATATATATATATATAAATAAACACATGACTTACCTTATAATTCTTTGGGCGGCGTACTGGTGTAGGTTACGAAACTGGGCCGACATGTTAGCTAGGGCAGCCAGGCAGTTCGTGTGGAGGTATTTATCCTGAAGGAGGGGAAATCAATAAAACCATGCATAAATCATTTGTGTTGTTTCTTCTCGCAGGGCAAAACAGAATGAAATGACTCCATTATACTTTGAATATAAAAACCTGCTCTGTTCATTGGACTCCCTGGACTTAATGTGTTCACAGATCTAATATAAAATCCAGTAAATCTCATGAGCTGGTTGTTGTGAGTCTCACTGTTACATAATAAATTTGCATGTGCCCACGGCCAAAGATCTGGATATTTATGGAGCTTCACTTTTAAATGATTGTTTTTGTCATTGGTTCTGGTCTCACCCTGGTTCGTGTCATGTTGAACTGTATGGTTCGAATCACAACCAGGATCAACAGACTGCCTAGAGAGATCTCTGTTAGAACACGCTCAGTATACCACGAGATGTTCTTCAACACCTGAGTCAGAGAGAACAGAGAAAACAAAAATAAATTAATAATAATCATTTATAAATGTATAAAATAATAAATACACAAGTTCCTCTATTTAAAGGGTAAAACAGGGATTTATTGCATGATAAAACTAATATGAAATCTACTGACTTTTAGTAACACTTTACTTAAAAACCTTTAGTATAAGGCATTAAAACATAAATAACCAATTTCAGATGCAACAAGGAATCTGCAAATAATAGAATGCATTTTAACTTTAGTAACAATTATTTATGAAAGGTTGTAATGCATTGTGATGTACATTATGAATATCTTTATAATGCATTATACATAAAGGCTTTAAGTAAAGTGTTACAAGGCACCCCTGTAATTGTTTGTAGAAAAACAGCCTCCAAACAAATGTTTGTGCATATACTGAACTAACAGTGTCTGCGTGTAAGAAAAAACACAAGAACTGCTGCTGCATTCAAAGATGCGACAAGTAAAAGCCTGGAATTACAGATCTGGAATCATGAAACTCCATCTGATAATTTTTTTAAAGCCTTCTTTTACATGCCAGAACCTTTTCTTTTCTGGAAAGTATACTTTGGTAAGGTGTTTCAAACTCCCATTTTGGACAGATTTTGTTTGAAATGACGTCACATCAGTTGGTTCTTCAAAATTTAGCTTGAAGTACTATAATCGGGGCCTTAAAACACTACAGATTCTCAAATGAAGCTTTCATGACAGATTCAATGTTTTCATCTGATTTCATCCAACAGAGTGTGTGTGACCTCACCACTTCATGTATCGAGCGGTTGAAGGTGTCGTCCTCTGTGAGGATGAGGAGGATGATGAGGGCCATGTACACATGATGAGAGTTTCTCTCCTCGACATGATACAAGATCTCAAGAATCGGCAAAACCTACATAGACAGAAAGAGAAGATACTTTATTATTGTGGTAAAACAAAAAACTAGTGGTCGACCGCTATTGATGATCTTAATGGGCAGGGTGGCAGAAAGCCGATAAAAAAAAAAGATTTATACTTTAGATGGCAACTTCCAGATTCTGTAAACAAATACTAGCCAATATATCAGTCAACCACAAAGCAAAAACAATCCCTGTGAAAAAAGTCCCGTCCACAGTGAATGATTGACAGGAGTCAGGAAATTACAATTACCTTTGAATGAAGGCAAGCACTACGAAATTCACATGCATAATAGAAAAGCAAACGCTATAATACTTTTTGTATACTGCTTACTTTTTTGTTTAACAGTTCTGTCTAATAATTTACAAGCTTCCAACACATCAGCTAAACAGAACTTACTGGCCTAAAATGTAAAAATTGCCAAATATCATCCGATATATCGGTCGACCAATAAACAAAAAAAGATTGACAAGAGTCAGGAATTTGTAACTGCATTTGAATGAATGCATACATTCTGCAAGCACTATGAAATGCATATGGACAGGTGCTGAACATGCGTGTGCTCACCAGATTCTCCATGTCAGTGCGGGACAGTATATACGTCCTCATGTTGCTGTTCTGGTGCAGTAGCGTGTAGAGAAGTAATGTCACCTGGTCTGATTTCTGCTGCTCGCACAGTGCTGTGTACAGACTGTTAAAGTTGATCTGAAACGTGTGAGGTTGAGGAGACGGGATGGACGAGGTATCTGAAAGATACACAACAGAATTTCATTAGCACTTCCTTTGAAATTAATTTACCTAATAAAACAAACAAACCCGGTCTGGTTTACCTTGAGTGTTTTTGAAGCAGGTAACAGCCTGGCGGTAGGGGTTCGGACAGTCCGGTCCGTCGGTCAGATTAGCCAGGACCAGCAGTAATAGCAGACTCTGATTGGACAGTGGGAGAGGGTTCTGCTCTTGCTCCGCCCCCGGTCTGGTGCCGACTCCGCCTAACGTGAACACACTCCACAACCCACCTGAATAACACAGAAACCAGTTACACATGTTCTCTTCATGGAGTGGATTGAATTAATGGTGACCTCAAGCATAACAAACATTTACAGGTCATTGTCTTTTCACATTATCATTAACATTAATTCCTGCATTATGACATGAATACAAACATGATACAAAGATACAAACATGAATGAGACTTCAAATAGCAAGGCTTGCTGCTGTTTACTTTTCTAAATGATTTTCACCTGAGAGACGATAAAATGGATGTAAAAAAGTTAATTACAACTGAATTTGCTGCAAGAAACCTTTAAAGACCCACTATGGTGAAAATCAAGTTTTTAAGGTTGTTTATATGTCTATGTCTGTGTGTGTATATATATATATATATATATATATATATATATATATATATATATATATATATATATATATATATATATATATATATATATATATGCTTTAACAGAAACCATGTGCAAATTTATAAGTCAAAAACCGTTGCTCAGTTTTTTCTCTTTAAAACTTAAGTGAACGAAAGACAGTCTCAAAAATGCAGTCTGAAATCGCAGTTGTTCTCTATAACACAAATATGTTGTAACCAATCCCGTCACGAGGGGGGCCGTGATTTAGCATATAATTAACTATGCTGCGTAGTAGGGGAGTTTTAAGAAAAGGCAGGTTATCCCGGTATATTTTTCTGTTTATATGAAAAATCGGGTGCATTTAGCAAGCGTGTGAATTATGTATATGATGTATATTACGATGTTATGCTGAACCATATGCCTTTCTCCACTGACGTTCAATGCGTTTCTAAGAATGTTGATTTTTAGAAGGTAGCTGTCTGACTCTGAGATGGCTAATGGGAACATGGTTTGTGTAACATTAGCAACACGATATCAGCTGTTTGATTAGCAGTTTGAAGTCAATTCATAATTTTCATATTCATGGATCCGCGTATACTAAATGAAGCAAGGGTTTAGAGTTACATTCAAGCTATTTTAAGGTATGAAGAACACCTTTTATATTATATATATTTTCACAGGAAAAATAATGTTTAAAAATGAAATTTTGGGGATCAAAGATGAGTTTTAAGGGATACAGTCATTGACTACAGGGGGACTTTAAGTGGATGGAAGAAAATGCTAAAAGAAGTACAGAACATACCACACTTAAAACATGGCTTGCAATGGTGACGCACTTAAAAGTTGCTTCGGGCCAGAAGAGGAATAATTGAAGCAAAAGATCATTCATAGAATCTCCAGGAAGTGCAGTAGAGAACCGGACATGCTAATGGGTCTAAAAAGGACAGTCTCTTCTGCCTCAAGAGCTTCAGATATATTTTAGAGATTCCACAGCGCTCATTACAGCATCACAGTGACTCCTTTGTTCAGTTTGACTCTGCAAATGTCTATTCGAAAATAAGTATGTCTTACAGCAATACACAGTGCCAATCAGGAGAAATCATACAAACACATGTTTTTAATTATGGTTTTTAATTAAGATTCAAAACAAAATTTGGTAGCGTGGAACTTTTTATACATTGGGAATTCTAGCAGATAAGGAAAAGTGGCCATTACATTTCACACTGGAGGGAAAGGGTTAAAAAAAGAAGAGCGACTTGATATCAGCAAGTAAAGAAAGTTGTTTCATTAAATTTTACTTCTTTAGAATGACAAATTGTGCAAAGAATCATGCATCACAAGACCAGGATCAAAAATTAAGAAAATAAACAGTCGATTTGGACGTCATGTTGACTTTAACATTGTGAAAAAAAAACAAGAAGAGTTGGACATTTTCTGCCCAACAACTTGCACACAGCAGGCTGTCGATGAAAAGTAATTGATTTTAAACAGATTTTGAATCATTCAGGCATTGTCTCAGGTAGGTCGGAAAAGAGCGAGAAAGAATTGAGATGGAAATGAGATGCCTGTCTCCATGTCTAATCACTTGTGGCTGGACATGGCGGCCCCACGAGCAGACTGAAGCAGTCTAATCTGGAGCCAGGATGTTAACAAACATCCACCGCAAATAAAAACAACAACACTGGCAGAAAAAGTCACAGAGTAACGAAAACTGCCCTCCACCCTCCTAGACGCCTGATATCATTAAGACACTGATAACATTAAAGGTCATTAGACTGATATTATTGGCTGCTTCTGTCCTTTAGGTTCCTTATATGACATCATCATGTTCCAAAAGCACTGAGAACATGCTGGAACTGTAATGAGGTCACAAGAGACGCCATGGCGACCCCAGTTGACCAATGAGAGTGAGCGCAGATGCCAGATTCTGCAATCCACTCATCAGAGCCAATCAGAAGCCTGTAATCACTCTCAGACACAGACACATCGACACACTTTTATGACGCGAAAAATGATGGATGAAGAAAAGACCCCTGTGATTAGCACATAATCTCTCATTAACACTCTCGTATCTCTTAGTTCACTGTTTGTCCCGTGTGCTGTCTGTTTCTTTCAGCACAACACTCAAATATAATATTAAAGGGAGAGAAAGACATTCATATTATACAACTTTTGTATCTTTTTTCTCCCCTGAAGTCAACTTAAATGTTAGTCATAATATAGTATAAATCAAATACTCTTAGTAGGTATCTTGCATTAAAAATAATAAGGGTTTAGATTTTATGACCATTTTCTATCATCATACTTTCACAATTTTTTATCTCATAATTCAACTTTTTATGCCATAATTATGAATTATGTGGTAGAATAATATTAAAAAATATATAGAAATACTAAATGAAGGAAAAACAGATGCATTATGCATTCTAAAACAAATAAATTGAATACAAATATAAATATGATGATGCAAAATAAGATCAAATATGTACAGAATGACACATTTATGCAGTTTTGTTTCAATTAATGCTCTGGATGGACTGGAAAGCTTTGAGTTTTGAATGTTAAGAGTATGTCCACATAGTGTGTGTGTGTCTGTCCTGGGGTTGTTACTGTGGACTGTGTTAACAGCACAGATAAATGAAGACATCATGGCTGCCATCCAGCAGAGCTGGGCAAACGCACGCACGCACGCACGTAAAGTCTTATATCTCGTGTCCATTAGGGAAGTAAAAATTCCATTAAAAATGTCCACAGAGCAAATTCTTCAGCAATAACAACATATACAAGGGTTATTAAGTGATGCTTCTAAAAAGTATCTTAAAATATTTTGCCAAATTCTTGGACGATTATTATGCACACAGAAACTCTTGAACCGAGCATTTGGAGCAAAAATTTTACAGAAATGACTCTAAGACTAATATTTTCCTAGAAAAGCACTTGTTGACATGAAGGCCAGCCTGTAGACGCGCGAAGAGGAAGAAGAGTTTATTCATGCAAAGCCATCTGGCAGACAGAACATCATGCATGCGTGTGTCAGATGAAATACATCCGCTCATCTCTCTAGAGAGAGCATATGTGGCACACAATATATACATCAACATTGTCAGGAATTTTTGAAAGTCATCTGCAACATCCAAGCATTGGGCTCTAGGGAAAAAAGACACAGGTGTGTGTCATGCCTCACTAGGCTAATAAAGCACTTCATGTCTGCTGCTATAAGCCCACCATTACTACTTCCTGTCAGTGTGGTTTCAGCAGGAAATGTGCATGGTGTTTGCCCGTGCACAGCTCACCACTATGATGATGTTATGTAGAGAGCATGCTATACGTTTGCTAAGGTGTTCTGAGAGGTTTCAATGTGATCGCTAGAGTTTTTATGCGGTTGCAAATATGGTTATTTGCAGATCCAAGTCAATGCATCTTAGAATTAATTTCGCAAGCGTTTATGGGAAATATTAACCCTAAAATCATGCTTTTCCTCCCTCATTCTCCACTCTAGGGTTCACTGATCTCAATTTTTCCTCTCTCTCTGTCCTTCTTTCTCTCACTGTAGTTTGAGCTGGCCAGGGTGAAGGGTGAGACGACACTAATCCTGAATGCAGACACAGCGACGGCCTTTAGACTTAGGCAGCACATGCACACAATAGCAGGATTTTGTTAAGGCCAGACGCAAGTTCGATAACACTTCAGCATTACATTCATTTAGTAGTTAAGCACGGACGGTTAAAGGAACTGTTATTGTTACACACAGAGATCAAAAGTTCAACTGATTGAACACAAAACAAAAACATCAGAATACTTTAGATATACCATGGTATCACACTAGTACGCAACCAAGTATACAGTAAATCTGGAATCAATCAGGAATCTCACGAAAGCTGTCAATAACATGTCTAATTTCATATCTCACCCCAAAATCAAACTAAACTATTAATATTAATATTTATTATTATAATAAAGTAATTAAATGTTTTATTTATATTTATAAACTAAATATAATTAATTACATTTTGCATGAAGAAAGAAATAATTTTTAATAATGTGATATTAATAAAAAGATATAATTAGGCATGTTCTCTCCACCAATTCTAACTACTATAATGAAAAGAAAAGAAACATTTTAAAAAATAAAATTAAAACAGTTAGAAAAAAAACAACAATTTATATAGGATTTGTTGCCTTTTATAAAAAATAAAAAATGATGAGAATCTGAGAACTGAGAAAACATCTGGTAAAACGTCTCTGGTTACTGGTGTAACCTATGTTCTCTGAATAGAGAACGAGACGCTGCATACCTTAAGACGCAGTGGGAACGACCCCTGGGTGTGCCGATTGTCTGAAGCCCTTATAGAATCACGCCAATGCATTGGCTGATGGCGCAGGCGCCGCCCCGACGCTCTTGTTTCGTAATATTATATTAGCGCGCGCGCGCCATCTGCTCCTCAGATTTCTCTGCCGAAAAAGGAAGCTTGTCGGCAGCGCAAGGAGCTTGGTAGTGAACGCAGCGTCTCGTTCCCTATTCAGAGAACATAGGTTACACCAGTAACCAGAGACGTTCTCTTTCATAGGTTCACTCAACGCTGCGTAGCTTAAGACGCAGTGGGAACGAAATACCAAACTCGCCAAGCTAAGCGCTGCCGTAACTAGTACAAAGACCAGATAACTCACACGACTGGTTCAAGCAGATAAAACTTGGGAACCTGGAGTCATGTCAAGATTCAAACTGTAGAATCTGACAAAAGTGTGCGGAGAGGACCAGCCTGCCGCTACACAAAGAGGAAGCCACGCCTCTGGTGGAATGTGCCCTGATGCTAAGAGGGGAAGGCAGGCCGCGCACCTCATATGCCAGGGAAATAGCCTCTGTAACCCAGTGGGAAATTCTCTGCTTTACTGCGGCAAGCCTGCAGCGGCCAGCACCAAAACATACCAAGAGCTGGTTAGATTTTCTCCAATCGCCAGAGCGATCCACATATAACTTCAATGCTCGGACAGGGCAGAGCAAGTTAAGCTTCCTGTCCTCCACAGAAACAAAAGGAGGAGGATGGAAAGAGTGAAGGTTAATAACCAGAGAGGGGAATGCTGTGGACAATACTTTGGGTACATATCCCGGTTTCGGTCTCAAAGTCACCCTGACCAGACCAGGAGCGAAGTCTATACATGTCTTACTAACAGAAAGAGCTTGCAAATCCCCCACCCGCTTCAATGAAGTCAAAGCTAACAAAAGAGTAACCTTGAGAGTCAGAATCCGCTCTGGAGATGACTCTAAGGGCTCAAAGGGAGCCTCCGTTAAGCCCTCCAGGACGACCGACAGGTCCCAAGAGGGAATTCCAGGGGAGCGTACTGGTTTCAGGCGCCTAACCCCACGTATAAATGCTGAGACTTTACTCAATTTACCCAGGGGGATCTCATCCGACTCTCTATGAGCGGCAATAGCAGCAACATACACTCTCAGAGTAGTGGCGGCTGCTCCAGAAGCAAACTTCTCCTGTAGGAATTCCAGCACTGAACCAACTGGGCAGCTGACTGGGTCCGTAGCGTGTGTCGAACACCACGATTCAAAAACCCTCCACTTGGAGGAATACAACCTCCTCGTGGAAGGAGCTCTCGCACTCGCAATGGTCTCCTGGACCTCAGCGGGAAGACCAAAGCTCAGAGCTAGCGGCCTCTGATGGGCCATACGCATAGCTTCCAAATGTCGGGGCGAGGATGCCATATCCTGCGCTGAAGCTGGGACAGCAGATCCTCCCTCAGTGGAATCTCCCAGGGGGGGAGCTCTAGAAGAGGAACCAGCTCCGAGAACCACGGTTGGGACGGCCAGAATGGGGCTATAAGTAGGAGACGGGCTCCGCTCTCCCTCACTCTGGACAGAACTGCCTGGATCAACTTGACAGGCGGGAATGCATAAAGTTTCCACACCGGCCATGGGTGGGCGAATGCATCTATCCCCAATGGCGCTGGGGGGCTCAGGGAGAACCAAAGTGGGCATTGGGACGACTCCTGTGATGCAAAGAGGTCCACTTTTGCTTTTCTGAACACTTCCCAAATCAGTGCTACTGTTTGGCGGTTCAACATCCATTCCCCCGACCTGAGCTTCTGCCTCGACAGAAAATCTGCTGCGAGGTTCAGGATCCCAGGAACATGGACTGCCCTCAGTGAAAGGAACTTGCCCTGAGACCACAGGAGAAGGTGGCACCCTGGACAGGCATGCGCGACCGTGAACCCCCCTGCCGGTTTATATGAGACACTACCACCATGTTGTCTGTTCTGACAATGACATGGTGTCCTTCGAGAAAGGGGGGAAAGTGAAGAAGGACCAGGGAAACAGCTCTCAGCTCCAAGCTGTTTAAGTGCCAAGAGAGAGTATCTCCAGTCCAGATCCCACATGCTGGGCTGCCCTCGAAAACCGCACCCCAGCCGGTCAGAGAGGCGTCCGTCGTAACCATTTGGCGACGGAAAACTGCACCCATGCCAATCCCTTTCCGAAAGGAAGAGGGGGTCCCGCCAGATTGAAAGGGCGCGGAAGCAACTGCGCGACACCTTCAAAAGGCGAAGAACCGGTCCCGTGGACCGGGCACCTGAGAGTTTCATCCACCACAGAAACGGTCTCATGTGGAGCAACCCTAGGGGAAGCACAGGGGAAGCTGCGGCCATGAGACCCAGAAGCCTGCGGCAAGTGCCCACAGAAACACGATGGCCAAGCGTGAAGCAAGCCAAACATGTCAAAAGACTGGAAATCCGGGCAGGAGCCAAACGGGCCTGCATCAGAACGGAATCCAGGCCCACCCCTAAGAAAACTGTGCTTTGAGCTGGGGTAAGAACACTCTTCTCTGTGTTTAACCTAAGGCCGAGAGACTGAATGTGACGAAGGACAATGTCCCTGTGGTGAGTCACTAATTCCCTGGAGTGGGCTAAAAGGAGCCAATCGTCCAGGTAGTGGAGTATACGGATGCCCTGGAGCCGCAACGGGGCCAGAGCGGCATCCATACACTTTGTGAACGTTCTCGGCGCTAGAGCGAAACCAAAGGGGAGGACCCTGTACTGGTACGCCCTCTCTCCAAAAGCAAATCTGAGGAACCTCTGTGTCGCCGTACGACCTGAAAATGAAAATATGCATCCTTCAGGTCTACTGTCATGAACCAGTCCCCCGCTCGAATTTGAGATATGATAGCTTTCAGCGTCAACATCTTGAATTTTCCTTTGTAAAGGGAGAAATTTAGCCGGCGCAGGTCTAATATCGGTCGCAGACCTCCGCCCTTTTTCGGGACCAGGAAGTAACGGCTGAAGAAGCCTTGCTCGATTTCCTTCGGAGGAACCTCTTCTATTGCTCCTTTGAGGAGCAGGGACGAAATCTCCTGCTGTAGTACAGACGCCTTCGAGGCACTGTTGACTACAGTTGGAAAGATTCCGTTGAAGCAAGGGAGCGGGCGACAGAACTGAAGCGTGTAGCCGAGCCGAACCGTGCGGAGGATCCAAGGCGATACCCCTGGCAGCCGCCTCCATTCTTGAAAGAAATGTGATAGAGGAAGTGGAGTGTTGCAATGCGGAGTACATACCTGTGTTAGGGTGACGCGCTGACTCCTGTAGGGTGGCGTGATCCAACGTGAAGGAGAGCACTTGGTGTCCTGACACGTATTGGGAGGTACCACTGCCTGTTTTGTTAATATTATAGGGTCTGTATGCTCCAGAGGAAGACCGAAAGTGTCCTCGAGGATGCGAGCGGCAGGTATCAAAAGCGTCGGAGGCGAGGGGAGAAAGCTGAACGTGTCTCCTTCCTACTGCGCCAGACGGTTTGAACGAGGTTGAGTAGGAACTGCACTTCGAAACACGCTGGGTGGTGAAAGTGACAGGTTTAGAGAAGGAGAGCAATTGAGAGGTGGGCAGAAACGCTTGCGTGGTCTGTCCCAACCCTGTAAATCGGGGGAAGCTCTCCTTTTTCTGACCTGCGGGTCAGGAACGATTCGAGGAGGCTGGAGCGAAGGGTTTGTTAGACCGCTTCAGCTCAAGATGCTTATGAGATTGCTGGCGGGGAAACGGGCGACCGCGGGCTCCCCAAACCGTAGCAGGTGGGGGATGAGCCAAGTCACTCCTCCTAGCGGTGAAATCAATCCTATGAGAAGGACGTTCTCTGGGTTGAGACGGGGAGGCAGGGGAGTCCTCTAACCCTCCTGGGCATAAACTGCCTGAGGGCAGCTGACTGGGATTTTGCGGCCCGAAACTTGTCAACCACAGTGATGACCGCTTCCCCGAACAGTCCAGACTGAGAAACTGGGGCGTTCAAGAGGAAAACCTTCTCTTTGTCGCGGATCTCTGTGAGATTGAGCCATAGGTGGCGCTCTGCAGCAACCGCCCCCGCCATAGAACGACCTATAGCGCGTGCGGTGTGCTTGGTGGCTCTTAAGGCCAGATCTGTGGCCTTACGAAGCTCTTTGACAGCTTCCGGTGTAATTCCATCTCCCTCGTCCATCTCCTTCAAGACGTCCGCCTGGTAGGCTTGGAGGATGGCCATAGTATGTAGGGCCATGCCTGCCTGACCAGCTGCGATGTAGGACTTTCCGATAAGGGCGGAAGTAGTCCTGCACGGTTTAGAAGGAAGGAGGGGGCGAGATTTCCACGACGGAGCGGACGACGGAGAAAGGTGAGTGGCCAACGTGTCCTCAACCGCTGGAATGGCGGAATAGCCCTGCTCCACAGAACCAACAAGGTTGGTGAAGTCAGCAGCTGCCGCGTTTGTTAGTCGCGCAGAAAAAGGCTATTTCCAGGATCTGGAGATCTCGTGATGCAGATCACTGAAAAAAGGCAGCTTTCTCCGCTCAGGCCTAGAATTAGGGCCACTTAAAAATCTCTCGTCGAGTTTAGACGATTGTGACTCGCGGGGCTCGTCGGGCCAATCGATAGAGAGCTTCTCTGTAGCGCGCGAAAGCACTTCGATAAGCTCCGTGTAGGCCGCAGTAGGCCGCGCCTCCTGGCCGCTAGGCGGGAGACCGTCAGTAGCTAAAGCAGGCCCGAAATCCTCGGAGTCGGACGCTGCAGTGTAAATCACATCTTCCAGCCCGAAAGAAACCGACTCGCGTGCTCTCGGGCTGGGGCATAAATAATCATGCGCAAACTCGACTGGCCGAACACAGCGTGCGTGCTCGGGAGAGGGAGGGAGAGAAAGGGCCTGGCCCGTCTGCTCGTACTCTGTATCCTCGAGCTCTACATCCGAACCCCAGGTCACGGATTCCAACGAGGCCTCAGCAGCCTCGGGAGCACGACGGGGGGAAATGAATCACTCCTTCTCAAAAAACGCGAGCCGAGAGTGGAGGGTTTTGAGAAACAGGTTATCACAAAATTTGCATTTAGACAAGCCTAAAACAGCCTCGCGCGCATGCGAAAAACCCATACATTTCACACACTTACTGTGAGGGTCGTCGTTCGCAATAAAGCGAACGCATGGCACTTCACCGCAAGGAGAACTGAGTTCAACTATTCGCAGTTGCTGAAGTGCAAATGAAGAATGCTGATGTTATAATCCGAATATTTGGGCCAGAAAAACCGAGACCGAAGGGCAGATGGCCGCTTCGTGAAGGCAGAGAATTCTGAGGAGCAGATGGCGCGCACGATAATATAATATTACGACACAAGATCGTCGAGGCGGCGCCCGCGCCATCAGCCAATGATTTGGCGTGATTCTATAAGTGCTTCAGACAATCGGCACACGCAGAGGGTTCCCACTACATCTTAAGCTACGCAGCGTTGAGTAAACCTATGAAAGAGAACTTACTTGAGAATTTTGGTCATGAAAATAAAAAAATAAAAAAGTCACAATGCAAACATACAGAATGGTCTTAATGGCCCTTAAAGACTTTTTCTTTTTATGTAAACAATAATTTTATACCCCCCTTTTTTATTTTGGTGTGAAATTGGACCTGAACATGTTTTTGTGAGATACACTGTATTTAGCAGAAATAAGAGAACCGAATGATTACAGACGATCATAAGACACATTCAGTAGCCCTGCCCTGGGAAACACACACGCGCGCACACACACACACATTCACACACACACACACACGCGCGCGCAAACATCATGACACCATCTTCACACAGATCATCGCCCTGATTTATGAAGCACAAGTGTTTCCCAGAGAGCACTGCTTTAAGTACATCATCTATTCCTTTTTTTGAGGGGAAGATCACCACACATATCAGTTCGGTATGGAAGCTTGATTCGGCTTCAGAACAAAAAAACAAACAAAAAAAGGTAATTGCGAATTTTTCTCTCACAATTCTGACCTTTTTTCTCACAAATGTGATAAAAACTCGCAATTCTGTTTACTTCTCCCAATTATGAGTTTAAACCTTATAATTCTTACTTTTTTCTCAGAATTCTGTGAAAAAAGTTCAAATTGTGAGAAAAAATTACCTTGTTTAATTGCAAGTTTATATCTCACAATTCTGAGAAATAAGAATCAGAATGGCGAGATATAAACTTCAGCAACAGAATAAAAAAATAAAACAGGTAATTCTGAGTTTATATCTCGCAATTCTGACTTATTTCTCAGAATTGTGAGATATAAACTTGCAATTGCGAGTAAAAGTCAATGGTAAAATAGTCAGAATTGTGATATTTTTGAATGGATGATGAATGGAAGATGAATGGATTTTTGGGGTTGCTATGTGGTTCCTAATGTGTTCTGAGCGAAGTTGTTCTAGGAAGTTGTTATGTGGTTGCTATGGTGTGGTTTCTACGGGGTTGCTAAGGTGTTCAGAGTGGTTTCTAGGGAGTTGCTATGTGATTGCTTTAATTTATTCCGTGGCAGAAACAAGCTTCCATAGTTTGGTGTGATATTACTCTCAAACTTGTTTCAAACTAGCTAAAACTTATAAGTTACGGTCAATATAGTGTCCAATATTATGAATCAAATTATTTAAAAAAAAACATTTACACTGGTGATCTGATGAGCTGTCGAGCCCAATTTTCCTTTCTGTGTTGACAAATTTCCAATTGAAACAGGAAGTCTGAGCTAATAGACACAGACCAAAATCCAAAATATAATAAAGCTTGATTGAATTATTAACCTTTACCACTGCCTGCCAACAATAACAATTTGGGACGCGATATATTCTAATATATTTCTTTTAATATAGAGACAAATTATAAATGTCTAGGTTATCCATTAAATTCCTGTTTCTAGGGCAGCTTAAAAACAATGTAACTTTGCAAAATGACCATAAGCCATTTCCCAGGCAACGGCAGAAATTTCATAACTGCGAGCGAATTAACCATCAGGCGGTGGAAGACAGAGTATCGTAAACGTTTAAGTCAAGTTAACATTAATATGATCCAGAAGGCTTTCCAGCACGCGTAATTCCAGAGTGACGAATTTTGCCCATCTAATCCTGCCTGAATCTTTCCATCCCGCAGCAGCGGAAACAGGATCAGGCCCAGAATTCCTACAGTGAGTGACGGGACTGACACACAGGGCTTGTGTCTCCATTTAGCTGGCCTGATTTACCCGTCAGACAATGAAGACACACTGTCTGGATTCCACACACACATTAGTACGTCATCTTGGCACTGACTCTCAGCTGTCAACAAGCTCATTTTGTATCTTTTGGCCACAGAGTGTCAGTCGATGATACATGTAGTTCTAGACTTTAATCGCACTTCTGACTAACTGAATCAACAAAAAGACAGAAAAGAGCAGTTTCAAATTGGATTTTAATATTTTCAAATTCACTAGCCAGGTTAGTTTTCATTTAACTCAGCAGTGGTTGTAATAGTTTCAGTTTGCTTTTTATTTCATAAACACATTTCATTTTAATTGTCTTTTAGTTACACTAAAAGACAAACAAATACAAAATATTTTACATTCTTCGAATTGTATTTTAATATACATTTTATATCAAATTTTCTAGACTTCAGGTTAGTTATTTTTCATTTAAATCAGGAATAATTAAAGTCATAATTATGAAAACATAATTCAAAAGATAAATCAAGTGATATAGTAAATAAATATAACATATTTAAACATGATATAAATATTATATATTTTCCCTTTTTTTGTTTCAATGCAAGTTTTCAACATCTGAACGCCACACTGGTAATCACCATATCATGTCTAAGAATATTAATACTATAAAACATCAATTAAAATGAAAACTAATTATATATATATAAAAAAACATTTTACTAAACTTAAATGAAAACTATAACTTAACTGAATTTAAAAAAAGATATTCATGAATATTTCATAAAATATTTCATGAATGAGGCCCAAAAAGTATAAAGTATAATTTAGTAAAAATTGTATAAATATAATTTACTAAAGTAGGACTCCAATTCAGAGTGTGTGTTTATAGGTTAGTGTGTCTCAGCGCTGTCTGGTGTTCAGAGTGAGACAGACGTGTACGTGTGTGTGTGTGTGTGTGTGTGTGTGTGTGTGTGTGTGTGTGTGTGTGTGTGTGTGTGTGTGTGTGTGTGTGTGTGTGTGTGTGTGTGTGTGTGTGTGTGTGTGTGTGTGATGGACACTGGTCTGAATTCAGTCCACACAATGAGGAGTGTGTAACTCAATATTAAGTAAATGATCAAGCCAAGAGTCCCAGTTCACACAATGAAAAGTGTGTGTTTGTGTCCTGCTGTTGACATGTCTGAATGAGCCAGACACCAGAGAGACAGACACAACTGTCAATAACACACAGAGAACCTGTGCTCTGGATTTAGTTTTTGACAGGCTTGTCAAACAAGAGTCTGTTCAAACAGAACAACTTTATCAGAGACAGAGTCAGATGGAGACAAAGCTGAACAGAGGAGCGTGTGAATCAGGTGTGGGGATTTTTCACATACAAATTCACGAGAAACTAGACTGAAGGGTTTATTTACAACCAAAACAAATATTATTATCTGAAAGAGTAATCAGAACCTGGTCAACCTCGACGAACCCAGACATTCATCTTACAACACTGGCATAATTTAAGCAAAT
This sequence comes from Gila orcuttii, assembly GCA_026230005.1. NCBI lineage: Eukaryota > Metazoa > Chordata > Actinopteri > Cypriniformes > Leuciscidae > Gila > Gila orcuttii. The sequence goes on from JAPDVR010000014.1 coordinate 20,031,812, forward strand.
GATGCTGCTGAGCCATAACCAACAAACACACATTAACACTAGCTATCTTTACATCCACCTATTTTTATGCGAATTTCGGGATAACGCATTAAAAAAACACTGGATGGAAATGCCAAGATGCACATAAATTAAAAAATGCACATCAAAAATATATGCGCTCTCAATTGAGGTGGATGATTTGTTTATCCAATAAGAAGACATGAACATAAACTACGATGGAAACACATTTACTGAATAAATCACTCAACACACAATAAAAAATTCATATGACTTTGCCTCAACAGAGCATGTGATTAGATAACTGGACTAACCAGCGGACCAAACGCATCACACAGCTTCTCAAATATTGGTTTGGTGGTTCTGAAATGCCTGAGCCAAAGTCTGTCATCACAATGATTTGGTTTAATTCCCTCCTTCATGCGACTGTGATCCCAAACACCAACATCCAAACGCAAGATAACATGACAGTGTTTATTGTGTTTCATCTGCCGCTCTGAGACGCAAGTAATTTATGATGTACATAAAAAGATCCACAATGGCTTCCCCATTATATTTTGTGCCAATTTCCCAGGAAGTGAGTTTTTTTGTTCTCTTGAAAACATGGGATGGAAACAGTTCTTTATTTGCAAATGTTTTATGTGATATTCCAATTTTGACCATAAGTTAAATTCACAACTTTGGGTGGAAACAGCTATTGTCACCCAGTGCCAGCGTGTGAAGTTAAATGTTTATATACTCTATTGAAGGAATAATTTACCCAAAAATCTTTTTATTGATTGACTGAATTATTTGTTCACAAATCTGGTAAACAGCTTAATATGCATCAGATTTAATGCAAACAAAAGGAATCATACTGTATTGCATCAATTTCCTAATAATACTAATGTGCAGTCTGAGGGATGGCAAGTTCCAGTATGTGTGTGTTGGATGGATAAGTGATCAGGACAGTGTGTGTTTGTACTCACTGGCGACTCCTGATGCGAGTCCGTACAGCAGCCCTCCTCCGTCTGACTGCGTTTGCAACACGTGAGTGGCTGGGGGACATTTCTCCTGTCTGATGAAGTTATACAGCAGCGTCTTCACCAGACGACTCGTCAGAGAAAGACTACAGAGAGAGGCAGAGAGAGAGAGAGAGAGAGAGATTTAGCAAACCTACCATACTCGGGGGTGTGTGTCAACTCACTGTCGGACAGAAGACAGAGCAAGAAAGCGCAGCTGTTATCAGTGTATCGGTACTGCAGAAAATTAGTGATGGATGGACGGACGGACTATAGATGGATGGACTACAGACAGACAGATAGACAGATAGACAGACAGACAGATAGACAGATAGATAGATTTTGCCATTTAAAACAGCTGACCATGATGACCTGGTTTTTATTAGATCACAAGAACATAGAAAAACAATTGGAAAAGAAAATAATAGGCCATTTTAGGAAATTACTATTATTTTGGTACATTAGCATTAGGGTCTCTGGGAAGATAGAGAATGTCAAGATAAAACATGAGAATTAAAGAAGCATGGAAATGGTTGGAATGCAAAGAGTTTTTGGTTTCTGGAAACTGATGGTCTTTTCAATGCTCATTTGCATTGTGAAGTGAGAATACGGCAATTGTGTAGCTAGACGTCTTTGCTTTCATGCACTTGCGTAGAGTAAGTCTCAGTCCTAAAGACACTCGTGAGGTTTGACGAGTGTGCGTTAACGACCTCAGACATGCAAGCTCAGCTGCAGTGCTGAAGAGCTAACGAGGGAACTTTAAAAGCTCAGTATCACTGGTGCGATGCAAACGAGCCCTCCGGGTGAACTCAAGCAAAGCTCCAGATGAGAGCATCTGGCGAATTAATGAACACCCTCATTTGCATATGAAATGGCAGCTCTTGACAGTCGTCCTTCTGTTAATGCCGGTCAGGGGGCCACATTATCACACTGGGACAAACTTTGTAAGAATAAAACACTGCGGTAGGCAACAACTTTTAACTTGTATTGGCTCTGGTTCTTGAGTTAAGAAGTTTATAATGCATCTCTGGAACTCTGGATCAAATAGATGAGTCTATTCAGGTAGGTAGAGTATCTGTGCCTTACTTTACTAGTCATTCCAACCGTAAGTACACACATGTACCTTAAATTACATGTACAAAGAAAAACATTTGGTGTAGAAACAATTTTCAATCAGAATTTGCTAGTAAATTTCCCAAATAATTACAGAAACGGCAAGTATGGTGATCCTTCTTTCTCACCATCGTCCTTTGGTCAGGTAGCCATAAATAAGCCCCTCCCTCAGAATCTCCTTGTGAAAGAGCTGATAGGACAACAGCACCAGGAGGGTGGTCACAGATTCAAACAGGATGTTGTAGGTGATGTCACTATGAAAACAGAGACAGGATAAACATGAACACATACATTATTACTTCCTTTAGATATCTGACTTTACATACAAATGTTTTTCTTAACTCTTATGTTCTCCTGAAGGTGTTTGCATATTTGCATCTGTTTCTTGAAATTAATTTAAAATAAAATAAAAAACATTTACACATACTTCTGTCAGGACCACTATCGTCAAATATGATTGACAATTAGCATACAGTTTGGATTGGCGGTATAGTTCTGTTCTGGGCGAGAACTCCCTGCGCATACATGCAGCCAAGCATGGATAAAAGCAGGGAGAGCAGCAATAACCCCCTTTAGGCTAAACAGAACAGAACCAATATGAATGTATGTAGATATAATTAATTCAAGATTTTAAAGTACAACATAATTCAAGAATTTAGTCTGATTCAAGGGGAATCAGAACGCCAAATCCTGACTGAGTCCAGGAGGAGCTGAGGATGGAGGAGGGTAATTAGCTCCAGAGAAACGCGATATCTGCTAATAATACTGAAGGAGCTTATACTGTATATGTATACTGTGATAGGCGTCGTATTCCTATAGTTAGAAGTGGATCAACTGAGAGTCAGCTGATGTGAGCTTGACCAACGTGACCTGCCAGAACTGACGCTACGCTTGATATTTATCTGTTAATAAGCCAATCGCTGCTGTAATTTACAGTGATTTTACCATGGTCAAGAGGGTTTTAATTGAGTTGAAATCACAGTAAGATAAGGCCACCTGAGTATTATTGCTTGACTAAAACATTGTAAACGTTAAGATTGTAAACGAAACAATTATATTTGTGTGAATCTCTTTATTCATCAAAATCGTCTGTATGCAAAAGTTGTTATCATGAATATAATTTCAGGTTCTTTTATAAAACATTGGAAACAGTAAGATTGTAAAAGAAACTAGTGATCAATAAATAATTATATTTGTGTGAATCTAATAAAAAACATATCTTGGTCAAAATTCACCCAAAAATTCAAAAGTAAAATAAAGTAAAAAATAAATGTAAAAAAAGCATTATATACTGCATAACATTTTATTTTTAATACTTTTATGAGCATAACAATATTTGCACTATGACATCATTTTCAAATGATGGTGAAATATTAAACCGAAAAACTGATCACATTATCACTCATCAAAATCCAAGTCCTACTGTAAAATGAACTCATTGCCCCCTCTAATTGTCCAAACACACACACACACACACACGCTTACACAACATCAATAGAACAATCTCTCTCTTTTTCTATTGTCTCTTGTTTCCTTCCTCCAGATTTCTCACTTCACTTCCACTTCCCAGTGCTGTGAAGTCACTTGGCATGATTCCCTTTTACTTTCTCATACACACACACACACTTATTACATTCATAATAACATGAAGAGTTTCCTATAGGATTCTGTTTTTGCAATGAGGACCAACCAAACCCCACATACTGGGCTTTAACGACACATTAAATCATACCGAATAAAACATTTTACAACATTATTTTAGTGCTTTGAAATTCTTTGGTTCTTAAAATACAATTTATTACAAAACTCTTAAATAACACAAATAAAATTTGCAATGAAAAAAAAAACAACTAAACTACAAAAAAAAAGGAATGAAGTAAAGGATTTCAGATTGAGGTGGAGTTAAGGTGGTCAAATGTACCAAACTGAGATGACTTTACTACAAAAAACGTAACGGGGATGAGGGATGTGTATGATCTGTGGACGTGGATTCTATGTTGGGCTGATAATAAATATTTTGGTACTTGTTTTTATTAAAATACTTATTATTACAAGAAAACCTCAGCAATGAGCAAAGTTATTATTAACAGCCTTTTCTCTTACATGCTTGGTAAAGTTTGAATATTGTTGATTACCGATGACAAACATATCTCCAAAAAAAAACATTTTTTAAGAGCATGGAAAAACTCTCATTAACAATCTAACAAAACGAAAAACGATGATTAGTTACCTTTAGCACCATAAACAGAATTATATCATTACAAATCTGTTCCATCTATGGTAAAAGGTCAGCAGCACGGACAGCGTTGATATGCAAAATTGCGTAAGCCTTAAAATTCAGTCATTCCCTTCTCTTGTCCTCTGAAGTCATATGCACTGTGTTTATGCTGCATTTATGTACAGCTCTTTTTCACTATATGCTTTCATTGTATGAAAAAGAGTAGCTAAAGATTGTGCTAAACATTACATTTTGTGTTTCACAGAAAAAAGAATGTCACATGGAATGACGTAAATGATTTTTGGGTGAACTATTCCTCATCACCTTACACAGTAGCCTATAAACGCTCTGATGTTTTTGTGTGTCTGCAGCTATTTTATTTCTTGTTTTGATCTGTGAGGTAATTTGAGCTACAATTCACAATATCCTTCAGAACAGCGTGATAAGAATCCTGTCTCCGTCTACAGAATCGCTCAAAAACACGTAGGAACCAGCGAGTCGGGATCTGAATGTGACCCGCGCCTGACTTCTCTTGGTCAGCACGTAGCAAGGAAACGAGACAAACGGCAACAAAAACAGACACGGGACAACAACAGCACACTGAACTCTGTTACAATACAACAACTACGCAATCCACTTACACATGTGAGCCAGCACAAATAACAGGCTTCATTTCAAACCTGCTTAAAACTTTCAACTGTGTTTAAGTGATGTTCCTCGAGTTCTCGGTTCGTTCTTAATGCCTTGTGATTTACAAACTCTCTGTTAAGTCTCTTGATTCATTAAGACCATTGTGCATGGAGATTTTTTTTATTATTTAATTTAGTTATTACTGCCCTTTAACATTGGAAACATCTGTCAGTCTATTGTAACAGACACAAATGTTCAATAAATAATCATATGTGCATGAATCTCATGAAAACATGTCCAGGTCACATATAAACCCAAAATTAAAATGATGATAATGAATAAACATAAAAAAACATATATTTTTTTTAATAAATAAAAAAGGCATAATAGGTCTCCTATAATAAGATAACAAATGTGGTTTAATAAAGTAAATAGGGGTATTTTAAGGACTGAACAGTAAGACACACACACACATCATGATCAGTGTTATATGGTTCTCATTATAGACTGAGTGGAACACAAGGACACTCTTGAACATGACAAACAGATTTACATTCAGAGTGGATAAATCTATCTGTCCTTTGAATACATAAAAAACACACAAACACTGGAAACACACAGGAGGCAAGCTGAATAATGCAGTGCTGGTGTGGTTATCTCTCTACAGAGATTTACAGATGTGTGTGTGAAGGGCGTCACTCAATAAATCATGATTTCATGCATGAAGGTGTCCTCCACTCAGGTGTGTAAATGACAGCGGGTCACACAGAGGTCTGATGAGACACACGGGCGCTCAGGGATCATGGAAAAGCACGTAAAGGGAGCGTGTAAAAACAAAGGAGCAAAATGTCCCGTTTTTAAGAAGCTGTGTCAAGTTAAAAGTAGTAACTTTGTACACGCTACCCCTGCTGATCAACCTTGCTAAATGACTGTTTCATAAACGACGAATTTTGCAACACTGACAACTAAATTGAATCAACAAATGAACTGACTCGAGCTGAATAATGACACTATTGTCTTCTGTAGCTCTGCTTACAGCTGAATTTGTCTCATTTGATGAAGTCTGCATCACTGATTCTATTATTTTCCTGTTTATTACTGTGAAGCTGCTTTGAAACAATCTGTATTGTATAAAGCGCTATATAAATAAAGGTCAGATGGCATGATCAATTGTGCTAATATGTTTGACAGCATTGACCGTCCTACTTTTTAATTCTTGAACTTTATGAAAAAAATGTATGAAAATATTTGTGTGTAATATATTTGTGTGTATAAATAAGGACAGCGACACCTCATTGTTTGAGTCAGAGTTGACCTTCACACACTGTATGTGAGAGACTCGTCATATATCACAACAATAACACACGCACACACCTCCCTCTCACACTGAGACATACTTTATCACTTAGTATTTGCAAGACAGAGAAATCCAGAACAAAAACAAACACACACAGTTCTTCTTTGGTACTCACAGAAGCGGCACTTCAACGATGAGATGCACCAAATTACAGACCAACTCCTCCAGAAGATCCTCACAGATGGAGTCTGTTAACACACACACACACACACACACACACACACACACATCACGGTCAGGTCAGAGACGGGAACGCTGACACATCAGCAACGTAAATATAGTCTGTGAAAAGTTTCTTTAGGTCACTGGTTCTGTATGTTGCTCATTCTGATTGGTCAGAGATGACATTTATGCTCAGATGTGGGTTGTGACACATCAAACTGAGAAGCTGTCAGGCCGGACAGACAGACCAGATACCATAAATGCTCTAGTGCTGAAAAAGCGCTTTTATTTTGCCTTTCTGACATTATTATTGATAAGCACGATGGAGAGAGGACAGGAAATGTGTAGGAAAAGAAAAGGATCAGGAAATGACCCGAGTAAGTTTCAAACTTGCATGACACACATGAGCTTCACTGCTTCATGTGTCTTGGTCTGATGCTGAAACAAACCTTCAAATCACTAACTTTATCTTCTTTTGTGAAATCAAATATGGGAAATGTGCGTCAGGGTTATTAACAAAAACTGAAACTATTAAAACATTTCTGTTCATTTGAATAGAGAAATAAAATAAAATATAAATATTAAATTAAAAACGTAAACTAAACCGAGAATGAGAAATGTTGTCTTGGAATCTAACTGAAATGAGTTTAAGTACTAAAATTACTAACTAAAAATATATAAAAATTTTAACTGAACTAAATAGTAATATTAATATAAAAAACTAATAAAACAACAAAAGCACATAATACAATTACTAAAAATGAAATAAGAAAAATGAGAGTTAAGAGAAATAAGAGTTAACATGAAAACTGAAAATATAAAATAAAAGGTAACTCAAAATATTAATAAAAACTATAATAGTATAAACATATTACTAAAATAACACTGATGTGTGTTTCTTAATGGACATCAGATATTCACACAAAATAATACAACCTAAAAAAAAAAAGACTGTGGGGACCAACCTTGTGGCCTAATGAGGAAACCAGTTCTAGTTATGTTTTTTGAGGAAACATTGTTTTTTGAACAATGAAAAATAATAAATTAAATCAAACTAGCATTTAATAATTTAGTTCATGTTAATTTCATTCATCATTCATTAACTAACATAAATGTTGTAGAAATATCTAATGCGTATTGTTAATTCATTAACTACAAAACAAAATGAGACCTTGTTGTAAAGTGTTACCAAAACAACAACAGAAATGTTCTCATTTAACAAGCTAAAAAAAAAATTGTGTGTATAGGTTTGACTACATTTGTGAGGTTCAAATATAATTAAACACGTCAAAAACAAAAATATAAAAACTAAAACATTTGTGTGTGCGTGTGATACCGTAGGTTCCTGGCGCCCTCTCCTGGTAGGAGAACTGTAAGTGCAGCTCTTCTTCACTCATCTCCCTGATGAAGACCTTCAGCAAACAGCGCACCAGAAACAAAGCATTATGGGCCTGCCAGATGAATAACTGACTAGAGAGAGAGAAAGAGAGAGAGAGTCGTAGATAATTATTGACCTACAGCAGCCTGTGAACTGTGGCTTGACCCTGTCAGTGGTTTAGGATCATCCTTGACTAAACCAACACACACACACAGGCTGTCAGGCATCTGTAGTAGTTACTATATCATTACAAGTTCATACACTGAGAAACAGCTCACATGTTCAGCTATCACATCAGCTGACCCCGGATCAAATGTGTGACTGAGGGTTTGATCTCTGCATAGTTCAGATCACAGCACATCATAAATATTCTCTCAGAGGATCACAGTGACGGTTCACATGTACGCGCTGTAGGAGCGCTGGGTCACTCCCTGCTCTGGATTTATGCTACAGCAACACTTTGAGCACAAACACCAGCTCTGATTGTGTGTGTGTGTGTGTGTGTGTGTGTGTGTGTGTGTGTGTGTGTGTGTGTGTGTGTGTGTGTGTGTGATGCTGTGGCCTGCACCGCTGTTATTCCCATGGGAAAATCATATCAAAAACATCTTAATGGTACCGTCCAGAGTGATTAGTTAAAGTGCCCTAAATATCACGACTGTGTGGGAAAAGACGGTTTAAAAAATATATTTCTAAAAAATTTTCAGATATTCTGAGCAATCGAGAACCACAAAAAAAAAAAAAAATCTCATCCGCTTTCACACACAAGGTCTTACTATATACTATACTAGAGGTGTGAATCTTTTCTTGCCTCACGATTTGATTATAAAATAATAATCGGTTCATCTTTCCTCCAATTCTTTTAGAAATTCTAATTATTATATTAATAATCACAACAAAGTTATTTTTGTCATTTTATATTTGCTATTAAAAATAAGAACAAAGATGCAAATAACAAACAGTAGAATAAATACAAGTCAAGCCAATATAAAGGAACAAAATTAAATTAGTGCATTATTATTATTATTTCATTTTAAATATTTTTAACAGAAGCATTCAAGTAAGAAATACATATTAAATGAATCACTACATAGTGTTTAGTTATTCATTACAAATAAATTGATTATTATTTAAGCTGCAAAAGTGATTACGTCAAGATCAGTGAGTGTTTCCCTCTTTTCTTTTGATGTTTAATTAACATTAATGACAGACAGTAGCAGGTTTATTATGACCGATGCACGGACAGGGTATATACAGGAATCATGGAATTAAATTTAATACTTTTTAAGACCTTTTTCAAGACCCCTTCCATACATTTTAAGACCTCATGTCCTCATCATCACTTTAAGTTTTAACCGTTACATCGGCGACACCTTACATTTATATACTGATTGTAAGATAGCACAACTAAACAATCTTAGTTTGTGATAACTCCTTATCAGTACAAAATAATTCAAAAGGGTGGGAATGAAGCACAAGATAATAAATTGAATGACTGACCCAATGCAAGGTTTATTAGAGAGAGAAACCAGAATTAGACCAATAAACAAAACCATTGACAAAACTTGTTGAAGAGGGAAAATAAACCTCTCTGAGCTAAAGGGACAATGAGTTCACAAAGTATATTCAAAAGACGTATTTGTAACAACAACTCTTATACCTGTCTGCAAACCATAGCTGTTTTGTGGTACACTTCTCATGACAAACACCTGACTGGTCAGACAGTTTACCTGTGATTACTACTGAGTGCTTGATTTGATGCACCAGAGCATCAGCATCATTGAGTGTCAGTAAACAAATATTCGATCTGTAATTATTATTCGAAAAAATAAAATACTATTCGAATTTTACTACGTTGCTTTGCTGGCAGAAAATGCAGTGAATCCATGATAAATCCCAATCACTTACTCGCAGTTATAATTAAATGTACTGTTTGGCGCTGTGGAGCGTGTTGATTGTATTTGATCACATGTCGTCATCTGCCTCGTGAAGTTTGGAATTACTTGGATGAAAATGATCTTACTAAATGATATTACAAAACGGAATTACTTTTAATCAAATTAATTAATGATACCGAGTTATAATATCAGCACCACAATGATAAATCACATGAAATCCAAACAGCAGTCGACTGAGGAAAGACAGCTGTCCATCACTGCCTTGACGACTGCAGGTAGCGCAGCTGAATCCGAGTGAGCGAGATGATTACTTAACTGATAGCAAAATGATTTTGACACATATGCTTCCTTTAAGTTTCGTTAAAGAACCAGTCCTTAACAGAAAACGACTCGGTTACTAACGTAACCTCGGTTCCCTGAGAGGAGGGAACGAGTATTGCGTAAGTAGCTTACGCTATGGGAAAACTCCTTTTCTCGAGAATATTGAAGTCTTTATGTAAAACGCATTGCAGCTGCACAGCTGACAGCAATGAACGAAGGAACTCGGTCATTGGCTGTGCTGCGGCAACTTGCTTGAACCAATGACGGGGCGACTCTGAATGCGCGACCAATGAGCGCGCTTCGCGCCTGCGCGAGTCAGAGCCCGCCAAGATGGGCGTGGCCAAGCTATATATTGGGCGCCCCGTCATGAGAGTTCTTTAGGTTAAAACGACTGAAGCGAACTAACCAAGCACAAGCACGGCAGCTTACGCAATACTCGTTCCCTCCTCTCAGGGAACCGAGGTTACGTTAGTAACCGAGTCGTTCCCTTTCGAGAGGTCTCTCCTATTGCGTAAGTAGCTTACGCTATGGGAACACCATGCAAAACGCCGTGCGTGCTGAACTTCGCCTTATGATAGCCAGAGGCAGGTGCCTGAGCTAAAAAGCAAAGTTATCATCCAACTAGCCGGCAGAGGCGAGCTTTATATGTGGGAAAAAATACAGAGCGGCTAGAAGGCGCTCAGTGTGACACAAGCACATACATAATCTAGATACAAACTCGCAGTTCAACTAGCATTATGCTGATAGCACATTGGAATGCAATGTCGGGACCTGTAGGTTGTAGAATCTGATAAATGTGGACGGTGAGGCCCAGCCTGCCGCCGCACAAATATCCTCGATCGGTATCCCGCTCGACCATGCCCAGGAAGAAGCCACACTCCTGGTGGAGTGTGCTTTGACTCCCCAGGGGCATTGAAGTCCCTTAGCTTCATAAGCCAGAGCTATAGCTTCTACTATCCAGTGAGAGATTCTCTGCTTTGAAACGGCGGAACCTTTCGTACGGCCGCCAAAGCATACAAACAGTTGTTCTGTCTGTCTGAATAGGGCAGAACGCTCCAAATACACTCTGAGAGCCCTAACGGGGCAGAGTAGATTAGCGTCGTGTTCGTCTGCTGAAGACGAAAGCGCAGTTAGGGAGATAACCTGTGCTCTGAAGGGAGTGGTGAGCACTTTAGGAATATACCCATGTTTCGGTCTAAGGACGACCCTGCAGTCGTTAGGTCCGAATTCTAGGCAGGCAGCGCTTGTTGAAAGCGCGTGCAGGTCGCCCACTCTCTTGACCGAGGCGAGTGCCAGCAAGAGCGCCGTCTTGAGCGAGAGCTGTTTAAGGTGCACGGTTCGGAGTGGTTCGAACGGGGGCCCTTTAAGAGCGTCTAGGACCGTAGCTAGGTCCCAGATCGGCACTGAGGGGGGGCGTGAAGGGTTCATCCTCCTGGCGCCCCTTAGGAAACGAATAATTAGGTTGTTTCTTCCCAATGGACGTTCCATTACAAGGTCGTGTGACGCTGTGATGGCAGCCACATATACTTTGAGCGTGGAGGGGGTGCGGCCCGCCTCCAGAAGCCCTTGTAGGAAAACGAGTACACTCGTAATCTCGCATGTTACAGGGTTCAGGCCCTTGGTATTACACCAGTCACCGAACACTTTCCATTTCTGGGCATATAAGCGTCTCGTGGAGGGCGCCCGCGCCTCAGCGATGGTTTTTAGTGCTCCGCTCGCGAGGTTCCTGGGAACCCGTTGAGGGGCCATGCATGAAGGGCCCACAGATCGGGGCGGGGATGAAATATCATCCCGCTGGCCTGACTGAGGAGGTCTGGCCTCAGTGGAATCGGCCGTGGTGCAGATTGCATTTGCATCAGATCTGGAAACCATGTTTGGTTCTTCCAGAGTGGGGCTATCAGCAGCACTGCGTTTCCCTCCTCTCTGACCCGACTGATGACCTGTGGCAGCATCGCGATCGGGGGAAAGGCATATAAGGGGCGGCTCGGCCAGCTCTGGGCAAGCGCGTCCGTGCTTTTCGTGAAGAAAAGAGAGCAGTGCGCGTTCTCCTTGGAGGCGAAGAGGTCGATCTCCGCTTTGCCAAAGGTTTTCCATAACCACTGAATCGTCAGAGGGTTGAGAGCCCATTCTCCTGGGAGAATCTTGTCTCTGGATAACATGTCTGCCCCCTGGTTCAGGGCGCCTGGCACATGCGCTGCTCTCAGCGAGCGCAAGTTGTGCTGGGACCATAAAATGAGTCTCCTGGCCATTGAATGCATGGAGCTCGACCTGAGTCCACCCTGGCGATTTATGTACGACACTAACGTCATGTTGTCCGTTCGGACCAGGACGTGTTCGTTTTTTAGATGTGGGAGCAGGGCTCTGAGAGCCAAAGCGACCGCTTTCATTTCCAGACAGTTTATGTGTAGGCGCTTCTCCGGGTTTGACCAAAAGCCGGAGACAGGCCTGCCCTCGTAAAGGGCCCCCCAACCTATTTTGGAGGCATCTGTCGTTATCATCTTTCTCCTTGTATTCACACCCAGACTCACGCCTGACTGGTACCAGTCGGCGGCTTTCCAGTGCGTCAGGGCTTTTATACAGCCGTGGTTCGCTCTGATTAAAAAGTGGCCCGAACGCCACGCGTGAGTAGGGACGCGGCTCTTGAGCCAGCGTTGGAGAGGGCGCATATGCAACAATCCTAGCTGGAGTACGGCCGATGCTGAGGCCATGAGACCGAGCATCCTCTGAAACCGTTTGACGGGGGCGCGCGCGCCCGCTCTGAATGATGTTGCAAGGCGCCGGATGGTGAGCGCGCGCTCCGATGAGAGACGCGCTGTCATTTGCATCGAGTCTAGAACTATTCCCAGGAAAGAAATTCTCTGGCTGGGAGATAGTATGCTTTTTGCAAAATTGATTCTTAGACCCAGGCATTCTAAATGGCTGATAATCCAAGATCTGTGTGTTATTAGCTGACTCTCTGATTGTGCTAGAACCAGCCAATCGTCGAGATAATTCAGTATTCGCACTCCCCTTTGTCTTAGGGGGGAAAGTGCTGCATCCATACATTTCGTGAATGTACGGGGAGCCAGGGACAGGCCGAATGGGAGTACTGTGTACTGGTATGACTGTCCCTCGAAAGCGAATCTCAGAAACGGCCTGTGATGAGGCGCTATTGGAATGTGAAAGTAAGCATCTTTCAGATCCACTGAGAGAAACCAATCTCCTGGGCGCACTTGCGCGAGGATATGCTTGGTTGTTAACATTCTGAACGAGCGAATCATTAGTGCTTTGTTCAGGTGTCTGAGATCTAGGATGGGGCGGAGACCGCCATCCTTTTTCGGGACGAGAAAATAGCGGCTGTAAAAACCTGTCCCGCTCAGAGAGGGGGAAACAGTTTCCACAGCGCCCTTTTCTATTAGTTTGCGCACCTCGGTGCGTAGAACATGTGAACACTCTTTTCTCACTTTCGTCTCGACCACAGTCGTAAAACGTGGTGGCCTGCGAGCGAACTGGAGCGAGTATCCGTGCTTTACTATATTTAATACCCATTTCGGCATATCTGGAATGTTTTCCCATGCCGCTGCGTGTACAGATATGGGCTGAATACAGGCTAGGGGCGGGCCGCTGTGACGTAGGGACCCGGCTAGCGAATCGCCTGAGCTCATAGCTCTCAGAGGCGCGGGCGCGCGCTGAGCAGCTGAGTGAATGGGCGCGTGTGTGATTACAACAGTGCGCGCTGTGTTTGTAAAACTCGCAGCCTGAGCTGAGGTTTTGTTTGACACTGTAAGGGCAGTGTTTATAAGTGGGGGTGCATAAACAGTGGTAGGCACACGCGTCACTTTTATAATGTTTCCCGCTTTTACTGGGGATGAATTTATAACTGTGTGAACAGTGCTTGTGTGTAGTGGTGCGTACATGACCGTAGGCACGTGATCTACATTCATGGGAAGCGCAGCCTGAGCTGGGAATGAATTTGGCACTGTTTTGACAGTATCTGGGAATGCACACTTTGTGGACATGTGAACCCTTAGTGATGCAGGCAGAAAAAGACTCTTTTTGTGTTTTCTGTGCGTCGCCGTAAAAACGGCGTTTGTTTGCAGGTGAGCGAGCTCTGTGACTGGCCCATTGACTGCTGTATGGACATATCCAGCCGCCTGTAAGGGGACTGGGTAATGTTTGAGCTTTTGCGGAGAGAGTGGTCCGGCTTTTGCGAGACACGTACTCTCTCTTCTCATTTCTGTGGCTAGGACGGCTTTCGAGGCTCAGGGTTCAGCACAATCTTGGGCCGAGGACCCCGTCGCTCAGGAGGCGGCTTGCGGTTGTGAGAGCGCGAGCGGCGTCGAGCGTCAGCCTGAGGCGCGGGCTGAGAGGCGGTGGGGGCTGTTCTAGCCTGCTGCGGCTGCGGCGGTCTCTGTCTGCTCTGCGATGAGCTGGAGCGCTTTGGCAGGAAATGACGCATAGCTTGTGAAGCGTTCTGGGCCTCAGTGAAGCGTTCGGCGAAACCTTTAACCGCCGGTCAAAACAGCCCGCTGGTGGAGATAGGCGCATCGAGAAATGGCGCCTTATCCGCGTCCTTCATTTCAGTCAGAGTCAGCCACAGATGGCGCTCGAGAACAGTCAAATTAGCCATAGCATGGCCGATGGACTGGGCGGTGGCCTTCGTGGCTCGCAGAGCTATATCAGTCGCGCTGCGTAAGTCCCTGAAGGCTTCGGGTTCGGGGCCAGACTCGTCCATAGAGCGGAGAAGCTTGGCTTGGAACACTTGAAGTACCGCCATTGAGTGAAGCGCTGATGCAGCTTGGCCGGCGGCGGCGTAGGCGCGACCGGCGAGAGCAGAGGTAGTGCGGCAGGGTTTCGAGGGGTGGGAAGCTTTGGCTTTCCATCCGGAGGTGGAGGGCGGGCAGAGATGATTGGCCACGGCCTCCTCGAGGGGCGGCGTTCCCTCGTAGCCTCTTTCCTTCGCGCCGTCCACTGAGGAGAGCGAAGAAGAAAAAGAAGGCTTTAGGCGCGCAGAGTGGGGGGCTTTCCACGACTTGGTGAGTTCGTCGTGAACTTCCGGGAAGAAGGGAGAAGGCCTTTGCCGAGGGGCCTGCTGGCGCCCCTGCAGAAACCACTCATCCAGTCGGCTCCGGGTTGGCTCTTCGGGAGAAGACCAATCGAGCCCGAGGTCTTCCACGGCCTTAGAGAGGACACGGATAATCTCAGTATCCATAGTGGAGCCCCCGCTCGTGCTAGCTAGCGTCGACGGGGCGGGGTCGAGAGTGGAGCCCGGCCAGTCGTCCGATGCAGCGTCGATGGACAAGCTGTCGTCCATTCCCCCGTCGTCCTCGGACGCGCCGAAAGTCACAAGGCCCACCGCTCTGCCAGAGGGGTGTGGGTCCGGCTGGGTGAACTGAACCGGCGGTGGGGAAGGCAAGAGCGGCGGTGAAGCACGCGGAGACTGGCTCGGCGTGACGTCACTGAGCTCAGGTTCAGGAAGCCTCTGTGAGCGGCGCTTTTTCTTAGTGCGCGGCTCAAACAGAGGGGTGGCGATGGGCTCGCTCATGGCGAAAGCGGCGAGGCGAGCCCGTAGTGCGGAGAGACCCAGGTCATCACATTCCGGGCATCCGCCCTTGGTCAATGCAGCTTCTGCGTGGTCACGGCCCAGGCAGCGAGCGCAGATGATGTGACGATCCCCGTCCGGGAGAAGGTCTCTGCACGACGCGCAGGAAGGCATTTGAAACAACGCCTTAATGGAAATTTGCTCTTTCACAAATGTCGCGGGGCGGACAGATGTAAAATACTTGCGTATATGGCGCGCCGGATGGCTCAGTAGGAGGTCCTTGAAGGCGGCTGAAGGTGCCGACGTCCTCGTAGCAATCCCGCTGGTATGCTTTTCCACGGCGGCGAAGGCTTCCAATAATCCGGAGGATCCAGCGAAGAAGGTGTTCGCTGAAGGAGATTAAATCTAAAGAACTCTCATGACGGGGCGCCCAATATATAGCTTGGCCACGCCCATCTTGGCGGGCTCTGACGCGCGCAGGCGCGAAGCGCGCTCATTGGTCGCGCATTCAGAGTCGCCCCGTCATTGGTTCAAGCAAGTTGCCGCAGCACAGCCAATGACCGAGTTCCTTCGTTCATTGCTGTCAGCTGTGCAGCTGCAATGCGTTTTACATAAAGACTTCAATATTCTCGAGAAAAGGAGTTTTCCCATAGCGTAAGCTACTTACGCAATAGGAGAGACCTCTCGAAAGGGAACGCGAAGTGCTGTTAGAAACTTTGTTTTCTGTCACTGTGTCCCTGCAACGTCTGTCAGCGGCAGCGCGTTTTCTACTCGAGCATATGAATATTATTGTTTTTCTCAACATGAAAGTGAAACAATTTAAACAAGATAGATATGTTGACTCGAGTGTATACCTTCGTTCTGTACGATAAGTGGAACGGTCTGTTTTATTAGCGTTTTTCCCCTTTCGTACTGATTGATCTTAAATGCTTCTTTACATTTTTGTTTACACATATTGTTTAATATTTTCAACTGAAAGAAAACCTTAAGATGCAACTTAAGCTTGCTGCGTATAATTTAATTTCCCTATTAAGTCAACGATGTTGTTTAACAACCGTGCGTACGGGGCATACGCGCTATCACGCAGCAGTAAAAAGCCTTGTTTATAATCGACGCGTCCGCACGAGCGCTGCACGAGTCTCCGCTGACTGCGCGCGCACCTCTCCAAACGGACGAGGCGTTTATACTTGACGCGCTCGCCGTTGTGCTATTCTGTGAAAGGACAGGGGGCGACTCGGAGTAATTCTCCTCTAAACCACCAGGAATCAGCAGTGAAGAAGTAGTTTGCCGTTTATTAGTAGTTTAATTGCTGATTCATATAAAAAGAGTAATACATGCAGTAGTTTTTTTGTACTTTCACTGCATGTAAACTAGTTAAACAACTGAAGCCTTATTGAAGAGAGTTTAAACCTTAAATTCATCAGCAGGGCTTACTTCTGTTATTGTAGGCTTATTTTGTAAATGTAAGCAGTTACTTTAGACAAGTGCAAATTGGGTGCTTAATGCAAATGTGTTCCTATTCACAAAATGAGAGGCTTTTATGGTCGCCCATCAATGCAAATGTCTCTGTGTATAGAAGGATCATAAACATGCTGGTACAGACGTACCAGTTCGGCCAGATTCGGCTCGAAGTCGTTCATCTTCGAATGCGGCGCCGCGTGCGATGTTACAAAAAGTGCCAAGCATACTGCCAGGCGAAATGGGGTCTTGTGCACCCAACGCGCACGACGTCACACCGCAATGACGTCATTTTTGCCGCGCGCACCTCCAGTAGCACCTCAATGCAGTACATGAGATCCACGGGGAGGAGTCGGATCAAGATCCATGGGGTGGAGATGGGTAGGATTAGGGTTGGGTTTAGGGATTAGGGGTGGGTTTAGGGATCAGGGGCCTTCGCGCTCTTGCGGACGCGTAACCAAGGCTTAACAGATGACGTCATATCTAGCAGGATTCCATAAGCTACACAGCGCCACTGTTCGCCGACGCGATGTTTAAATTCAGGCAAACTTTATGGACAAATATACATAACGAAAAGATGATACAAAATGTAATACCTTGGAAAATGGCATTTAAGACTTTTTAATACTTTTTAAGGGCCTTAATTTTCTCTAAATTGATTTACCAACTTTTAATACTTTTTAAGACCCCGCGGACACCCTGACGGATCCAATATAATGTTACACATCAGATTTTCTCCCCGAACCGTTTACGTTCACTTCAGGCATAACTGACTAATGTTTACATGAATACTCGCCAAGACAGATATATTGAAATAATTGTGCGTGTATTTGAGCATTTAAGCGCAATAAGTCACGTCAGATATCTCATTTTGATATCACATTCAGTCTGAGAGAGGCGGCTTTCAGTGCGTGTCCGTCAGCACGAGTACTGCTTTGAGATCGTTTCTGTGGCTTATTTAGCTTAATAACTTTTTAACATCAAGCCTATTCCGCATCGCACTTTATTTCCTCATTCATACATGTTCTTTTCGTAAAAAATAAAACCAAAACATCAGACAAGTGCTTTGCTTACACGCAAGGACATACACGCAATTTTTTTTTATTAATATAGCTTATAAGAGTATTTTTTGCTGCTTAATATTTGGGGTGAGTAAGATTCTTTTTTAAATACTTTAATTCAGCAAGTATGCATTAAATTGCTCAAAAGTGAAAGTAAAGACATTTATAATGTTACAAAATATTTCCATTTCAAATAAATGCTGTTCTTTTTATTAAAAAAAATCATAATTATTCCAAACTTGTTTGATTAATTACAATAAAAAACACATGTGACTGGTTTCTGCATAAACATGGAAAGTGAAAAATAAATAAACATGAATAAGCTACTATTTAAAATATAATATTTTTAGAAACTTGTATGCAATTATTTGTGATGTTTGCTCGAGGAACCGCCATGTAAGTACAAGTCAGTTTTCATGCAATGGATTTCGGACACTGTGTGTCTTCATATTATTCATTGTTTATGGATATTTAAAACGACATACAGCTCTTGCATGCACACATTAGTGAAGACGTATCTCACTTACTCTTGGCATTCTGTGGAAATCTTCAGTTCTTTGGTTCTGCTGAGAAAGACTCTCACCAACGCCCCGAAGTTCCCAGACCTGGGGTTGTTCTGAACTATAAAGGGCCGAGACAGAAGATCAAAAACACAAAACATAATTTCCCATCTGAAGGTTGTTTATGATAAGTGCTACTAAACCAAATCAACAGAATGCATTAAGGATCCATGTGATTTAGTGGTAAAAAAAACTAGTCAATAAACACAATAAATTACATACAGCACATCATAAAAGCAGAGTTGACTTGGGATCGGTAGTCATTTGAATGGTGTGGCTTCATGCGCACACAGACCTAAATTACAGAGCTTTATTTCACAGGACAGTGGGTTTGATCAGTGTGTGTCTCTCTGTACAGAGGGCTGTAATGAAATGGCAGTAAATTACTCATACAAACACACATACTTAGAGTCTTAGCCAGCGGGACGACAGCCTCCTCCAGGAGTTTAGCATCAGCACTGCAAATACAGAGAGAGAGATATAAACATCATATAAGAGAAATATCAATGAGCCACTCAAGCCAGTGTTTTACAAGGAATTTAACATGGTCAAGAGACGTTGTTAGGCACGACATATGCGTTGCAGTAAAATCATGACGGGAAAGCAATGATAAAGGAAATCATTGTTCAATAAATAATGAACAATATTGACAAAAAAAACAATTATTTAACTAAACAAAACAGTTTTTCTAACTGTAGGTTGCATGCATGTCAAATGTAGGGCAGAGATACATTTTACATAGTTGGTCATTAAAAATAGTCATTAAAACGTCAACGAGTAAGTAAATATTGCAATGAACTGATTAAAAGTTCAACAGTTTATGTCTGAGATGTTCAAGATGTCAGAAATCACAATTTTTTTACTTAGTTTTCATACTATGTTAAATTTGTTAAATATGTTAAACTGTATTGACATGGACAACAACATTACACGGCAAAAACATGGGATTTGTGTCTTAAGACAGGAAACATAAAAGTGACACTCTATTCGTGCAAAGTGCTGAATAAACCAGAACGACTTCAACAAGTCTATCTGTCTATAATGATGAACATTTCAACAAAAGAAAGAGATGCTGAAATAGTGTTTGTGATGTGAGATTCTCTGGCTCCCTCTGGTGTCCGTCCCTCATATAACCTTCAAACTGAGAGAGCAATAGATGAACTAACCTACATCCACCTGAGCTCATCATGACATCAACAACACACATCTTTACACAGAAACCGGTGAAAGTGCAATCAATTACTGTGCATTAGCAGTTAACTATAACAGGAAAAACACTAAATATAATGGGAGAGACGCAACAAATGTTTTGTCACAATCAAAAAGTTTGAGAACCACAATACAAAACCTCCCAGTCCACATAGACCATTTATTTATAAACTAATCATATTTACGGAATTAATCATGATCATTCCATCACAATTATGAGCACTAGGGCTGGGCAAAATAGAGAAGCTAATAAACCATCATCTTAACACAAACAAGACAAGGAAGCATTTTAAAACTAGTCTAATCACACCAAGCATTAGGAAACGTAATGGTCAAAAAGGCCCTCTTTACACCTGGTATTAAGATGCGCTTTGGTCGATCGGGTCACGAGTGGACGACGCTAAATAAAAGTGTAAAAGGGGTCTTAAACATTTTGAGCTTGTCCACTTTCAACCACTTCCAGAGGTAGTTGAAAACGGATTCCTTTCGTAGTGTCATGTGGTCGAATGCGTTCAAACAGCCACAAAAGATCGCCTGCCCTCCGCCTACTGACCTGATGCGTAAACATTATGGGAAGCGCGCGAGCCGGACGTGATTTAAACTTTGTCGGCTGGAGACCCAAGTTTGGTTTGAAGACGAAAAACGTACCAAGCAAGCACAATGTTCTCTCACCATTCCTGATTTCTAACACCGTGATCTTGCGGCTGTCAGATCAGAAACAAAAGCTGATGCTCTTCATATCCGTCCTTCACATCCATCCTTCAGATGAGACGTTAAACCGAGGTCCTGACTCTTTGTGGTCATTAAAAATCCCATGGCACACCTCGTAAAGAGTAGAGGTGTGACCCCAAATTCCCTCTATTGGCCCTCGCCGATCATGGCCTCCTAATAATCCCCATCCACTGAATTGGCTCTCTCTCTCTCTCTCTCTCTCTCTCTCTCTCTCCTCTCTACACCTATAGCTGGTGCGTGGTGAGCGCACTGGCGCCGTTGTACTGTTGTTGCCGTCGCATCATCCAAGTGGATGCTCACACTGGTGGTGGTTGAGGAGAGATCCTGACATGATTGTAAAGCGCTTTGGGTGTACAGTAGTACATATGAAAGTGCTATATAAATGCCTCATTCATTCATGTTTTTCAGTCATCATATGTAAATTGTGCTAGCTTATTTTGTCCATTAGATAGAAAGATCTGAAAAAACACATAAATTTACCCGCTCATAGACCCTCCCCACGAAGAAATCAGGACAGAAGTGGTGAAAAGTGGACAAAAGAGACGGATTAAAACACCAGATGTAAACGTGAATGTGTCTCCCTAATCTACTTGTGATCCGATCGGCCAAAACACATCCTAATAACAGGTGTAAACAGGGCCAGAGACAGCAGCACATTCAAATATTCAATATGTCGTCCAGCCCATGAGCACATGATCAACATACAACACATCCCACATTAACATATCAACATCTGTACAGTATTTAGCATCTTCAAGCGGGGATTGCTACTCACTTTACATGCTAAAAAGTTAGCCAATCAGAGCAGGGGTCATTTGCATGCCTTAGTCCACATTAATAGACAGTATTTTTTTTTTTTTGACATTAGTATTATAGTTTGACAAAAGAGGACGTCTGGGAAAAAATAAAACGCTACAAAAGTGCAGAGTGTCTGAGTGTCTATATGTCAAGGACGCATGCATTTTTAAAAAAAATATCAGCTTTGTTGATTTAGTCGATTTTTGCATGAAGATAAAGGAAAACTCACCCTAGACTCTATATAGTTTGTTTTAAAGCCCGCTACATGAGTTGTCTCAGGCCACAATCAAACTGTTGTTGTTTTTTATGGAACCCTTTAATTTTACTATATAATATATTTAAATAACAAATAATTGTATTAAATAAAAAAAGCTAAACAAACCAATATATAAATATATTACTATAGTAATAATACTATTGTATTGTAAAATATTTAATAATAGTAATAAAAATGTATTTTACAGAACAGTAAAATTACAATACTAAAATTTACATCTGTCTTGATTTCTTTGTTTTTAAACTGTAAAATAGATATTTTATTCTGGTGGAAAACCACTGGTAGACCTTTTTGTTGACAACAGATTTATAGATTCTCTTTACAAATTTGGGAAGATGGACTGCGCGTATTGCACATTCAAATGCACATTATAAGCTATCCAAACACACAGTTTGTGAAATCGAGTTTCTTTGAAACACTGAATTTGTCGTGACTCCTTTCCTATCCCAATTTAAAACTCATCAGATCTAAATGAATCACACAAACAACCTATTTTTCCTATTCAAAATGGTGATTTTCGCTGAGAGATAAGTTTGCATCCCTGATATTTGAATGAATGTGAGTGTATGGGACATCAGTGATGGGGGTCAGAGGAGTGTCTCACCTGCTGGTGGGGCTAGTGAAGGTGAAGGAGATCAGCTGGTTCCAGAAGGGCTCATTCTCTGATATGGCGTCTGGACCAATCAGATTGCGGATGCTCTGGCTCTCCGACAGGTCGCTCACCTGACTGGTGTTTGCACCCATCGCCTCCAAAAACCACGAGAGACTGCCTCAGAGCCTCATCGCCAGCCAAGCAAAACCTGGAGGATCATGAGAGCAATCATTCCACTGAGTAATGTAATTAGTTTGACAAATAAGACATTAAGGAGGAATCACACGAGACATGTAGCCTAACTAAACACTTAAGCAGGAATCCACACACTTGAAACAGGTTTGATGGGTAGACACAGAGCCCTAACACACAAACACACACCTCTTTGTTAAGCACACACCCTTTACACACACATTGTTGATGTGCCACTGGTTCCCTGATGTGGATTGTGAAACTCAAGAAGCTGCCTAAAGCAGTAAAGGTTTTTTTCGTTAAACATCCTGGTTAATATTAAATTTGATCTGATCAGAAAAGATGACGTCTCTTCTTGACTAACAAGGAAACTCATTTATTTTGTGTCTCACAAACCTGAAGAAAGCTCTGATGTAGATCCATTCGTCATTTTACAACTAGTCAGTAATAACCTTTTTAAATTTACATTTATAAATCAAAAACAAGTTGAACATGTCATCCCAAAATCTGAAAAGATAAAAATGAAGCAACTACATTTTGCATAAAGAAAATGAACACAACACGTTTGTATTGTGACATTATTTTCATGTCAATTAAGCACATTTTCACTCCAATTCTTAATTATGTAATGCATCCAGATCTGAGTTACTTCTATTCTCAAAAAGGGATTCTCATTACTGAAATACAATATATGTTAAAATGAGTAGAAAAGCAGTTTACTGAATACTACCTAGATATGCACTACTTAACTATTTTAAAATAATATAAAAATTGTACACATTATATTACAGTGTGAATTCTTTCTGTTTTAGGATAAAATATGATAAATTTTTAGAATTGTAAAGGCTGCTGAAAATTTAGCTTTACTAAAAAAATATTTTAAATATATTAAAATAGAAAAAACAATTATTTTAAATTGTAATATAAAGACATACACACACACACACACATAAATATATAGATATATTTGTATAACAGTAACGAGATAGGAGAGTACAATTTTCCCCATTTCAAACAGAATTGGGGGAATGAAAAAAAATGCCACTATCTTAATAGTAGTCTTAATTCTATCTTTGTAGTTTAGGAATAAATAGGACTCAAACAAGGTCTTGACAGATTTTGGGGAGATTCGCTCAAATATGCTCAAAGGCACAAACAATCATGATGAAATGGTGCAAACTATCTGGCCAATTACTGAAATCAATAATGAATTAAATGCCATTAAGGTCTGCTATCAACAATACAGGTGACAACAGACTACAGGCAAGTACATCATGAAGAACCTACAGAATACAGGTAAGTTACACATTTACAGACTAGGTCAAACACCTGCAGGACATCAATGTTTAGACTACAAGTCTGTAACGTTACAGCAGCAGTGCTACGAACACATTACAATACACAATGAACACCAATACTGTCTGATATATACACAGCCTATGATTTCACACAAGGCTGGTGAAGACTGAATAATAATATGTCATTCAAAACTTTCTGTAAATAATGGAATTAATTTACTTAGACATATTTGAGCTTTCCTCAGAGGGCTGTCAAATAACTCACTTTACAGCTTCTATTCCTACCGCAGATAAAATTACTAGAATGCAGTTAAATATTCATTTTATATGACTATATTATGGTATGCAATTCCCAGTGTAGAAGTTAATAGGTGTCCAGTAAGCTATACACTTAGCAACAATTAGCTTGCAGACTCGAGTGAATGGAGAATTCCATTATAAACCCGTTAGCTTCAATGCTGACATGCTAGCAGTCTAGCGACAAGAATAACTTACCTGATGAATGTCAGAATTGACAGCGCCTCAGAAAAGCCACTCGCGTTCCTTAAGACAAGCGTCTATGTATTTTCAGAAGAAAAAAAACTAAATGAGTTGTAATTAGTAATGGTACATTTCCAGTAAAGTGTGTTTAACAGTGTAAGTTTGAGCTGTATTGACTCTGTTAGCTCTGCGTCTCCACGTCACCACTGACGCTCGTGACATCCCGAGCACGCGCAGAATAACACTCCAAACCTACTAGGAGAGGCGGAGAAACTCATGAATATTCATTAGAATCCATAAAGAAGATTGCCAGGTAACGTAATCAAGCACGATCTTATTAATATTCATTAGTGCATTAGCCTCAGATTATAGCTATATATACATCATACATACATATATAGCCTACTTATGAATATCTATGCGTAGCAGGGTTCATAAGTTCGCCACCGTGAAAACGAATAAATTCATAGATTACTACTTAGGTAATATATCGTTTTCAACATTGATAATAATCAGAAATGTTTTTGTTTTTTTTGAGCATCAGATCAGCATATAAGTAATGATGCTGAAAATTCAACTTTGATCACAGGAATAAATTACAGTTTACAATATATGCACATAGAAAACAGTTATTTTAAAGTGAAATAATATTTCACAATATTTCTGCTTTTACTGTATATTTGATCAAATAAAAACAGCCTTGATGTGCAGCTTTTATTCTCGTGATTTATAGTCTTATAGTAATAATAAGTGATGGGGGTAACGCATTACAAGTAACGTGAGTTTCGTAATCAGATTGCTTTTTTAAGTAACTAGTAAAGTAATGCATTTCTTGTAAATTTACAATAAAATATCGGAGTTACTTTTTCAAATTAGTAATGCAAGTTCCTTGTATTGACTGACAGCTCTCCTGTCTCCATGTTGAGATAAATCAAGAGTAAGTGCATCCTAGTGTATTTTAGTTCTAGACTAAATGTGAGCATGCATTTGATTTACTCATCGCACTTGCACAAAATCAGATTCAGTAGGCTATTCCTCAAAATGAATAAAAACAGTGAAGTAACAGTGATATCTTAAAATGTCTTCTTGTTTTGTCTCAAGATGCACACCAGTAATGTTTTTTTCTAATGCACATTTAAAAAAAAGCTATTTAAATGTACTAATTTAACTAAGGCCCAATCCTGGCTTAATCTAAGCCCAGTTTCTGAATCTCATTTTATTGTATTTGCTACTGGCCTTCGATGATCCAATTCAGCCACAGCCTACTAATAAGCAAAAATGACTAGATTTTTTTGTTTGTTTTTTATTGCTGAAGTGTTGAACTTCTTTTCCTGTATCCTATTCTTCTGCATTCCAGAACAGGGGCTCGTTCTTCGTACGTCGCTAACTCAGTTAGCTGGATTTGATTGTTGGCGATTTGGCATGATCTTGGATCGTTTGGTTCTTCGAAGCTCATCCTAGACTTGCTGTCATAGCAACAGGTGCGCCAGCTTGAACCTGCTCGCGAGCAGGCTTATTTCATGTAAACAGGATTAGATTGCGGCTTTATAAGCGGAGGTGATACGGGAAGTCTGTCGTAGCCATGTCTTGTCCATTTTTACGACAGCAACCTGTTGCGGAAGGTGCGAGGATAATTCGCAGAGCTTTTCGAATTAATCGCGTATTGCAGGATAGACTGGATCCTTTAGCGCAGCGCGACAGTGTAATTTTTGAGAGATATCGTTTTTCTCGTGAGGGTGTTATTTACATCATTAATTTGCTGGAACCACACATTAAATGTTCAACACGGAGGAGTCGGGCTTTGACAACTGCACAGACTGTGTGCATTGCCCTGAGATTCTTTGCGAGTGGCACGTTCCTTTACACTATTGGAGATGCAGAGAACTTAGTGAAAAGTGCTGTCTGTCGTGCCATTCGCAAAGTTTACTTGGCACTCAAGCAGTTTTTAGGGGGTTTTGTGGTATTTCCAAGCCACTTAAGACCCCAGGTTGTAAAGCAGAATTTTTTTGCTATTGCAGGTACATTTATAATTGTTAATGACATGCAATCATGACCATGCCAAAAAGTATGACTAACAGTATGTGTCCTTCAGGCTTCCCTAACGTGATTGGTGCCATAGACTGCACACACGTCCCCATCAAGGCCCCACCAGGGCCCAATGAAGGGGATTTTGTGAACCGAAAGGGGGTTCACAGTGTAAATGTGCAGGCAAGTTACTATTACAATTTATAATATTCCAGATTAATTAGTAATATATTACATAAAAGAATGAATGTAATCAAAAAGTATGCAGTTGACTGACTAAAATCTCTTAGATGGTGTGTGACTATGTTCCATATAACAAATGTGGAAGCAAAATGGCCAGGATCAGTGCATGACTCAAGAATTTTCAGAGAGTCACATTTATGCACATTATTTGAACGTGGTAAGGGAACTTATAAATGTCAAGCTCACAGTATTACACACACTTATGCTGAGCCTAACAAAACTGCATTTTTCCATTATACAGGGAATTTTGACGGGGTCCTGCTTGGTGACCGGGGCTATGCCTGCAGGCAGTACTTCATGACGCCATTCCCTGACCCAAACCCTGGACCACAAACCCGTTACAATGCAGCTCTAGCCAGGACAAGGGCACGCATTGAAATGACCTTTGGGCAACTAAAGGAAAGATTTCAGTGTCTGAAGGGTCTGAGGGTTGCACCTGACAGGGCCTGTGACATAATTGTTGCATGTGCCATATTGCATAACATTGCCACTATCAGAAAGGAGAGGACCCCTGTGGTGGGGGTGCAGCCTGATGATGACCTCCAGCCAGTGCACTTGGACCAACCTAGTGGCAGAGCTGCACGGGACAGAATTTGTGGAACACCATTTTTGAATGTGTAATAAAAGACAAGACAAAAATGCTTAGTTCCTGGAGTTTTATTTAAACAATTCTTTATAAAGAAAAGCCAGCAAGTCATCCTTTGCCTGCAATAAGAGATAGTTATGTAAAGTCAGCAATACTACTGTGTCAAATGATGTATTAGCACTTACTCTGAAGGTCCTTTTGAAGCAACTCTATCTCTAGTGCAATTTTTCTCTTTTTCAAGTTGTCAAGTTCAATTTCTCCTCTTAATTTGTGTTTTTTCAGGTCAAAATACTCGATTTTTTGTTGAAGACGCCGTTTATATAGGGAACGGATGTCACCCGGTGTCATTTTGTGAAAGAAAAAGGGTCAAAACATGCCTCATGCAACAAAAGTAAAAAGTAAAAGTACAACACTGTCCACCTCTGTATCAGTTCTTTGTGCAGACTCTTCTGTAGGCCTTTCTGTAGGTTTGGACTCCTGCAACTCATATTGCAGACAGAAAGAATAGGTACACAAGTATATACAAATTAGTGTAAAGTTATTTATGCACTTACAGGTTCTTCCTCCAAAGGACAGTCATCTGAGAGGGTTTCTTCACTGTCCTGTGCAATGGAAATAAATGGGTATTACAAAGTGTTGCACTTTCTTCCCTTTATGCAAGTTAGAAAAAGTACACAACTTACTGCATATGCTTCAGCCACCACTTGCTTGGGAACAGGTAAAAGTGTTGGTGTATTATGTAAAACTGCACAAAAGAGGGGAACAAAAAAAATTGTCATTACAATTAACTACACTGTAAAAAATATAATGTGATCAATAACTCATGGCAATATATTTTATATTAACTAAAAGTTTAGAAGTTTTCACTTTCACAAACGGTTTAAATTACTGTACAAGCCATTTGGATTATACTTCATTTATATTTACAGTGTACTAAGAGAATTGAAAACTCATTTAGCCTACCAGTAATAAAGGTGTTGCTGCTACTGGTCCCTGGCTTTGGGTCTGAGGAAGAGCTGCCCCCAGGGATGCCCTCCACAATGGGTCGGTTTTCATTCAACCCAAGGGCCAGCTCCTCTGCTGGGGTATATTGTGGTGGTGCAGGACCACCACCTGTTTTTTTTTTTCAGCCTTTTTCTTGGTGGCTGTTATAAACAGACAAACACATTATTTAACAGTGGCTTTTAAAAAGAGGAAAAAAGTGGCTTTTTAAAATAAAGACAGTATAAGAATTAAAGGCTACCATTTTGTAGAATATTCTTGTACTTCACTTTTACTTGTCCCCATGTTCTAGTGGGTCCCGCGGAGGCTCTGACATAAAAGAACAAAATAAATATGAAATTATTAAAATGCAAAAATACATACTGTAGAAAGTGATAGAAACATCTACCATGGACAGCACTTACGCATTTAATTTGTCTGCTACTTTTTGCCAGCCCTCTCTCCTGGATTTTGCAGACTTCGAGGTGTTCCCTGTCGTTTTAATTAAAGATTCAAATTCGGCATAACCTTCCATTAAAAGCTCTTGTTCTCCTTGGGAGAAAAACTGGGCGCGTTGTTTGGCACTGCGGTCACGCCATCTGTGCTTCGGAGAAATGCGGTCGCGCCATCTACGCTTAAAAATAATTGCGCGTCTACACGAGGTTGCGTGGTAGACGAAAGGTTTATGCGCTTGGTGTCGGCGGACCTTTAAAAAATAAATAAAATCATATTGTTTTCTGCAAACTCCACCAGATTCGTGTTCTACATCTCACTGACTACCAATGTGGGGATTTTCATGTTGTTATACTGTTTTATTATTTAATAATTGCCGCCAAAGTCATGAACATATACATTGCAATACAGTAATATTTTATAAATTCTTAAAAATGTGAAATCAAATTGTTTTCTGCAAACTCCAACAGATTATTGTTCTTCATCTCACTGTCTACTACTGTAGTGATTTTCATGTTGATTTACTGTTTTATTCTTTAATAATTGCCTGCCAAAGTCATGAATATTTACATTGCTATACAGTAATATTTGATAAATTCATAAAAAAATCAAATCAAATTGTTTTCTGCAAACTCCAACACATTATTGTTCTTCATCTCACTGACTACCACTGTGGCGATTTTCATGTTGATTTACTGTTTTATTATTTAATAATTCCCTGCCAAAGTCATGAATATTTACATTGCAATACAGTAATATTTTATAAATTCATAAAAATGTGAAATAAAATTGTTTTCTGCAATCTCCAACAGATTATTGTTCTTCATCTCACTGTCTACCACTGTAGTGATTTTCATGTTGATTTACTGTTTTATTATTTAATAATTCCCTGCCAAAGGCATGAACATTTACATTGCAATACAGTAATATTTGAAAAATTCATAAAAAAATAAAATAAAATTGTTTTCTGCAATCTCCAACACATTATTGTTCTTCATCTCACTGACTATCAATGTGGTGATTTTCATGTTGATTTACTGTTTTATTATTTAATAATTGCCTGCCAAAGTCATGAATATTTACATTGCAAAACAGTAATATTTGATAAATTCATACAAATGTGAAATCAAATTGTTTTCTGCAATCTCCAACATATTATTGTTCTTCATCTCACTGTCTACCACTGTGGTGATTTTCATGTTGATTTACTGTTTTATTATTTAATAATTCCCTGCCAAAGTCATGAATATTTACATTGCTATACAGTATTATTTTATAAATTCATAAAAATGTGAAATCAAATTGTTTTCTGCAAATTCCAACACATTATTGTTCTTCATCTCACTGACTACCACTGTGGTGATTTTCATGTTGATTTACTGTTTTATTATTTAATAATTCCCTGCCAAAGTCATGAATATTTACATTGCTATACAGGAATATTTGATAAATTCATAAAAAAATTAAATCAAATTGTTTTCTGCAAATTCCAACACATTATTGTTCTTCATCTCACTGTCTACCACTGTGGTGATTTTCATGTTGATTTACTGTTATATTATTTAATAATTGCCTGCCAAAGTCATGGACATTTACATTGCAATACAGTAATATTTTATAAATTCATAAAAATGTGAAATCAAATTGTTTTCTGCAAACTCCAACAGATTAATGTTCTTTATCTCACTGACTACCACTGTGGTGATTTTCATGTTGATTTACTGTTTTATTATTTAATAATTCCCTGCCAAAGTCATGAATATTTACATTGCTATACAGTAATATTTTATAAATTCATAAAAATGTGAAATCAAATTGTTTTCTGCAAACTCCAACAGATTAATGTTCTTTATCTCACTGTCTACCACTGTGGTGATTTTCATTTTGATTTACTGTTTTATTCTTTAATAATTGCCTGCCAAATTCATGGACATTTACATTGCAATACAGGAATATTTGATAAATTCATAAAAATGTGAAATCAAATTGTTTTCTGCAAACTCCAACACATTATTGTTCTTCATCTCACTGTCTACCACTGTGGTGATTTTCATGTTGATTTACTTTTTTATTCTTTAATAATTGCCTGCCAAATTCATGGACATTTACATTGCAATACAGGAATATTTGATAAATTCATAAAAATGTGAAATCAAATTGTTTTCTGCAAACTCCAACACATTATTGTTCTTCATCTCACTGACTACCACTGTGGTGATTTTCATGTTGATTTACTGTTTTATTATTTAATAATTCCTTGCCAAAGTAATGAATATTTACATTGCAATACAGTAATATTTTATAAATTCATAAAAATGTGAAATCAAATTGTTTTCTGCAAACTCCAACAGATTAATGTTCTTTATCTCACTGACTATCAATGTGGTGATTTTCATGTTGATTTACTGTTTTATTATTTAATAATTCCCTGCCAAAGTCATGAATATTTACATTGCTATACAGTAATATTTTATGAATTCATAAAAATGTGAAATCAAATTGTTTTCTGCAAACTCCGACAGATTAATGTTCTTTATCTCACTGTCTACCACTGTGGTGATTTTCATGTTGATTTACTTTTTTATTCTTTAATAATTGCCTGCCAAATTCATGGACATTTACATTGCAATACAGGAATATTTGAGAAATTCATAAAAATGTGAAATCAAATTGTTTTCTGCAAACTCCAACACATTATTGTTCTTCATCTCACTGTCTACCACTGTGGTGATTTTCATGTTGATTTACTGTTTTATTATTTAATAATTCCTTGCCAAAGTAATGAATATTTACATTGCAATACAGTAATATTTTATAAATTCATAAAAATGTGAAATCAAATTGTTTTCTGCAAACTCCAACAGATTAATGTTCTTTATCTCACTGACTATCAATGTGGTGATTTTCATGTTGATTTACTTTTTTATTCTTTAATAATTGCCTGCCAAAGTCATGGACATTTACATTGCAATACAGTAATATTTTATAAATTCATAAAAATGTGAAATCAAATTGTTTTCTGCAAACTCCAACAGATTAATGTTCTTCATCTCACTGACTACCACTGTGGTGATTTTCATGTTGATTTACTGTTTTATTATTTAATATTTCCCTGCCAAAGTAATGAATATTTACATTGCTATACAGTAACATTTTATAAATTTGATTAGATTTTTTATGAATTTATCAAATATTACTGTATAGCAATGTAAATATTCATGACTTTGGCAGGGAATTATTAAATAATAAAACAGTAAATCAACATGAAAATCACCACAGTGGTAGTCAGTGAGATGAAGAACAATAATGTGTTGGAGATTGCAGAAAACAATTTGATTTCACATTTTTATGAATTTAGAAAATAATACTATATAGCAATGTAAATATTCATGACTTTGGCAGGGAATTATTAAATAATAAAACAGTAAATCAGCATGAAAATCACCACATTGATAGTCAGTGAGATAAAGAACATTAATCTGTTGGAGTTTGCAGAAAACAATTTGATTTAATTTTTTTATGAATTTATCAAATATTACTGTATAGCAATGTAAATGTTCATGACTTTGGCAGGCAATTATTAAAGAATTAAAAAGTAAATAAACATGAAAATCACTACAGTGGTAGACAGTGAGATGAAGAACAATAATCTGATGGAATTTGCAGAAAACAATTTGATGTAATTTTTTTATGAATTGATCAAATATTCCTGTATTGCGATGTAAATATTCATGACTTTGGCAGGGAATTATTAAATAATAAAACAGTAAATCAACATGAAAATCACCACAGTGGTAGATAGTGAGATAAAGAACAATAATGTGTTGGAATTTGCAGAAAACAATTTGATTTCACATTTTTATGAATTTATAAAATATTACTGTATTGCAATGTAAATATTCATTACTTTGGCAGGGAATTATTAAATAATAAAACAGTAAATCAACATGAAAATCACCACAGTGGTAGATAGTGAGATAAAGAACAATAATCTGTTGGAGTTTGCAGAAAACAATTTGATTTCACATTTTTATGAATTTATAAAATATTACTATATTGCAATGTAAATATTCATTACTTTGGCAGGGAATTATTAAATAATAAAACAGTAAATCAACATGAAAATCACCACAGTGGTAGACAGTGAGATGACGAACAATAATCTGTTGTAGTTTACAGATAACAATTTGATTTGATTTTTTTATGAATTTATTAAATATTACTGTATAGCAATGTAAATATTAATGACTTTGGCAGGCAATTATTAAATAATAAAACAGTAAATCAAAATGAAAATCACCACATTGATAGTCAGTGAGATAAAGAACATTAATCTGTTGGAGTTTGCAGAAAACAATTTGATTTCACATTTTTATGAATTTATAAAATATTACTGTATTGCAATGTAAATATTCATTACTTTGGCAGGGAATTATTAAATAATAAAACAGTAAATCAACATGAAAATCACCACAGTGGTAGACAGTGAGATGAAGAACAATAATCTGTTGGAATTTGCAGAAAACAATTTGATTTCACATTTTTAAGAATTTATAAAATATTACTGTATTGCAATGTAAATGTCCATGACTTTGGCAGGCAATTATTAAATAATAAAATAGTAAATCAACATGAAAATCACCACAGTAGTAGTCAGTGAGATGAAGAACAATAATCTGTTGGAGTTTGCAGAAAAAAATTTGATTATTTTTTTTTTATGAATTTATCAAATATTCCTGTATAGCAATGTAAATATTCATGACTTTGGCAGGGAATTATTAAATAATAAAACAGTAAATCAACATGAAAATCACCACAGTGGTAGACAGTGAGATGAAGAACAATAATCTGTTGGAGTTTGCAGAAAACAATTTGATTTCACATTTTTATGAATTTATAAAATATTACTGTATAGCAATGTAAATATTCATGACTTTGGCAGGGAATTATTAAATAATAAAACAGTAAATCAACATGAAAATCACCACAGTGGTAGACAGTGAGATGAAGAACAATAATCTGTTGGAGTTTGCAGAAAACAATTTGATTTCACATTTTTATGAATTTATAAAATATTACTGTATAGCAATGTAAATATTCATGACTTTGGCAGGGACTTATTAAATAATAAAACAGTAAATCAACATGAAAATCACCACAGTGGTAGACAGTGAGATGAAGAACATTAATCTGTTGGAGTTTGCAGAAAACAATTTGATTAGATTTTTTTATGAATTTATCAAATATTACTGTATTGCAATGTAAATGTTGATCAATTTTGCAGGCAATTATTAAATAATAAAACAGTATAACAACATGAAAATCCCCACATTGGTAGTCAGTGAGATGTAGAACACGAATCTGGTGGAGTTTGCAGAAAACAATATGATTTTATTTATTTTTTAAAGGTCCGCCGACACCAAGCGCATAAACCTTTCGTCTACCACGCAACCTCGTGTAGACGCGCAATTATTTTTAAGCGTAGATGGCGCGACCGCATTTCTCTGAAGCACAGATGGCGTGACCGCAGTTTCTTGAACAGCCAATATCAGCGTTGCTGATCATTGTTTCTACTATCGATACATATCCCCTTTTAACCCAGCGCATGAACGCGCAATTATCTCAGATAACTCAATCCAGCGATACTAATCATAAACAACAGGTGTGTTCGAAGAACCCAATTAGCCGGATCATGATTAGCACGATGATATCATCTTGGATGTCTCATTTGATCTCGGATGTTTTAAGCAACGTACGAAGAACGAGCCCCAGGAGCACAGCTGTAAGGTTTGTTTGAGCGTTGCCCTCTACTGTACAGGTGTGAATTTGCATTTCCTTTTGCATTTGCACTTCTGGTGTGAAAGGGCCTTTACATGTGCCAAAAATACAACTTTTTTTGGTTATTAAAAAACAAACAAGCAAGCCCAGCCCAGGAGCGGAAAAGTGACGCAAAAGTAATGCAACACATTACTTTCCATTAAAAGTAACTAATGCAATTAGTTACTATTTTAGGAAGTAACTTAATATTGTAATGCTTGTAATGCCAACACTGGTAATAATAAACATGATGAAAAATTAAGAATGTACTTTTCACCATAAACAACATCTCAAAGCCAAAAGTTCTATATCTTTTTCTTTATTTACAGACATTTGTGTAAAGTATATTACAGTACATTACAGACAGACAATCCACAGAGTATGTTTAAAAGTAAATCTGTCAACTTGATATGGCTAGGTAAAGCCTTTTGGTTCATTCAATATGCACATTTAGAACAACCAGTCTAATAAATATAGTGTTTTCTCATAAACAATAATATTATATGGTAGATTATTTTAAATCTTGTAACAGTTTTCATGTAACTAGGGTTAAAATGAGAAATATATGTCCGCCTCCCAAGTCCCTGTACCAAAGTGCAAAGTCAATTCTATGATATAAGAAAAAGTCTCTGTCGGCAGCTGATGGCAAGACGACCCATTTAAAAAGAACTCTCGATATATTAAATCAGAGAAGACACCACAACGAGTGCATTAAATATGATCTATGAACCTCTAGGCTAGATTTTACGGGACATATGTTGAGAAATAGAGCATGAACGGTTTCCATTGAAGACGGAAGTCTTGAGGAACAGATGAGTTCAGAAGTATTTATGTAAACATGAGGTTTCACCACTCTAAAATTCATTCATTCTTTCACGGCTCATAAGGAACATCATCTAGAACAAAACACCAACACCCTGCAGATTAAACCATGAGGAGATTACATTGTGAGGTTTGTGGGATTCGGCCCTTTGCTAGGACATTCTGCAAAAGGAAAAAAAAAGAAAAAAGAAAAAAAGTTCCTTATCAAGTTCACATTTCAAGATAAAGGTCTTCAAAAAGTCCTGAAGAGAAAAATAATTTAATCAAAACCTTCACTACACTGCAAAATTAAAAAAATCATTTTCTTAATCAGTATTTTTGTCTTGTTTTTCAGTAAAAAATATGTAGACAAGACCCTTAAACAAGGTGAATTAACTTGAGAAGCAAAAATCGCAAAGTATACATTTTAAAGAATGTTATAAAATTTTATGATATTTTTCAAGGGGGTGAGAAATAAAATAAAATATATTATCTGTATATATACACGTCAAGTCTTACACCATTTTGCTTGTCAACTAAATATATTTTACTTTAAGAAAGTTGATATTTTTAGTGAAAAAAATACTGTAAGAAAATAATTCTTTGCAGTGTATAAAGAAAGAACATTTTAATCGGTGATGAGATTAGAAACACGTATACAACACACACACACACACACACACACACACACACACACTCTTTCTCTCTTTTTTGAAGGGCAGGACCCTTAATTGAACTTGTGCAAAAAAACTGACAAAAGCGTGACTCAAATAAAAAACACACGGTAAAAACCTGAGACAAACAATTTGTTGTACTTTTGTGCAGTGAACAACGTTAAAACCTGTACAGGTGATCGGTGAGTGTTTACTGTTTACTTGTACTTTCCCTTTAAAGCCCTTCTTCCCTCATTTCCCATTGGCTCTTTCATTTGTCCCACCCCTTAAATGACACGTAGCCTCTTCCTATTGACCCGTTCCAGTGGGCAGCTCAGATTTGACCGGGTAAAGGCACATTGCGTATGTACTACTCAGCAGGTACAGAGTGTCTTAGATGTTTTCAGCCTGAGGAACCTCTCGTATGCTGTCTCTGAGTTCAGGACGAACGCGCGGCCGCTGGCGAACGCTGCGCCCCGTAGCGATGATGTCGGCGTAGCCGCGGGAGTGCGAGAAGGCGTAAGCTGAGCGACGAGACCGTCCGCCACGCACGAATGATGGCTTCTTCTTCCTCCTCTCCTCCTCTTCATCCTCAAGCTCATATTTCTTCCTGTTCCTCTGGACCTGGAGGAAGAACATGAGAAAAGAAAAAATAAAACATCTGTACGGTGTATTTAACCTACAATATTCTGTGCGTCACCAATTATGCCCTTTTAGAAAGTGTTGATGAATGGAGGTGAATGTCACCTCTGATAACAGATCACTCTAAATTGTAATGTAGACGTGCATTTTCTGTATAGCTGCTTTGAAACGATATGTATTGTGAAAAGCGCTATACAAATAAATGTGAATTGAAATGAATAATTTTTCTCATATTTGCCACTGTTGCAGCTCCTCTCTTCTCAGTCTGTCAGTAACGCTCTGTTTAGTTTCTGTCTCTATGAAGCCCCTCCTTCTGAAAAGCACACTGTGCTCTGATTGGTCGACTGGACCAGTTTGTTGTGATTGGTGAACTGCTCTATTGTGTTTGAAAAATGTTCCGCCCCCTTACCATAACATGAGTTTTAACACACTACTAACTAACTCAAACAGGCCCCGCCCCTTTATTCTGCGTATGAATTATTCAAATGAGGAATATTGTGACGTGTTCGTTCCCGGAAGAAACTCAAGACTACAATGGAGGCGTTTCAGGGAGTTCAGAAACACTGACACTGATATAGAGAAGAACTTTGCAGAGCTTTTTCATGCTCAAACAGCAACATTACACACTGAAGAAAGCATTATAGGTCCTGTTTGAGGACGCCACTGATCTCACCTTGTCTCCAACAGAGGGCCAGATGGTTTGATAGAGGAACTGGATGCAGATGACAGGAAGAAGACAGATTCCCACCGTCAGAATGATGGTCAGCCACAGGTACGGCTGTCTCAGGGCGTTCGACGCGGCACCTAGACGTCAGAACAACGTCGAGATTATTACACACCAGACCATAACATTGAGAATGAATAGTGAAAATAACAGTGTAGTAAAGGTTTCCTGTGTGCCGTGGAAGCTTACAGCCCAAATGTGTTATTTTAGTATCATTTACTTTTATAGTTTTAATTAATATTTTAAAATAGCTTTTTTATATTTTCAGTATTTCAGTATTACTTTAAGAAAAATTATGCGCTTTTGTCATTTGTATTAACTTTTTAAATTGCAATTTAAGATTAATTTTTATTTCAGTTGTAGTTTTTATACATTTTCCAGTTACTAATTTTAGTGTTTCAACATTTGTAATATTTGTTTGATTTAATTTAATATTTATAATACTAATATTTTTTTCCAGCTTTATATTTTCAGTTTTAAGATTTAGTGTAATTTGTGTGTTTTTGTCATTTGTTAGTAATCTTTAAAAAAAAAGAAGTGTTTTTATGTTTAATATATTGTTTAAAATTTATTTCCAGTTTGTAATTTTAGTACTTTAGTGCTACTTTGAACTTCTTATTGCAGTTAGTTTTAAATTTTCACTTAAAGTTTTAATCTAATATTTATATTTTATTCTAATTCAGCTTTATTTCAATTAAAAAAGTTATATCTTTAGTTAACAATAATAACCCTGCATTATGCGACTAAATGTATGATGGGAAGTTTCAAAATTACATCAAATTCATATATTCAATTTAAAAGAAGCCTAGATTTCTTTTAAATGCAATTTTAAAAAGTCTTTTAAATAGTCATACATTTTTTATACATTTGTTTGACTAATTTACATGGCGATTAAATAAAATAATCATCAATATTCCTCAACTCTATAATAAAGCCTACCATCTCTTAGCCATTATTTTATGTTAAAAGGACCTGTGATTATTCAATACTGTAGTAGGGCTGGGTATCGTAACAAAATTTTCGATACCGATACCGGTTCCTGAACGATACTTTTTTCGATACCAATTTTATCAATACAATACAAAACATTACCTAAAAAAAAAAACTTTTATTTTTTCAGTTTGTTGACTTTTTTTTACACATATTTTGAGTCTGTAAAAAAGCACCAATGCTAAAGGTTTCTATGTTTCCTAATCATTTAACAACATGTATTCTTTACTTCAATGAGCTCATTGTTTCTGCCTTAACTTAATGCATTGTTTAACAATGAAACTGAATGAAAATTAATTGAAATGCATTACACACAGTCACCCCTGATAACAGATCACTCTAAATTGTAATTTCGACACATGCATTTTCTGTAAAGCTCCTTTGAAACGATATGTATTGTGAAAAATGCTAAACAAATAAATGTGAATTGAATTAAATATAGGCTACTGGGGTGCGGGATATATGCCTCACGCTCAGCACACATGAAGCTTGCGCAAAGCACTGGCAAAAATAGCCTAATGATTATGGATGTGTCGGGAAACGATAGCAAGGAGATATTTTAATTGTTTATTAATGAACAAGTGTTTACTAAACGTGTTGGCTGCAAAGATGATTATTGCGAATTTGCGATGCTGACTCGTCACCCCGGCAGTAGTGAGCGCGCGCGCGCCTATATGGATTAGGTAATCAAACTATTTATTTCTAATTGTTTCGTTTAAAAGTAGACATATTTTGAACATATATAGAACTATTTCTCATGTCTGTGAGGCAAGTATCCTATACGCTGAGTTTTGGTTTATATGTGACGCGCTCCAGTTCTTGTAGTCGAAGGCGGATAAACTTTCTACTCTCAAGTGTATTCTGTGCGCTTTTAAGTGCCTTATCAGATTTACCGTGTTACCGGTCTTGGCAGCAATTATCTTGTCGAAAATATTACATCGTGTGCTTATGGCATCGAGTCAGGTACATGGGTACACTTTTGATCATTTCCACATATTTTCTATCTATCTGGGTTGGACGCTTACACACACACACACACTACAGCCTCACGTGCGACGAGGCACGTCTCTGGGCAGCCGCGTAAACTAGTGTTTTTCCGCCACAGCCAATCGTGCTGCATGTTTATTGTTTCACTGACGTTGACGAGATTAACCACTTAGGTACCGAAACTTGGTACCGAAAAATAAGACATGTTTCGATACTCGGTAGTATCGAGGCAATTCGGTCGGTACCTAAAAAGTACCGAACTCGGTACCCAGCCCTATACTGTAGCTTTCTATAAAAATTGCACCAATTGATTGCACATAGCGCTTTTAACAATATAGATTGTTTCAAAGCAGCTTTACAGTGATAATAGGAAATTAAAGTAACAGAGATTGTTTTAGAATAAAGTTATTGTCCAGCTAAAGTTAGTTTTGATTGATTCACTTCCGTTGCAAAGATCATTAGTTATTAACTTAGGGGCCGCTAACATGACACCGTTCAAACAGAAAACCCTTAACACGGGTCATTCATCCGGCCCGCTCATTCGCACAACAACAGTGCCTGGTGGCTCTAGAACGCAAACCTTGAAATAGGTTCCAAGGTGCAAGCCTTGAAAATTTTTGAAAAACGCTATCATCTCCACGTAAATTTTAATAAAGGTTTAATAAAGTAAATAAAGGGTACTATGACTTTATTGCCCACCTGTGAAAGTGAAGGTCGCTGGGAAAATGACATGGATTCCTGCACTGTGGATGTCAAACATGACACCGAAGTAAAGGGCTATACTGCCGAGCACTGCAAAAAAGTTCACGAATGTCCAGTAGGAGGTGTTTAATGAGATCTGGGGATGACAAGAAAAAAACTCTACATCAGATCAACAAGAAATCATCTATAACTTTCTATAAAGGTCAGCTCTATAGTCAAGTTCAATCCATGTTAGAAACAAGCTAGACATGAAATGTCTCCTTATTTGGAAACTGAAAAGTTTGTTGTGCAATATAAAACCCAATGAAATCTGGTCACATGATCAAGATTGGCCAATCCGGTACCTGCAGGTTGACGGTGATGATGAGCGAGGAGGCTGCCACCACAGCGAAGGACTGGTAATCGGACGGAGCCTCCCCGTCCTGTCCCATAGTCTGCTGGAACGCACCATACGGGATGAAGAAGATTATGAGAGAGGTGAAAATGCCGTGGAACAAACTGATGAAGAAGTTCCTGTAGTTGAACAACGATCCTTGCTGGCCAGGAAGATACAGCTTCGGGAACCGTAAACTCAGTTTGTCATTCACATCCTACACAAGGAAGAAAAAGATGTGGTTTAAAAGCTGAAAACGTGCATTAAAGGCACAGTAAGCGATTTCTGAGAAACACTATTGAAAATTTAAATCAACACCCAAACAAGCAATTTTGTGTTTATTGACAGATGTCTGTGCTGTGTGCGCTCAAAAAAAGTGTTTTTACATAGTCTTGGCTGTGTAATTAGGAGAAAAAACAATGTGGGTCGGACCAATAACCACAACACTATAAACTCTCGTAGCCAATCAGCAGTAGGGGGAGTGGCAAACGGGGATGGCTGAGATTTTACCAAAGAGGAAAGGGTCAGAGGAATATAATTGGAAAAATGAAGGATTACAAACAGACAAGAGCTTTAGGACCCACGGTAATATTGGAAAAGCTTTCCAGCGCTGGAGAGACGTTAGAGAGCAGGAAGGCCTGTTTCTGCTCGATACATGAGTAACACAGAACCAAGATATGCTGTTGTTGTTGAATCACAGCTGATTCATCCATACTTGCGCAAGTTGTCTGATGTTAGTTGTTGCCAGTGTTGCATAACATGTTTGTTTTTTGTGTGTGTATATATACACACACATACACAAATACATTATATTATTTAATAATAATAATAATTATTATTAATAATTGCATTATTTAATAGTTTTAGTTAACGCTAATAACCCTGAATTATGCTACGAAACATGACGGGAAGTTAAAAAATTAAATCCAATTGCTTTTAAAGGCAATTTAAAAGAAGCTTTGATGTATTTTAAATGCAGATAATAAATAAATAAATAGTTATTTATGCATTTTTGATAAATTAGTTTCACTGCATTTTACATGACTGTAAAAAACATAAATATTCTTCAATTCTGTGATAAGCCTAGCTTCTCTTGGCCATTATTCTATGACAAGCGATACCTGATCCAGAAGGCCGACGAGGAGAACAGGCAGACTGCTGTAGCAAACATTGTACAGGGTGATGAACCAGTCTTCATAAGCCGTCTACACAACACAAAAACAAGAATGTTTAAAAACAAGAATCAGCTTAAAACATAGATTTTGAGATACTGAAATCCTTCTCTTGCCTGTGCGGAAAATCCGTTGAAGAAGGAGAACCAGAAGTGCACCAGGGTGAAGGCGAAGTTTTTGTAGAAGAAGTAACGCAGGAATTTGCACATTCGGATGTAGGACCAGCGCCCGTGGACCAGCAGGAGGCGCTGTAGGAAGCGGAACTGAGCGAAGGCGTAATCGCTGGACATCACAGCCTGCATCCCCTCCTGACCACTGATGCCCACACCGATGTCTGCAGCTGCAAAGGAGCATGGGAAGGAAAGGTTGGCTCTCTTTTAAACATTTAATATGACTTAATAATTTAAATGAAATAAATATGAACTGATATAAAATATTTTTAAAAAACATTTATCAATTATATATCTCTACGAATGAATGAATGAATACATAAAAAAACTATAAATGCACTTTCTGTAAATATACAATAAATACAAAAAATAAGTAAACAAATTATTCTATAAATGCATACTAAATAAATAAATATCAATTGATAATTTTAAAATTAAATCAACAACATCAATAATAATATCTACTAAAATAACTAAAACAGAAATTGAAATAAAATTAAAACTAAATAGAAAATGAAAATATAAAAATAACAAAATGCTAAAACTTTAAATAAAATTTTAATATATAAAAAAATGATATATCTTGCAAAAATTAAAAAAATAATTATAGTATGTCATTAGATATGTATCCATTCCATACACCTTGTATGCGAATTTTGGGATCTTGCAAAATCTTGCAAAAACACTGGATAAAAATGCCACGACGAGCATAAATTATAACAACGTGCATAAAAAACGTATGAGTTCAATTGAGGTGCTTTTTTTTTTTATCCGATTAGAAGACATGCACATAAACTATGATGGAAACATGTTCACTGAATACATCCCTCATGAGCAACAAAAACCTCACGTGACTTCAACAGAGCATGGGATTGGATAACTGGGCTAACCAGCGGACCAATCGCATCGCACAGCTTCTCAAATATTGGTTTGGTGGTTCTGAAATGCCTGAGCCAAAGTCTGTCATCACAATGACTCGGTTTAATTCCCTCCTTCATACGACTGTGATCCCAAACATGACAGTGTTTATTGTGTTTCATCTGCTAATCTGAGACCCAAGTTTATGATGTACGAAAAAGAACCACAGAGGCTACCCCCATTGCTGCGATTTCCATTTTTATTACAGATATTTTGTGCCAATTTTCAGGAAGTGACCATTTTGTTCTCTTCGACTCGCTAGGTGGAAACGGTGCATCATTCGTGAATATTTTATGCGATATTCCAATTTTGACCAGA
Source organism: Gila orcuttii (assembly GCA_026230005.1). Classification (NCBI taxonomy): domain Eukaryota; kingdom Metazoa; phylum Chordata; class Actinopteri; order Cypriniformes; family Leuciscidae; genus Gila; species Gila orcuttii. Next base: position 20,074,617 of record JAPDVR010000014.1, read on the forward strand.
AGTTAAATATGCAACTTTGGATTGAAACATAGCTATTGACACTAAAACAACACTGGTCAGGATCAGTAATCCGGTTCAGTGAAACTCACTCTTGATCATGTTGACGTCATTGGCTCCATCTCCGATGGACAGGGTCACGGCCTTCTTGTAGCGCTTCACCAGACTGACCACGTTTGCCTTCTGTTTGGGCGTCACTCGACAGCAGATCACCGAGCTGCATTCACACGCCATGTCAACGAAGTCTTCCTGTCTCTTCTCCTTCTCCCACTCATCGATGGGTTGGTTGACGTCCGGAGGGTTGTTGGAGTTCCTGTACCGTTTCCTGAGCTTCTTCAGACGCAAGCGACGCCGCTTCTTTTTCTTCTCGTACAGTATCTCATTCTGCATGGAGAGGAGAAAGGGATTTTAAATTCCTAGTAGGAGATAAAAATGTGTAACTTAAAGCTCCAGTAGGTAACTTTTGTAAACAAATATTTGTTAAAACTGTCATTATGTCCTCACAGTAGAATATGAGACAGATAATCTGTGAAAAAATCAAGCTCCTCTGGCTCCTCCCAGTGGTCCTATTGCCATTTGCAGAAATACACCGCTCCCGGGTCAGAAACAACCAATCAGAGCCAGGAGGAATGTCTTAGCAGTGTCAATCACGCTCGTGTACACGCTGATCACCCCTCTCTTGCACAGCGCGAGCGCGTACCGTCGTTCGTGACTCTCATGTTCGAACTCGTTCATCCAAATGAACAAATCTTTTTTCGAGTCATTTCGTTCATTCAACGAACAAAATGACTCGCAAAAAAGATTCGTTCATTTCGAACTACTCTTTTTCGGAGTCATTTCGTTCATTCAACGAACTAAATGATTCGAAAAAAGATTTGTTCATTTTGATGAACGAGTTCAAACAGGAGAGTCACGAACGTGCATCACAGAACAGAGCAAGGCGAGCATTTGTGCTTATAAAACTTAAAGTTTTTTATTTATTTTTGAAATGACCGATCGTTTCGCTAGATAAGACCCTTATTCATCGTCTGGTATCGTTTAAAGCCCTTTGAAGCTTCACTGAAACAGTCATTTGGTCCTTGAACCGTTTTTGTCCCATTGAAGTACATTATATGGAGAAAAATCCTGGAATGTTTTCATCAAAAACCTTAATTTCTTTTCGACTGAAGAAAGAAAGACATGGACATCTTGGATGACATGGGGGTGAGTAAATTATCAGCAAGTTTTTTTAAAAGTGAACTAATCCTTTAACGTTAGCTATTTATAACTTAAAGAGTGCAACGTTATAAAGTTACATGTATTGCAAAATACATAATGATTTATGTATGACTAATACATAATTGACTAATGAAGTCAAAGTATTGGCAGGCCATAGTCAATGTAAAGCATATTGTTGATGTTTCGTCCCTATTAGTGAATGTTCCATAACTGTTTATAATCCGCCGTCATCGGTGGTCCTGTTTACTAGCCTGCGCGTTCACGGCAGGCTCCGCTGTGGGGGAGGAGCGGTGGAGGGAGGGCTGTAGCGCAGCAGAGAGCAAGGGGGTTGGACCTGGAAGTTGTGCTTGTTCAAATTTTCAGGCTAAGTCAACATTTTCTCAAAACTCCCTACTGCAGCTTTAAAGGCTTGAAAATCTTTTATTCGTTTCCCTTTTCCCTTTGAGTCACTCCACAGGACTTGATGACAAAATAGTATTACCTATACAGGTGAAACTCGAAAAATTTGAATATCGTGAAAGTTATAATTTTGATGATTATGGCTTACAGCTTATGAAAACCCTACATTCAAAATCTTAGAAAATTTGACTATTACATGAAATCAATGAAAAAAAAAGATTTTAAAAACAGAAATGCAGGCCCTCTGAAAAGTATAATAATGCATATGTATATAGTTATATATACTAAAGTTTCATTAGTTTTACCTTTTAATTTGAATTATTGAAATACATGAACTGTTGCACGATAATCTAATTTTTCGAGTTTCACCTGTAGTTCAGACTAGATTGCTTTATCTCAAACAGTAGATCATTGCGCTAGCAACGCCAAGGTCATGGGTTCGATTATCAGGGAATGCGTGAACTGCTAACATGTATACAATGAATACAATGTAAGTCACTTTGTATAAAAGCATCTGCTAAAAGTGTAAATGAAAGGTTATTTATTTATTACCATTTTAAGGGCAATATTAAGGGCATGATGTACATTTATGATAAGTCTTTTGTGCAAATGGTAATTATAAGTTAAATGCCAATATATGTTAACATTTTTATATTGTTCATTTCAATGTTTCAGTCACTTATTTTAATTATCAATTAAATGTTTGTGGGGGTTTTTTTAACATTAAATTATATAGGAAAAATGGGAATTTTTTTCAGAGGACAGCAAATGTCATGTCAGCTGCTTATTGTTCAAGCCAATGACAATTTTAATACTTATTTTTTTATTATTAATTTCATCTAAAAAAAATGTAAATATTTTTGTGCAAACCACAATTAAAAAAAAATGGAGGATTCTTTGGATCGAAAACTCAATAGAACAGAATTTATTTGAAATAGAAAGTTTCATAACATTATAAATGTCTTTACGGTCACTTTTGATACATTTACTGTAATGCATCCTTGCTGAAATCTTTCTTAATTTCTTAAGAGAAAACGTAATTTCTGCACTTGCAAGAGATGAACCCTTGAGCTCTTATTTTGACGGAAAACTACAGTTTCGGACATAGACGCAGAGCAAACAGTCTATATACTTATCAAATCACAAAAGACTGTGATTTAATTGAATAAGGGCAAAGAGTCATATCGCGCTTTCGATTTCAGTTTGTTTGACAGATACTTTGCCAAAGCAACGGCGCAAAACAACATTTGAGATCTTTTAAAAATATTTTCAGCTCATTATGAAACTGTGGCAGCACAGATTAGACTAGGTAGTCTAGGTAATTCATGGGAAACACTGCTTTGTGCTTAGGGAGTCTTAGAACATAATGTGAGAGATAATCAGAGGATGAGGAGTGTACCAGCCAGCCTCCGGTGATGATGAGGGCGTTCTTGCCCGGCTCTGGGAAAAACGTCTCCTTCAGTTTCTTACTGCGTCCTTGAGGGTCGTTTCGCCTTTGGGTCTGTCTGTTTCTCAGCTGTACACTGAGAGAGAGAGAACGAGACAATCTCGACTTTAGAAACCGAATCTAGTCACAGACTCTGATGATGCCGTAAGCTGAAACATACTTCACATCCTCTCCGTAGTGGATCTTCATGTCGTCTGTAAGCAGTTCGCAGGAGAAGCCAATGTTCTCAGCGGTCTCTGAGTAAGTGACAAACAAAACACATTAGAAATCAAACCAATCTCACTTAAAACAACTGAATATTGCACTTGTTCACCGCTCACCTTTCTTGTCTCCGGTCAGAACCCAGATCTTGATGTCAGCTTTGGCAAGTTTTGCGATGGTCTCTGGAACGCCGTCCTGAAGTTTATCCTCAATGGCTGTCGCTCCAATCAGCTGAATACATGAGCATAAATGGCACATTTATCAACCACATATCTCTATGAATGAATAAATACATAAGTGCACTCTCTATAAATATACAATGATAATTTTAAAAAACTCTATACATAAAATCAATTAAATAAGTAAACAAATAAGTCTATAAATGCATAAAAATGCAAATAAATAAATATCAATTTATAATTTTAATACGAATCAATAACATCAATTATATATATATATATATATATATATAAATATAAATATAATGCCACAACTTAGCAAATAAGACGTTTATAAAGTTACTGCAATTAAATTATTTACACACTATTAACTTAAAATTCAATTTAAAAATATTTTAACATTATAGATATTATTCTCATTTTTAGTCACTTTGGATAAAAGTGCCTGCTAAATGAATAAATGTAAATGTCAAATGTTAATCATCCAGTTCACACAGTTATCAGCCGGTAGAAATTAGCTATTGATTGGCAGATTAATAAGCCTGACCAATATATCGATCTATCACTCGTCTCAGTTGTAAATGTTCCCTTTCTTATTTCCGTACCATGAGGTTATTCTCGATCTCCTCGTACACCTCGTCCAGAGCCTCCTCGCGGTTCCCCATGGAGATGCTGGCTTGCTGGTGTTTCAGAGCCCAGGCGTCGTACTCCTCCTGACTGATGTCCTTGTAGCCCAGACACAGAGTCCGCAGGGTCTCGTTCGCAAAGATCTGGAAGAGTAATCAAACTGTTCAGCATAAAAAAACCCTACAACTTTCATTTAAATGTAATTTAATGCTATTCTCCATTAACCTACAAAACATTGTTTATTTCATGCTCTGGTCAATTTTGAGAGTTTGTGTTATTTTGGCTTTTCATAACGTGTTTTTGTGGAAAACATCTTCAACGTCAAAGTGTCTATTTACTGCACTATTTACTATATATCTATCTGTCCGTCTGTCCATCTATGTAATGTATTTATAGATTCATCGATTATACATTTGTACTGTTTAATTGATTGATTTTTACTGTTTTATTTATAGGGAGTACATATATAAATTTAATTTATGGATTGATTTCATAATTTTTTTATTTGTTTAATTATAGAGAGTGAAATTATAGTTTTATTTATTGATTGATTGTTATTTTTATTTATAGAGAGTGCATTACATGCACCAAACTTTACAGTTTTATTCCTATCTATATGCTGATTTTTTTACAGAGAGGTTTGGTCATATAGCATTCACATTTTATTCCTAAAAACATGATGAGAACTCCTTTTGTCATCAAAATGAAACAAGATCTGGGTGTCAATCTGACATGGCACATCGTACTGAAGACGAGTAATATTGAGTACTTCTATGATATTTTTATAATGTTTTTTTAAGATTTGGAGCTTGACAGATTTAAAAATTCTCCTTTTGTGCTCTACAAAAAACAAACATGGTCAACAAAAACTTGCATTTGCATGTTGAACCTCATTAGCATTTGCTAATGAATTCAATAAATGTGTTGGTACTCACATCAAGAGCTTCTTGTGTCGTTTCCTTATCCTTGCTATTTGGATTGAGTCGCTGGTAGACCATAGTGTCTGCGCCCTTACAGTACAGACGGATACGGCCATCCGGAAATTTCACTGCACACGAACACACAAAAGAGTGAGAAACAGATGCCAGTGACTGACAGACATGAACAGAAGAAGAGAAAGAGCACTCACGGATGATGGACATGCGTTTGCGGTCGCTGTTGAAGTCGAGCAGAGCGAGCATCGTGTAGGTCACCTCTTGGTCCATCTCTAAGATGGTGATGGTGTCCTGCGTTCGGGACAGGAACACAAACCCAAAGTTGCGTGCGGCCGAGACCAGAGCGCCCTCATCAGGAGATGCGGCCTGGTACACCAACTCACCTGAAAGTGACAAAATGTGCAGGAATATCAGCTGCGATTTTTGTAAACTTTTGATTTATTTGATCAGATTGTACACAAAATAGGATTAAGAATGCTAAATAATTGAGTACGCTCCAAACAGGGTTATGTGACAACGTAGCAAACTATTGTATCTGAAATGTATCATTGCATACGGTCAGCAGATATGGTTTCCTCACCTTCTTTCTGCTCAACCATGACGGTGTGACACAGGGACAAGAGTTTGAAGAACTCCAGTACTTGCGCGTCCTTCTTCGAACGGATGCAGGAAACAAGGGAATGGTCATCAAACTGGAAATTATTGTCAAAGTATTTATTCCAGCTGAAATCCACAGGCTGAGGGGGAAAAAACAGAGGAAGTGAAATTTCCATGGAAAAAAATTATGAATTAATCAATAAATAACAACAAAACTATAAGTGTACCCTTATAAATACAAAGTATTAATTAAGAAGTCTATAAATGCACTCCATAAATAAAAAGGCAATAAATTAAATGATATAAATTTACTGTAAATAAGCTATAAATGCCCTCGCCAGGAATAATAAATACATATATTAACAAACCTATAAATGCACTCTCTATAAATATAACAAATAAAAACTCTATAAATGCACATGCTTAGATAAAACTGTAAATGCACTCTTTATAAAAAAAAATTATAAATAAAAAAATAAAACTATTATGCCCTCTTTATGACTTAATAAATAATAACAAAACTATAAGTGCACTCTCTCTATATATAATATTTTTTTAAAATCTATTAATGCACTCTATAAATGAAAATAATAAGGTAATAAATAAAATTCTAAAAATGCACTCTTAATAAATTATATAAATGCACTTTGCATACACACCTGTCCACGCTCCAAGCCCCCACTAGTGGAATCACCTATAGACGATCATAGAGCGTTGTCAATTTTCACATGAATGTAGTTTACTGAATTATTCAAAACAATAATACATAAAAAAATAGCACTTTAAATAGCACTAGATGATAAAGCAGACGGCACAGAACGAGAGGCCTCATCCTACCTTTTAACTCGACATGCTGTCTTAAATGCGAAGCACTCATTTAACACTTATTGTTATGGATTTATACGTAATAGTAATTGCCTTAACAAAAAGACTCTAATAATGTGATTAGGGAAAGGGAGTGCTATTAAACTATTCTATGGCAAGGTCGAAGATGTCAGCGTGTTTTAAACTCTTCCGCTGTACCCAACCACAGAAACCTGACCTCTGTGAAACTAAAGCCTTAAATCTCTCCAAGAGCCACACACTGTATCATCTCACACACACAAGACAACAGCACAACAAGAGACACGCGCATTTACACACGTCTCTGGAATCACAGGAGGACAGAGATCAGGGCTGTATCAACATGTGATCGGGCACAACACAGCATCGGTACAGCCTTTCACACTCGTCCGAACATGTGTATCAGCTCTTTTCACACATCTAATGGTTTGACCAATAAAACCTCATGCCAATATTTATATGGTCATGAGGTCAAAAAGTAAGAAGAATTTCTGATAGCTTGTAATGTAAATTAATGAGATCTTTATAACAGACTACTTACATAAATTGCATATAAATAACAGTTGTTATTGTATGTCTGCCAAAAATACGTCTAAGTAAGTAAGTTTTAAATGCCTAGTTTTATGATCAGAGCTCTGTCGTTTTAAAACACATAATGCAATCATGCAATACAATGATGATTGAGAGATGAACAAATAAACCTTCATCAAAAGCCTGATGATCATATTTGAGACTCACATTTGAACATGATTTTTATTTTAAAAAATGATGTATGGATACTAAGTAAACCTTAATTGCTTCAGTCTAGTAAGTGTTCATGTCTTGAAATATTACTAACAATGTCAAAGTTATTCATAAGTTTACTACTTAGATTTCACAGCAAAAGGACACATGAACCATTAGCTGAAGCTGGATGTTTTTTACAATTATACTAAAATTACTTGCTAAAAGTCTAAACTATCAATCAGACGACAGAAGGCATGTAGTGGATTGTGTGCAACAGGTTTTTCAGCAAAGTTTGATCATTTAGAAGCTTTGGATATTTGCGCATCACACATGATACAGTAAGCTTGATCCGTTTAACTTCCCCAGGAAGCATTTCAGGATTTATATTGTTCCTATCTGCTCTGTAAAAGCTACACTGGTCTCTATTCACAAGGTTAGCAGTTTGTGGAAGCCCTCACCGTAAGTACGTCCTGAAATGGTGCACTTCTTGAAGGCCATGATATTCTGAGTGAGCGTGCCGGTTTTATCGGAGAAGATGTACTCGATCTGACCCAGCTGCTCGTTCAGGGTGGTGGTCCTGGCTTTGGCTGGCGTGTCCTTCTCAGCGTAATACATCTGCAGATCCCAGTTAATGAACTTACTCTGACCCAGTCGGATCACCTCCACGCTGAAGGACAAGGAGGGACCGGAAGTGAATGAGTTATCTGATGAATAACAATCTGTGTGCTCAGAGACTGGTGTTGTGCGCTGATATCGTACCTCACGTAGAGAGAGATGGGCACCATGGTGTTGAGGATGATGATGTAGCCCCAGAAACTGAGGAACCCTCGGTAAGATGAAGATTGGTCCAGGCCGTCGTTAAGATACCAGGCCTTAGAGCCGATGCTCTCGTACCAGTACGTGTGTCCGATGGCCAGACCAGCACACAGCAAAACCAACAACCCAAAGATCTACCAGTGAGAGAGAGAGAGAGAGAGAGAGAGAACGATGGAAATATTAATGATAACGGATTTATTGCAAATGCTGCAGCACCTTATAATATTTCTCTATAAATGTACTCTCTATAAATAAAAACAAATGAACAAAATTTTATAAATGCGGAGTCTCTATATAAGATTAATAAATAAATAAAAACTCAGTGTTTTTAAAACTCAGTGAAATGCAGTCTATAAAGGTAAAACAGATAAACAAATAAATAACCTCAATAAAAATAACAAATAAAATAAATAAAACTTCATGAATGCATTAACAATAAATAAGAATATATATAATCTAGAAATGCTGTCTATAAATAAAACTAAAAAAAACAAAGAAATAAAAACTCAATTACCAAATAATGGATAAAATAAATAAAGCTGAATGCACTCTATACATAAAAAAAATTTAAAAATAATTAAAATGATGTATGCACAAAATAAATAAACAAACCTCTATATATACATTCTAAGTAAAAATAATAGATAAAATAAATAAAATTATGCTTTCACTCTCTACAAATAAGCTTAAAAAATAAAGCTATATAATATAAAATTAATGAATAAAACTATGAATGCGCTCTCTATAAATAAACCATTATAAATGCACCCTCAAATAAAATATAAACCTCTATAAATACACTTTACAGTCTATAAATATAAACAGAACTACAAAACACTTTCTATGAATAAATAAAATGTAAATATAAATTAAATTTAAAAAGACAATTGTCAGAAGGAAAATATTTTAAGGTGAGTGCAAAAAAAAGTGTAAATGTCATTGAACTGAAGAAGTTGAATGGTAAAGTTGAGCTGAATATTAAGACTCACCGTGTAGACCATGTAGTTCATGAGTTTGTCTATTGTGGTGCGTTTGAACCTGGTCTTCCCGCCGTTCCTCATGATCTTAGTGTCATTACCTGAAGAAAGAAAAAAAGCTTTTATAAAAACACCAACACACCACTGAACTGTGAGCTTGAGTGTGTGTTGACATCTGACCTGCGAATATGACCAGCCCATGGCTCTCTTCTGTGTTGCGGATCTTGCATCCTCTGAGCAGCATGTTGTCGAGGTCGAGCGCGTAACTGTCAGAGTTCCAGATCATCGTTCCCATAAACTTATCCAGACGGTTGTTGGGCTCCTCGCACTTAATCAACGCTGAGAGAGACACAAAACAAGAAATCATTCTTTCATATCTACTGTCCATTCTCAGGATAGTTATATTGAAACAATAACATTGTCAGTTGCTTGGTTGCTAAATCTGCTCAGTTCAAAATCCCATTCCACTCATTCTGTTGCTTAGTGCATTTTGTTTTCGGCCAGGAGAGAAAAATGCTGGAAATTTGCGTACCGCATTTGTTTAAGACAGGGTTTAAGACCAGCATGTGAATGCATGAACCCACAATCATGCAACTACTACTACACAAATAATCTGTTCTTCAGTCTCTGAATCTGTCAGACACTTATATTATTAGTGCAAACAGTCATTCTCATACGTACCATTAAATTGAGCCAACTGATTCTCCTTCTGAAGTTTTTCGTCTGTGACCTTGAGTCCCATCTTAAACTTCAGATTCGTCTCTCTGGACAAACAAAACCAAAAAGAATACAATGATTAACTAACTACACTAATATGACCCAACTGTAGAACAATGAGTCTTTTGAATGTGAAAGACAAAATGAAGTGTATTTGGACTGAACAGATGGATTGATCAGTATCCTATCCATTACACAATTTCTATTATGACTCAATGTCGAAACTAATAAATGACTGTTCAAATATTCATTGGACTGATGTACAACAAAACAAAAGTCATTTAAATGTATGCATGTATGGTTATGGCCAGAACAACTCAATTATGACTATCATGTAAACAACCATTGTGTCTTCAGAAATTATTCTATAAGTGGACGTTTGCAGTAGCGTGATTCATAGATCCAATAAACTGATCTAACAATCCCTGTATGGTTATGTTGGGTGTTTAACGTGGTGTTTCTTACCCGTCAAGCTCCGCCGTCTCTACGTAACACAGACTGTTGGGATTTGAACTGGACAACAACAGAATATCGGCCTACATGAGGTCGAAACAAAAATGAAAATGAGAAATGAACATAAAAATGACCTCAGATGAATACATGAAGAGACTGGAGGAATAAAGAAACTGAAAAATGTGATAAAAAAAAGTAAAATGGAGGAAATGCAAGCATTAACATAATATGAAATCAAATGAATACTCAAGGTCTGTGTAATGGCAATAAATAATTAATAATTAAATCCATAAAAACAGGAAAAGCTCTGGAACAAACATAACTCAAGCAGGGCCTTCTTAAAATATAGACTAATATGTGGTTTCTTTCAGTGGATATTTCAGTAATATTATAATACTTTTAGCATTAAATTATCTGAATTAAAATTAAAAGGTTCTTATAAATATTTTAAAAATTATACTATTAATAATATAAATTAAATATTTTAATTTACATATTTCAAGTACATATTTCATTCAAGATATAATTTCTATACAATATGGCATGCACCAAACTATTTATTAACTAAATAAACAATTCTATTTATTTAAAATGTATGTATATTTTTTTTCTCAATGCATAATTTTATTTTTTTATTTTTAAGAGCTGCGACAGATGAGGATCTCTAAGATTGTGGGGGGGAAAAACAATAGAAAATAATAGTATACATTTTTTTATTAAATAATAAAATTAAATAAAATTACATAAAATTAAATAAAATGGAAAAAGAAAACGGGTACGCAAATTTTTTTTTAAATAACTTACCGGGATAAAATCGTTTTTCTTTAGTCTGACTACGTCACCAACTTGTAGATGCATCCATCTGGTCTCTTCAAATCTGACAAATTAGAATTTAGAATTTTTGAATCTGAGCATTAATGCCACAATTTTGTTTATTTAAACTATTAACTGACAAACATCAACACTAATGTCATGTACTTCAGTATTAAAGCAGATTAAAGTTTTGTGTTACCTGCCATTGAGCAGAACGTCACACCTTCTATTGTTGATTTCTTTGTCCATCCTGTGTCGCGCCTTTCAACCAGAGAAACATATCAAATAACAGAAAACATTACCATCACCCCTCAATTAATGGGTACCTTTCAACCGAACCGTGACATCACTAAACACGTGCAGGGACTCACCAGGTCGTCCACCAGGTCTTTAATGGCGGTGATGCCCAGCACCAACACTAACGGGACCAGGGTGGTGTACCACGGCAGAGTGGAGATTTGAGGAATGATCTGACACATTAAAACACACGAGTTCATAGTTCAGATATATATGTTCATGTATATGTGTGTGTTTGATATTATATATATATATATATATATATATATATATATATATATATATATATATATATATTAGTGCTGGGCAACGATTAAAATTTTTAATCGCATGGTTTTCTTGCGATTAATCGCATTGTTATGCGCAAAATTGAATAATGACTTCTAAAGTAGTGTATTGCGCACTTTTGATTTAAAATGTACTGCTATATACACAAAAGTGCAATAACTTTAAACAAATAAGGTGCTTTTATACCAGCAGTATTCCTTCACACAGTAATCTCAAATCTCAACTTAAACATTAAATGTAATCAAATCAAATATTTAAACAAAGCTATTTGCCACTGCCAGGGCATTACCTTTTATCTAGTTTGTTAAAACGAGTCCAGTTTTCTTGTTTTTTTTCTGAACAGGTATCAACAGGTATCTTTTATCAGGGAGCAGCAGAAACAGTCTACGTAGTAGTCAGAGGTCATGATCACTACTATATAAATCGACCAACGTTACTTATAGTAGCTTAGGTTTGGTCATGCCATGGTTTCCCACGTAAGATTACATTAAACAGAGTAAAAAAAACAATTTATAGCCTACTTTATACTCACGCCGTAGCTGTGTAGCGCGCGTACACTTCGGCGTACCCTGACGTGCACCTCTCCAAAAATGTAACGTCAATTCTACGCGTACCGCAAGCGCTGTGATTGCTAGAACCGCTCCCCGGGTTTCACATGCTCCCTCTGCATGTGTAATTGCGCGTCAACGCGGACAACGACGCAGAGATATAAATGAAAACCAACGCGTAGTCTATAGCGTATTGTCTTCGGCGTAAGTCCGACGCAGAAGTATAAATCAGCCAAGAGTGAGGTGAAGTGGTCGAGCACAAGGTGCAGCGACAAGCGGGTGCGTTCCTGTGAAACTGTTGCGGTCATGCAGGCGCCTCACGCCCGCGCCCGCTCGTTGCCGAAGTTGAATTGTCTATAACTTTTTATAAAGGACACGCAGCACAAATCATTAGAAGAGAGACTGATCCTCGGCTCGCTGTTAGTGAGTTTAGTTCTAGTGAGTCCAGAATCTAAATAGTTATTATCTATAGGTTTTATAGGTAGGGTAGAGTGGGGGAAAATGCCCCCCTGGGGTAAAACGCCCCCCACCCGTTTTTCCCAAAATAACCACTAGAATGAATCAAGATATATTTTTACTATTGCTATGCACTACGTTGACAACGGGGATATACAAATCTCCATGGAGAAGCTGACACCAGCGACGTATTTGAAGAGAAGAGGATTACATGGAAAGCGCTATAATTTTCAGATATTAGTAAACAAGTGTTTAATAGAATATCGTTCACAGTGATATCACAGATGTATGATAGATTAATAGTGAAGTCTGTAGTTTGAGAGCATATGTTATTATAAGGAATATAATTATATTTTAAAAAATAAACAATTTTTTAAAAAGACATAGCTTGTGGGGTAAAACGCCCCCCAAGGGGCATAGTTTCTCTTTATCATAATTACTACAGTAACATATTTCTGTTCATCAAAGTCTTTATTTTACACTTTAATGCAGTATAACTAGGCGGTAAAATCAAAATATTTGAACAAAACATGAAAAAATTACCTCAAGTGAGCATTAGCTAGCTAGCTTGGTGGATGCAATGATGGAAGGTGGTTAGGTGACCCAGTGATAAAACATAGTGACTTTTAATGCATTTATGGAATATATTTCACTATAAATATACTAATTTAGGGTTGTCTGTTTTTATTGATGATAGTGGTGAACAAATACTACATCAATTATCAACCCCATATAGGCCTAGTGTAGAAATCAAAATATTAAAATGTTAGAAATTTGGCTATTTTTTACATTCCTGAAATAAATATTAATAGGTATATATGTTGCATTACTTGCCTTTTACTTTTAGAGATTAAAAACTATGTTAATTTTGCTGTTGATCTATGAAGCAAACTGGTTGGTAAGAAAAGGGGCATTTTACCCCACCTTGGGGGGCGTTTTACCCCACCGCTGGGGCAAAACGCCCCCTTTGTACAAAAATATTTTCAGTAAAAAAAAAATTTAATTATGAAGGTTGAGCAATTTTAATATTTGGTAAATAACTCCTGCCATAGACACTCAAAACTGGGATGGCAATTCTAGTCACATTTATGTTTTGTTTCACAGTAATGTCACATTTTCCTTAAGGGGGGCGTTTTCCCGCACTCTACCCTACTATCCATAGAGCCCCTGTCATTCACTCGCGGAGCGCAACCCTTTAACTGTTCACCAGAGAGAACCTGCCTCTCTCCACTGCTTGTTTGGGTGGGTTATTTGCTGGCTGACCAACATCCCACCCCTCCTGTGATCATGGTTTGACTGTAGGCCTATGTGTATTCAGAGCCAGTGAGCAACGGATTTTCAAAATAATAATAATAAAAAAAACTGCGTTAACGTGCGATAAAAAAATTGTCGGCATTAATTAATAAATGCGTTAACGCGATAATAACGCGTTAACTTGCCCAGCTCTAATATATATATATATATATATATATACACACACAGGTCCTTCTAAAAAAATTAGCATATTGTGATAAAGTTCATTATTTTCCATAATGTAATGATAAAAATTAAACTTTCATATATTTTAGATTCATTGCACACCACCTGAAATATTTCAGGTCTTTTATTGTTTTAATACTGATGATTTTGGCATACAGCTCATGAAAACCCAAAATCCCTATCTCAAAAAATTAGCATATTTCATCCGACCAATAAAAGAAGTGTTTTTAATACAAAAAAAAAAAGTCAACCTTCAAATAATTATGTTCAGTTATGCACTCAATACTTGGTCGGGAATCCTTTTGCAGAAATGACTGCTTCAATGCGGCGTGGCATGGAGGCAATCAGCCTGTGGCACTGCTGAGGTGTTATGGAGGCCCAGGATGCTTCGATAGCGGCCTTAAGCTCATCCAGAGTGTTTGGTCTTGCGTCTCTCAACTTTCTCTTCACAATATCCCACAGATTCTCTATGGGGTTCAGGTCAGGAGAGTTGGCAGGCCAATTGAGCAAAGTAATACCATGGTCAGTAAACCATTTACCAGTGGTTTTGGCACTGTGAGCAGGTGCCAGGTCGTGCTGAAAAATGAAATCAGATGGAAGCATGAAGTGCTCCAAAATCCCCATATAGCTAGCTGCATTGACCCTGCCCTTGATAAAACACAGTGGACCAACACCAGCAGCTGACATGGCACCCCAGACTATCACTGACTGTGGGTACTTGACACTGGACTTCAGGCATTTTGGCATTTCCTTCTCCCCAGTCTTCCTCCAGACTCTGGCACCTTGATTTCCGAATGACATGCAAAATTTGCTTTCATCCGAAAAAAGTACTTTGGACCACTGAGCAACAGTCCAGTGCTGCTTCTCTGTAGCCCAGGTCAGGCGCTTCTGCCGCTGTTTCTGGTTCAAAAGTGGCTTGACCTGGGGAATGCGGCACCTGTAGCCCATTTCCTGCACACGCCTGTGCACGGTGGCTCTGGATGTTTCTACTCCAGACTCAGTCCACTGCTTCCGCAGGTCCCCCAAGGTCTGGAATCGGTCCTTCTCCACAATCTTCCTCAGGGTCCGGTCACCTCTTCTCGTTGTGCAGCGTTTTTTGCCACACTTTTTCCTTCCCACAGACTTCCCACTGAGGTGCCTTGATACAGCACTCTGGGAACAGCCTATTTGTTCAGAAATTTCTTTCTGTGTCTTACCCTCTTGCTTGAGGGTGTCAATGATGGCCTTCTGGACAGCAGTCAGGTCGGCAGTCTTAACCATGATTGCGGTTTTGAGTAATGAAACAGGCTGGGAGTTTTTAAAAGCCTCAGGAATCTTTTGCAGGTGTTTAGAGTTAATTAGTGGATTCAGATGATTAGGTTAATAGCTCGTTTAGAGAACCTTTTCATGATATGCTAATTTTTTGAGATAATAATTTTGGGTTTTCATGAGCTGTATGCCAAAATCATCAGTATTAAAACAATTAAAGACCTGAAATATTTCAGTTGGTGTGCAATGAATCTAAAATATATGAAAGTTTAATTTTTATCATTACATTATGGAAAATAATGAACTTTATCACAATATGCTAATTTTTTGAGAAGGACCTGTATATATATATATATATATATATATATATATATATATATATATATATATATATATATATATATATATTCCTCAAGCGATCTATGAAGCTTAATTTATTTATATGCTAAGTAACACAGTTAGGACATTGTCGAAAGTTATTCCATGGCTCTCTGAAATTATTGTTTCCGATTTGTCACCATTATTTATGTGGTGGAAAGCTGTGTAATAAGTTAAACGACTGCACATTGTCCCGCAAATGTCCATCTTGTGTGAATTTGTATGTTCGTTTAGGCTCAAAGCTGCTTACTACAAACTGTTTTTCTTTGTGGGATACTTTGTTTAATGAGCAAATAAAAAATTTCAACTCAAATAAATTTTTCATGTTTAATTATTTACTTAAGTGGCAACTATCATGCAATAAGGCCCGTTTACAGCAAGAGCGATAGCTATAACAATAAGTATATTAGCATCCACACCAGCAAGCGATATCATTCTGTTTATTCTATGTGCAAGCTGCAGTTTTGTCGTCTGTCGCTTTAAATGCTCAAGCTCTAAAGCAGAATGGATTCTGATTGGCTGACAATATTTTTATTGTTCATCAGCTGAAAAGAAACCCCGATATCATTGTGGTGTGGTTTATTTTGCCATAACAACCGGCTGCATGTACATTATCCCTTACATAAATGCAGTTAGGATGATTCAAGGCCTGATCCTCCAGTCAGAGATTATTTAGTGATAAATGTGAGGTTTTGTAGGTCCATACCTGCAGGATCAGCAGACACAAGAAGTAGAGGTTGGCCGCCCTCTTAAACTGCTCGTACAGGTTCAGCGGCAGGAAGGTTAAGAAGTTGTATTTGTAGGTCTTGATTGCATTGTCCTAAAAATGAAAAGAAATTCAAGAAACTGGTATAAAAAAAATGTAAGTCTTAAAATTTGCAGGTTCTCACACCACGTGGATTGATTGGGAAACTATGATCTAAGGTCACAGGAGTAAAATCACTTCATATAAAACATTACCTGCAGAATGTAGAATAACATGTCAGAATTTCCTAGAAAACTTTAAAGTCACCATGAAATCCAAATTTCATTTCAAATTTTTTTGAATGGAACATTGCAGTATTTATTATAAATAATTTATCCGCGCACATCATGTGCCTCGTAATCTTGAATCAAAATATCATCCCCTTCCTCTGAGGAGGTTTACAGGCGCGAGGGCGGGGCAACCTGTCAATCACATGAGATCCACCAATAGCAAACCATAACCATGCAAATCAACTCCCTATAGACAAAATCAAGCCCCGCCCTTCATTTGATCTTTTTTGAGAAGCAGTTTCACTCAGATATACGTTAAAAAAGGGAAGAAAAGACTTTCGCAACTTCTCTTTCACAACGCTGACTTCATAAAGGAAAATGCCCTCTAATCTATCTAACCCAAGGCTTTTTAATAAGTTTGAAGTTTGTCAGTTGTGAAATAATGCACACTTTCATGAGATTTCTGAAATATGAGGCTGGAATAGTAAAGAAAACATTTTTCTGTCACAATTCTTCACTTTAGTTCCTGTCACTCAATATTCAAGCGTTACCGAACCCAACTGTTTTCCATACATGTAAATCAAAACACAATAAAATCTGACTGTGGATGCTCTCGCAGGGTAACATTTCAACCTCAAGACAAAGCCATTCACTGCTGCTTACATCTCAGGACACACAGCAAATCTCAGGACATTTGACACCAATAGGACTAGTTTTTCCAGTCTAAGATCGTTGTCATACCACAGAACCTAAACAAGCAATAACTTACAACGAGTTTAACAAATTCTGTAAGAAAATGAGCATAAAATCTCTCAGTTTAGACCATAATAAAGGCCAATCCCCATCCGGAAGGTTTTAGGGTTGTTTAACACAACATAACAACATGATGACGAATTAAATGCATGACGTGTCACTTTTATTTTTCAGGATGTTTCCTGGAGGCGTTTGATGAACCGAAAATCCAACAGAAGAAAAAAGGTCTCAGAGTAATGTGTAATACTGAGACTAACTTAAAAATATTTTTAACCATTTTGCAATGTCACTGTGAAGACAACTATGAACTATGAGTATAATCAATAAGAAGAAATATAACCTTTGAAGCTAAACTATGTGATGTTGTCACTGTTGTTTTTTAGATTAATCCACAGGTGATTCATGTTTTATACGTTAAACAAATAAACATTTGACAAAAGAAAAACAGACACATCCTTCCCAGAAAACTAAACATTAATCTTCAACAAACTGGTTTGACCAAGTCATACAAAATCTGTAAAGTTTGTATTAGAGGAAATATATCAAAATAATGTTCATGGTAAAAGTATAGATTGACTTAAAAGGTTCTGCAGTTTAAGATGAAAACATCTGGGCGCTCAAAACACTGTTTGTGGTCCAAACGGAAAATTCCAGCAAATCATTATCAGATGCTTTTATCTGATGACACTTACAGGATTTATTTACAGGACAATCTCTAGAGTTTAGTGTCTTGAACAAAGGCTCTTAGGGACCAAAGGCTACTTTTTTTAATCAAAACTACAGCAAAACTGTAAAATAGCTGTTTACTATTTTAATATATCCTAAAATGTAATTTATGCCTGTGATGCAAAGCTGAATTTTCAGCATCATTAACGGTACAAAACGGTTTCCACAAAATGTAAGCAGAATAATATAAAATGTTTATTTAGCAGCAAATAAGCATATTAGAATGATTTCTGAAGGATCATGTGACATTAAATGAATGTAATGCTGAGAATTCAGTAATGATCACAGTTTATTCACATAAAAAACAGCTAATTTAAATTGTAATAATATTTCACAATTTTTACTGTATTTTAGATTAAACAAATGCAGCCTCGGTGAGCAGAAGAGACTTCTTAAAAACATTTTTAAAAAAATCGGGTGATCGGGTGATCCACTAAAGGTTTCACTTACAGAGTATCTGCTTTTCTTGATGCACAGAAAGACCTTCTTCTGAAACTCTGGTCTCCGGCAGTATTCCCTGTCGTTCGCTCGGATGGTCCAATTGGCCTCTGAGAGGAAAAAAAGAGAACAACAAAACTAAATCAGAACACAAAAGCAGCACTAACAGGAGAGTTCTCCACCATGCAGATCGGTCTTCCTCTCACCGGGAGCAGGAGCGGGTCTGGGTTCGGGTTCTGGTAGCTGGTCTTCAGTCCGATCCAGGTCATCTTCTGACTGCAACTCATCGTCTGTCTCGTCGTCACTGTAGGGCATCACCTCATCATCCGGCTCCTCCAGGGAACCCTGGGAACCTGCCCGCGGTCGAGCACTCATCCTGAGAGTCCCACTGCACACACACAAATATCACATTAAGGCTTTTGAACAGGTACATAAACAGCACAGAGACCCAATGTCAAAACAATGATTTGGCTTGCAGAAAAACACACACAGATTTTCCAATACACACAGTAGTAACACTAAATCTACAACAGTGTGAATTTATTCTTGCACAATACTGCTACTGCTGAAAACAAATGCATTTAAATAACATTGTATATGAATATGGTAACTATCCAGTACAGTGGTTGGTACTGAATCATCGTATTCATAAACAAGGTTATTTAATTTTTTTTTGTTTGTTCCTGCAAAGTCCATTAAAATATTAAGACTAAAGTTCATTGGTTGTTGATTATAAACTTGATGTCCATACATATTTTTACATGTGGATAAATACTGTGTGTCGTTACTTGGATGAACAAAAAGTGGACATTTGACACAGTGAAAAAATATTCTGATGACATCAGTACGTTTCATCTGCTACAATATAAAAACCTTCCTGTCAAATTAACAAACACAGCTGACGCTACATGCGACTCCACCCTCCACACACACACACACTCTCTGTCCAGCATTCTACACCAGCAATCACAAAACACTGGAAACCACATCCATACAGACTCTCCCCACGGACAGTAAATCACAGTGTTTATTTAGTTTTGGGTCAGATGAGGTCACTCATTTTCATATTGAAACATGTAATATACACAGCTCCTATAAAAAGCAAATATGTTTTTAAAAAACTTTTTAAAACTGTAGATTTGAATAATATAATTTATTATTATTATTATGATTAATTGCATTAATAAATGCATTTTAAACATTTTCAGAAAATATGCCATGGCTCTATAATGTGGTTAAGACATTTTTCCAATAAAAAAAAAAAAAGGTAAATGGTAGATAAAAATATGTTTATATAAAAGTTAAATTACTACATTTTTTTATGTAAATTATAAAATAATTAATGTCACTAATTATGACTGGTGTTACTGTGCTACATTTACATTTTTACATATTTTCAAAGACATATTTTATTAGTATATGTATTCTCTGAGAATCAAAACCATGACATTTGTGTTGCCAGTTGCATGCTCCAATGTTTGAGCTCCAGGAATGCCTATAAATATGCAATATAAAACACAGAACGACTTTTATGGAACAAATGCCAGGTCAGCAACGTTCACAACTCATTTAATATTCATAATGTGATGCAAATGAGAGTGAAACAGGTTTCTAGAAAAATACCAAAATGTATTGTTGGGCAAAACAATTTTAATACATTGGGAATTAATTGGGTTGTTTCTCAAAAGCCCTATTCGGACGGGACTAGTTTTCATGGAGGACAATTAGAGAAATTCATGTTTCACAAGCCTACTTTGTGATTTAAATCCTGTCCGAATCTGCCTTGTCTGTGTTTTTCCTCACACAACCTGCGCAAACAATTTCAGGGCAAAATGCCTACTGTTTTCCGGCAAACTCAACAGTCCTCTGAGAAATCTAATCCTGTCCGAATGCGCATGTCTGTGATTGCTGATACTGTTATACTAATGCTTCTCCACGTGTGTTTTCTGACCAACTGAGCAATCGTTTGTGCACCAATCTTCCGCATGCTTTCATTTCAATATAGACAGTATCCGGCGAAAAAAAATTAATTGTAAAATTGATAAATAGACCCAAATTTTAATATACATCTATAGAGACATTTTAACATCAGTGTCAAGTAGGATACTTGTCTAGATGTCTCTGCTCACTTATGTTGGTTTATTATAAACAGCCACTCATGTGAAGTTTATTTAAAAAGGGTTTTAATAATGAATTAAAGCTATATCAATAAGTAGGCTAATTAATTAAAAAACATATACGTCATATGTGATGACATGATGTGATATAGGAACATGGTTTAAGAAAGTGAAGAGTTGACAGTAAGTAGTCAGAGGGTCAATTCTGATTTCATGTTGACTTTAATGGCTAATGAGTTTCATTTCTCAGATGCAAATGTCGCCACAATCACAGGATGATCCTCCTCTGGTCTTATGAAAAACTGAGGTGTTCTCGATCCAGCTGAGCGCTCAAGCATCTCGAAAGTATCTTCAACGATGCCAGGCATCTAAGGTCAATGTTTGATAAGAGATTCATTTGGAAAGATTCAGCAGGGAAGAATCCCTCTTTAAATATTTCAATATTCATTAACTCTCCATCACATGAATGAGTGATGACCGAAGATGACTTAACACATTTACCAACAACAAAGACCAATGCCTTTCTTGGTTTATTATCATATGAAGTGCCAAGAAACTTTGCCCTTAGGGATGTTTGTTGAATGTAGCCCTAGATAAATACTCTTAAAGTCTGAGATTAAGTTACAGTACTGAAACTATCAAGCACTGCCATGATTACCAATGCTGAAATAAACACACAATCCACCAGGATGCTCCCGCAAACTTGTGTAAAGAGCGTAACAGAGAACACACCCGGAAAGAGAAAGAAACACATCATGCAAAACACACACCCATGTTTATCCACGACTTTGCGTATGTGATGCAACGCCACAGTAGGCGACATTTTTAGCTATGAAAAGCTGAGGTCTGAGAGAAACAAACCTTCCGAGGTTCAAGTGGATGAATCAGAGAATTATATTAAGGTTTTCTTTAACAGACCAAATAATTACATTGGTTTCCACATGTTGAGCTCTGAATGCTTTATTCCTCTAAATGGTTTATTCCTCAAAATAAAGGTTCTCAAATTCAACAAAACCCTCTTCAGTAACTATATTTGTGGCCGTTTAGGGTTTTGGAGATACTATATGTATTTTAAAATGCTCCTGATGTTACATTAAATACACGTTCATGACGTATTGACAGACAGACAGACAGACAGACAGACAGACAGACAGATAGACAGATAGACAGATAGACAGATAGACAGATAGACAGATAGACAGATAGACAGATAGACAGATAGATAGATAGATAGATAGATAGATAGATAGATAGATAGATAGATAGATAGATAGATAGATAGATAGATAGATAGATAGATAGATAGATAGATAGATAGATAGACAGATAGACAGATAGATAGATAGATAGATAGATAGATAGATAGATAGATAGATAGATAGATAGACAGATAGACAGATAGATAGACAGATAGATAGATAGATAGATAGACAGATAGATAGATAGATAGACAGATAGACAGACAGATAGACAGATAGATAGATAGATAGATAGATAGATAGACAGATAGACAGATAGACAGATAGACAGATAGATAGATAGATAGATAGATAGATAGATAGATAGATAGATAGATAGATAGATAGATAGATAGATAGATAGATAGATAGATACACCAATAAGAAGACAGTTTTACTCACATGTGACCTGCTTAAACACATTTTGGTAAGTAGGGTTGGGCCGATGGACGATGATGCTAACAGACATCACGATGTTTAGCCGGCATCGCGACCCCCCCTCACCCCCACGTTTCCATGGTGACGCTTCACGCTTGGTACGTGATTCACCGCAGCCAAAATAGCGCTGTATGAAAGATGAAGCGCTTTTATTTATAAATATTAACAAACTTGCTTATCATGTCATCAACTATCTTCTATTCCGATTCTCAAATATGTGTAAGTGAGTTTGTTTTGTTCTTTAAAAAAACTTTTATAAATTATCTTGATCTGTAACGTGAGATGGGCGCCGTCATTTTTGTTTGTGCCGCAGTTCAGAGATTCCTGTCTGTTGGATTTATTACAGCGCGTGAATTAATCAGTTTCTCCCGAAATACATGAAAGTGGCCGGTGAACTGGGAGAAAAATAGAGTTGACTTTATAGTTATTTACACTGTGTGTCTGATATGAATAAAAACCGTCGGCAAATAAATTTGAATGGTTTGTTATTGCTGCTTCCATAGACACCATTGTGTATTTTACAAACTATAAATGTATTGTTTTGCTATAAATTATATGTATTTAAATGTCTGAAACCTAAAATGAACATTATGTGGTTAAAAACATTGAACAGTTGTGATATAGCCTATGAAAAGCACTGAGCGCGTCCGTCTTTGGCTCAGCGCCAGCCATAGCGCGAAAGCACAGTTTGAATCTGGCAGTTGTCACGTCACTGTACATTCGCTCCTTAGTGGTCAGCTGCTGCAGATTTAGCCGAAATCGCTGATGAGATATAGAGGAAAATATCAAGTGGAAAATGAGAATGTTACCCCCCTCCCCCTCCGATATCATCGTGCATCCCGATGTTTCACTGTAGACATCGTCTGATACCAAATTGGTAGACATCGCCCAACCCTATTGGTAAGCTATGAAATGTTCCCTTGTGAAACTGAACTGGACCAAGAAGAAAATGCAGCATTGAAACAAATTAGGTCCTTGTTTCAGGAACAAAGCAAACGATCTACAGGTCTGAAAACACTAGATATACTGTAGACGAATCGTTGTTTTTTAGGAATAAGATCACGTGGGTGTTTGAATCCAGATTGCAATTTTTTTACGATTAATCATGCAGCTCTAATATATTGTATCAGATATTCATTCAACAAAATATTATGGGGGACATGAAAGTTTTGTGAAAATTATAAAAAAAATTCTAGTGCTAGCTGGCAACATTTTAAAAATAAAAAACACTGGCAGGGAAAGAGTTAAACTATATTGTTGGGCTCAGACTTTTGTTCATATTTATAGTTGACGTGTATAACCTTTAAAACTATTCACGAACAGTAACTGAAAGGCTGCAGTATACATACAACATACCTTCAGTCTGATTTTACCTGAACAACACGTTCGGTGAGTGAGATATCATCCACTTACACACACTCAAGCCCTTCGGCCGTCTGTCTGACTATTTATTGCATCACACTTCAGAAGGGTGTTTTTCTGCCATTCAAACAAGCAATTTTGCATTTTTTTTTTCCAAAATGTATTTTTTCTGTTAACAACAGCTGATGTTAAAGAATTAAAAGTTGTTAAACTAAATGTTCAGTTTATATAATAAGTCAGTTCTCATGCTGCTGACATTTCCAGAAGCTCTGGAATGTTTTAATAAGAGACCTTTATCTTTAAACATATTTTTTTTGAATGGAAACCATCTATCAGTTGTATCTATGAGTCTGTTTGTTTGTTTGGGGTTTTGCATTTTGAAGAAAAAAAAAAGTCCCGAAGACTTATTTATTTCCATCAAGAACTCTTCCCTGTTCTGTGAATGACATTAATCAACTATCCTGATCTCTGACACGACTGACGCCACGTCATAACATACTCAAAATTCTATGATGACGAGAACAAAGATTCCCATTTAAGAGGCAAAACCACCATCCACGCCCACAAAGACCTTCTGTAGGTCTGCAGTGATATGAATATATGAGCGAGCAGGTGCTTCTGGTTTCGGGAAAACGGTTTTGAAAGTCTCGCCCGGGGCCGTGCTATGGTAACCCTTTCACACGGGGGGGATGGGCTCGGGAAATAAGGGGAAGGACAACACAAAGGGATCCCTTTGAGATCACGTTCACCTGCTGTTGTGTAACCTGAGAGGAGAGATGAACCAGCTTCTGCGAACATCTCACTGCCATCAGGACCGACGGAAAAAATGTAGCCCTAGATTTAAGATTGCATATAAAGTTTCCATATGTTATCAAAAATTGACCTGAGATGCCTGGCATTATTGAAGATGGAAATTACATATGTAATTTTAACATACATAAACCAATAATCTTAAAGAGATAGTTCAACCAAAAATGAAAATAATCCCATAATGGACTCACCCTCAAGCAATCCTATTGGTGTGTATGACTTTCTTCTTTCAGCCAAACAAAATCAAGTTATAATAAAAATCCAAGCTTTATGGTGCACAAAAAAGCACATCCACCCATCATAATCCATCCATCCAATAACTATAATCACTGGCTTCCTGTAACGGCCATACGCGAGTCTAGTTCCAGTAGAAGAGTGACCTCTGACCCGAAGCATGACGTAAGAGTACCATAAGCTTAGGTACTCCTCTTAGCTCCTCTTCTCTTATATCGAAATCCTCTGACATTTCTCTTTAAAAATTCTCATTTTAGACTTCTAATTTGTGAACGGTGTTTTGTTCTGCTCTTTCCTCTGCGCTTCCGTGACCGTCAATAAGTCATGCGTCGGGTCAGAGGTCACTCTTCTGCCGGAACTAGACTCGTCTATGGTTGTTCCCGAAAGCCAGACAATATATCAATATATAAATCAAGACCTGTCAATCTGAGCGATCAAACCAATCCAAGCATGTTCCAGCTGGGTCTCTACCCACTACCAACCCACCACACCCGAGACCCAGTTTCCATTGGTTGAACTTTCAAATTACATTGAGAAACACTGCGTCATGATCGCATGTCAATGTCACTCCGTGATCTATACGTATTGTCTTATTTTGTGTTTTGAACTCATTCGAGACCAGTTTCTCTGAAATAAAGATGTGATCTACTATGGTTTACTAACGTTTCACGAAGTGGCCCAGCTTCGGATTTAAGAGGTTATGGTTAACGATGAATCAATCTTTAATTTAAACAACGTTCGCTTATGGGAATATGTAAATTGACATGCAAAGTTTCCATCATTTTTTATGCAAAGTTCTAAGTTTCAAATAAAACTATGTGGATGGAAACATGATGTTAGCAGATTTTATTGGGGATTTTAAAATATGTTTTTTAAATGTAATATTGATAAACGTTTCGGAGATTCTGCTCTGTATTCAAGTAGATAATAGGGTGGCATAAGGTGGCCACCGAAACCACTTGCCTGAAAGGGAATTTGATAAAACCCATTCTTACATAGATATAGGCACACTGAATTTAATGTGACCAACAATGATTTTACAAACTTTTGACAAAATTTAGGTTTAGTGACTTTAAGCTTCAAGCATCACAACAGTTTCTATGATAACCTAGGTGTAAGGACATGTTTCTTGCATCAAACCACATTAACGGCAGAAGCCACAATAGGAAACACACAGAAACTTGATTAAAAGACAACAACAAAAAACATGCGGATAAACAGCAGAACATGCATATACTTGTTGGTTTGATGAGCACAATATTCGCAAAGCAAAGATCTTAGTTTTATAGATTGCATGTTAATCAATAGATTTAAGTGATAACTAATGTGTCAATAATTGTTTAATGTTAACGCTTTCAAAAGAGCATTTAACTCACTACATGGTTCTAAGAAGAGTGACGAAGGGAAACTTTCCCAAGATGCCTTGTGCAAATCAGTTTTGCAATTCACTGGATTCAAATTCTCAACCATTTGCTTTACAAGTCAGGAAATTCAAATCCTTCCACTTCTGGTGAGTGATTTGCTTGTGTTGTGTTGGAGGGAGAGAAGATTTTACCAGCACAACCTGAACAGCAACAAGAGTGAGACTCTCAACCCATCAAAAACCTGAATGCGCCATGAAGTGCATTATAATACAAATATCTGGCAAATGTGAGCACATCAGACTTTCTCAGAATTCAGGACATTTAATCTGGAAGAAGTAATGGAACTATAAAAGAGATCTGAATAGTGAGATTTCTTTCCTAAAGCTTAAAATTCACCCTGACAAACACACACCACCAAGACCTCCTCACAATCTTTGCAAGTGTGGTTCATGCACCAATGCATCTTACAAAACTTTATTTTTTTAAGTGCTTCATCCTGTCAGAATACCCATCAGCCCTTTCACTAGAAGGTCCAATGGAAACGTCTTGAATCAATTCAAGTCCTTGGCACGTTGTTTACAACTCAGCTACTTTCTTAGACAAATATTATTCCTTATTATGCACTAAACTGAATTTATACCGATGAGTGACTGTCGGGCTGCATTTGATTAAGATTAGGATGTCGTTCTTTAAATAACCGTGCACTGAAATGCTTTGACAAAAGTGTTCAATTGGAAAAAAATAAGTGTGCTCAGAAAAGAAGTGACGTAAAGAGGCAAGCAGAAATACAAAACGTCAAAGAATAGATATTGGAAGTATATCATCAGGGATTCAATGTTTATATGCTAGAGTTATTCATAATATTTACTGGACGTTGCAACATTTTGATGGCTGATTTCATTTAATCAAGACCTGAGGTTTTTAGAGGCTTCGATGTTTTAAAACAGACAAAACAATATAGATCGGGATATAGGCCATAACATTTAAAATAATCCTAATGTCTATATTAAATGGTCTTTGCTGACAGATTAGTAGATTTGACTATGATTATTTACACTCTGACATCTTTGCAATTTTAGAGAATTCACAAGTGAAGTATTAGCTCTTCCTTGGGTCAGTTCTGAGACATTTACCAATGGCAATATAATGTAGCCTACCATGTTAAAATATTTTTGAGTGAAAAAGCATGCAAAATTAATATCTAATTTTAGCATTTTGGCAACTAAACTATCGTTCACCTTGTTTCACTGAAAAAAATGACTGTTGCGATTAACTTAAAATGTAGCGTTTTTTGTTAAAATAACTCAACTTTATTTGAGTTATCTCATAAACTATAAATTTTAAATTATGGCAGCATGAACACTTGTTTTTTAAGTTGAAACAAAACATTATTATTTATTCTAATATTTATTTTTAAGTTGTGATAACTATTTGCAATAGTAATTTTTACAGTGTTGTTACATTAGCATAAAACATTCAAATATCCATATCATTTGGCCACTAAATTAGATATCAGGTGCCTTCAGGAAAAACTATTAAGTAAAACAGGAGAAAGAGAATAATAAGCAACTCATGGCAACTCATGTTTTTACATTACTCATCAAAAATAATTACAGCAATTAAATTTCTTTGGTAAGTTCTATGAGATTCAACTCTGTTAACTTTTTTATATAATTTAAGTTGACTTGCACAGCCAATTTGATTACACTTAAAATTTTAAGGGAGGAACTAAACTTAAGTTGAAATAGGTGGACATCTTTTACAGTGTTATAAATCAGAAATTGAATGGAAAATTACTAACACAACCTTTTTTTCACTCTTTACAATAACAATATGATCCGGAACATGTATGATGAAAGTATACTGGTAAATTTTGATTTCATGCTTACTTTAATATAGAAACAGAAATCTTTCCTCTTCTTCCACTAAAGCACATTGTTTAGCAACACTTTACAGAGGTGAACTTTTCCCACGTATCACAATTGAGTCGTGTTTCACTCCACTACATGTGTTTGGCCTCTCATAAAGCACTATGGGTAACAGTATCCTCCATTAGAGAAAGACAAAAGCAGAAACAGGAGACGGTGGAGATGTGTGAGGATGGGGGTCTTCCGGGACAGATGCACCATGCATTAACCATGCACTTGACGTGTGAGTCAGAACTAACTAAACTCTGTGTGAAGTGGTTTCAATGATGCATTTAACCTACAAATGAACTACACAGAATTCAAGAATCGCACTTGATGATGTAATTTACCGCTGGTCTGCATCTATGGAGTTCAACAGTCGGGTTACGCAAGTAAAAACTCCATTCAATTTCTCCATGAGGAAATTGATTTTGAACGATAACTTGTATAACTTTAAAGACAGCCTTAATTTGAGCTATGAGTTTGTTAATTGATGGTCAGAGAGCATTATTTAAAGGCCCCTTTAAAAAAATGACAGTTTTTTTGCTTTAAGTATGAATATGTTAGCCTTAAGGTTATGAATAAGCTAATATGTTCCAAAACAATGACAAAATCCCCATTTAGGAGATATAAGCATTCAAAACTTACAGTCCCTCACTTCAGCTAAAATGGATCACAGATTTTTATTTTATCACTCTGGACTTTAGCTTCTCATCACATCTTCTGTCCAATCAAATGCTCTCTATAATCTAAAGGCTAACGATTGCGTCATAACCACGAGACTCTCTGTCGCACCGAAGTGAAATTACCGTATAGACAGGAGGAGAAGCTCGCTGGCAATCTTTTACTGTCTATGAGGCAATCGGGGGGACATAGAGGCATAAAGTCAAGGGAGAAGCCCATTGATAGAGAGTCCATAAAAGCAACGGGACAAAATATTTCAACAACGTTTTTGAGGAATTGGAAATAATTAGGTGATTCAGATTTGTCCTGGCACAGCTACTAGAAGACTTACAACTGTCAGACAGGTTGCTCACGTCACATCTACATCGTCAAGCTCAGTTTGAGCCTGCGCAGTACACTCAGCCATCAGGAAGTGAGTGCTTCTAATGGCTTCAGTTTTCTCCATTGAAATGGGTCGCTGTGTCCATTTCTTTTACTGTCTATGGAAATTACATCAACGCATCATACAAAGCTGCACGTTCCAAGGCACTTAGGTGGGCCTTTAAGATTATTTTTAAAATAATCATGTTTAATTGTGGAAAAACTACATTACCCATGATGCTGTACAGAAAATTCCACCAATCAGAGAGGCAAAACAACCAACACGCCAAAAGTTCCCCCCACTCCCACGAAGCACCGCGAATGACGTAATCGAATCCCTCTCAAAATAGGCTAGTTGTTTGTTCATATGCATATTTTGCAAAAAACTTTTTTATACATATCAAACATTTGTAAATGAGTAGTTTTTAGTGCTGGGCAACGATTAATCGCGATTAATCGCATCCAAAATAAAAGTTTGTGTTTACATAATATATGTGTGTGTACTGTGTATAATTATTTTTTATATATATAAATACACACATATGCATGTATATATTTAAGAAAATATGTTATTTATATATAAAATATAATATTTATATATAATATTAATTATGTTTAAATATATATACAGTATATACATGCAAATGTTTCTTAAATATATACATGCATATGTGTACATTTATATATAAAATATAATTATACACCGTACACACACATATATTATGTAAACACAAACTTTTATTTTGGATGCGATTAATCGCGATTAATCATTGCCCAGCACTAGTAGTTTTATATTTCTCTGTCGTTTTTAATTCGATTATGTCGTTCGCAATGCTTCATGGGATTGTAGTTCTTTCCCTCACTAAAGCCGTTAAGTTCACAGTCTTTGTCTTTTTGTCTGATTTTCAAATACTTTTTTGCTTCAAATCAAAGTTTGTAGTGTTGTGATGTCAACTCGTGGTTCATGGCTTATAACTCTTTAACAAAGGCGATTTTAAAATCCCTGTGGGAAAAATTTATGAATTTTTTTTTTTCCAGTGCTGGTTTGTATTTCCACAGCATGAAGGTAAGATCTTACGGATTTATGAATGAACCACTTGTTTTGAAATCCTCTGACATTTGTTACAACATTACAATGCTCAAGATAACTTTCATTAACTCTACAATAAGTAAATCCACTTCACCAGCTAATTACTCTTCAACAGCAATGCCATAGAATTATATAGCGCTACCGTTAAAAACAGAAGTTCAAAGACAAAATGTTAAAGATGGCTGCACTTGTTTCTTTGGTGCATAAGGTCTATAGGCACTACAGTCGCCAAATAAACCTTTAAAGGAAGATCTGACATGAAGCTGAGGGGTCTCCTATCACCCTAAAGCAAGATTTATCAATAATGACTGCTGTGTATTATCCTACTTATTAAACAACTACTTACCAAGTACACATATAAATGCACAGAAATATGTATCTAAGATTATCTTCTTAGATAAATTACCTTAAAGCTTCTGCTAGGAAAAAAATAGTCCATTACAACACAAAACAATTAATCTATCAACAAGATGAACACACGATTAAGTTTAGAAATCATTATACAAAAATATTTAAATCACAACTAACCATCAAATATTCTATGTAAACTATGTTTCAAGTTAGCTAAAACATTAACATTTTCAGTAGTTGATATAATATATAAACATTAACTGAAATAAAATAAAATATAAAACAAATTTCAACATTTCCATTTTCATTTAATTTAACTTAATGTACTAAAATAACAAACTGAAATACAAATTAATAAAATTATATAGTCATATTTAAAAAAGATGTAATAAAAAAGACAAAACATCAATTAAATATCAACTAAAACAGTATATCGATAATAGTAATATAACGCTCCTATTGTGTTTTGCATCTTTTCTACCATTTATTAATGCGTTTTGATTCTAGATTTTACTTGAAGCATGTAAAATTACAATTATTCTATGAAAAGTGTATTTATATATTCAACTTCATATACTTGTTATACACCACTATATGCTAATGTAACAATTAAAATAACATTTATTTATTGTATAATAACATTAAATTAAGCCTATATTACACACTGTAATATCAGCATCATACTGTTTATCAGCCATAAAAATGTGGCATATAAAATAATATCAGCCAATTTCTATATCAGTGCATCTCTAATACAATCACTACATGATCATTTTAAGAGTCAACATACAGAAAATGTGAAAACTACTAATATATTTACCATTCTGACATATAAAATGACACAGTTAAATAAATAAATGTTAAATGTTAAATTATCTGGTGCATTAATCTGCTACAGCTCCAAAACTAAAGCATGTAATAAATGCTCAGATTGTAATTGTAATTCAAAGAGAACGCAACAGAAACTGCACCCACTCCATTTCACAATGTTTGCAGTCCTTCTGAACACAGAAGAAACCAGTTCCGTGAGGCAGATACACTTAACCCAAATACAGCAACATAATAGACATTTCAAAAGATCAGCAATCGAGTCAAAACATGTCCAGACATTCTCACAGTAGATTCATTCATCAGAGATAAGAAACCCCCCAGACAGAGATGATTTACACCCACCGTTCATTCAGGACGACTCTCTTGCTGTCTGCTGGGTTTACATACGACTGGCTCACAGCGGTTTCTCCACGCACCAGTATTCAATAGATTAAAACTGACACTCCCTATGGATTTAACAATCAATTTCCTTGCCTTTTCCAGAATTTTGCAATGGCTTTTCAGAAATAATTTTAGAGAGACTGCATTCACAACACGCTATATGGAAATATATACGATTTTATGCATTCCCATGAACTTTCTAGGCCTGGAAATCACAATTTTAAATTTTCTAAGACAGTAAAAACTCTGATTATAAAAATCAGCAACTAGTAATATTACTGAAAACTGTAACAATTTCATGTGCACAATTTAGTATTTAGTAAAACATTAGTATGTTTTAATTGACACTAATTTAGCCATGTCAGATGCCCATCTAACTTGACATGAACACATGACGGAAAGATTGCCTTATAGAAACACGTGAAATTAAATCTTCTATCATGAAAGACACAGACCGTTTTTCGAGAAAAACAAGAGATCAGATTTATGACTACCGGACAGTTTGTGGTCTTATTGCTTACTGGGGTCCAAAAGAGCCAAACACAAACAAATTATAAGTGAAAATATTAAAATGAATTGCTTTTTGTTCT
Organism: Gila orcuttii; assembly: GCA_026230005.1. Classification (NCBI taxonomy): domain Eukaryota; kingdom Metazoa; phylum Chordata; class Actinopteri; order Cypriniformes; family Leuciscidae; genus Gila; species Gila orcuttii. The sequence continues at coordinate 20,106,905 of JAPDVR010000014.1, forward strand.
TAGACCAAACAAAAGTAATGTTTTGACAAAAGTATGTTTGACAAGTCACTTTGAGCATATAGAATCATACGACTATACTTTTAGTGGACGAATGTCAAACAAAAACTGATGTTTTGCTTATAATCAGTTCTCATATGCTGATACTTCACTCAGAACAATTAACTACACTGTAACAAATAAACAATTCATGACCTATCACAACATTTTTTCCTTTGTCTTAATCAACTTATTAATATGTGGTTCAGATAACATACTATTTTGAGTTTCTGTTGATTAAACAAATCCCCTTCATTGTATTAACTCAATTTATTTTATTTCAATGAACTTAACATTTAAAAATGACTTACTACAAGTTAAACCACCAATCATTTTTACAGTGATAAGTGTTCAAACTCTAACATAAAGCTTATGAGAACCTATGATATATACCGGTATGATGCCAATGCTGATCTCAAGAACATGAAACATCAAGAACTTTTTTCAACCTCCAAAGAACCGCAACAGACAACCACAAACGTTTCTTTACTAAAACTAAGAATCACCGAAGACCATTTATGAGAGTTTAAACACATGTTCTAAGCATAAACTTGAATAAATCTTTACAAACACGCAGAGTTTCTCTGCTGTCGTGCACCCAAACACACACACACACACACACACACACACACACACAGGTAGAGGAACTCAGGTGGGACACACCCTCAAAACACCGTTTACAAGAACACAAACGCCTTAAAAGCGTATTTAAAAAACTCAAAGATTACTTACCGATCTCAACTCGACGTGTGTGAATCCTCTGAAGGTGTTTGGTGTGTTTTATTGCTGCATGTTCGCTCCGTGTCAGTGTGTATGAGCTGCTGTGTGTCCTCAATCAAACTGGAAAAACTGGTCGGACGAGGAGAAGCTTTACTCCTACAAACCCATTCTACACACACTAGGATGATGGATGGAGACTTGCTTTCTTTTCTTTTTTTTCTCCCCTTTTCCTTTTTGAACCGACACACTCCAAGACTGCAACTCATTCCTCGGTAATCACGTGATCGCGCAGGTAAGCAAGGTGTGACTCATTTTACAGTCAAATTATGCGGGGAAATTTCTCCTTTTGCTGTAGTCATTATTTCTGTGTCCTGGTATCGATAAATATATCACATTAATAGAGATTTATCATATAACTAGATAATATCACATAAATAAAATACTAATTTCAATCCCTATAAATAGGGTATATAAGTATTTTAATGGGCTATATATATATATATATATATATATAATAATTTCTAATCATTTTTAAAATCTTTTAAACTTTTAAAATGAAATGTAAAGGTAAAATTTGGCTGTTTTGATCTAAATACACGTTTATAGATAAGAAAAATATAATTGTTATTTTAATAGCCTAATATAATTTCTAATTAGTTTTAAAATGTCTGTTCTCAACTTTGGGAGGGTGTAAAAACCTATGGTAAAAACCAGAATTGATGTAAATCCATCGCCCTCTACTGAGAGAAAAAAAGTAGTTTATGTGTTTTAGTCCTTACGGATTATTTAGCAGTCAGGCATGATGAGTCTAAATAATTATTTAGTTTCAACTCTTTACTCTGTATTTTTCAAGTCAATGGCTATTAAAATGAATGATGATAGTATTCGCAGATAAAACGCAACGTAGATAGACTATCACGTGACACTGTTATTTTTCTAAACGCTGTTCTGGCTGATTCCATCTGGTGTGATTTACTTTAATTTATAACATCTTAATTTTAATATTTTGAGTTAATATATCTAAACCATTACAAGTTTAATTGTGCAAATGCCTGCAATAAGACAAAAACTCGTCCTCAGACTGTATAATGCAGCTCATTGAAGGATTCTCCTCTCTGAACCATCGAAACCGCGCGCGCCCTCTGGAGGTTGAAGCCTGTCTTACACGAAACTGTGATTATTAAAGGGATAGTTCACCCAAAAATGAAAATTCTGTCAGTATTTAGTCACCCTCATGTTGTTCCAACCCCGTAAGACCTTCGTTCATCTTCGGAACACGAATTAAGATATTTTTGATGAAATCTGAGAGCTGGATCACTCCTCCATAGGCTTCTTCAGGGATTGAAACTTGCCAGCCCCCGAAAAGTTATTAAAGATATCGTTAAAATAGTCCAAGTGACTACAGTGGCTCAATCTTAAGCAGTGTTGTGCTAGTTACTAAGATATAGTAACTAGTTACAGTTACTAGTTACTTCATTCAAAAAGTAACTCAATTACTTTGTTGATTACTTACACCAAAAAGTAATGCATTACTGTTAAAAGTAACTTTTTAGTTACTTTTTAAAAAAACATTCTTTAATGTTCCCATTAATGCTCTTTTATGCGTTATGGTCTATACAAACACAAAACTGACTTAAACAGAAAGTAATTTTTAAACACTATTTAAGTCAGACCAGCACAAACTGAATATATCACAAGGATTTCTGAGGTGACTGGCTATGCTGACTCGCAATCTTCGCAGTAGACGCGCCAGAGAGAAATGCACATTTTTCATACGGATTACATGAGCAGAGAGCAGTCTGTAGTCTGTTTTCTTTCGTTTTGAATTGTTCTGTTTAAAAGTAGACATGTCTGTGAGGCAAGTAGGTTACCTTATACGCCGAGTTTCGGTTCTTTTATGAGACGAGCTCCAGTTCACGCGATGGCGCCTCCGTTTCGTGATTATCTATCGTCTGCTATATTTAGTTCTTATTTATTAAATCCAGGCAATTGGTTGAATAGAATAAAATAAAATAAAATAAATATTTTGTTCTGTGGAGACTGAGAGCCAACCCTTCTTCATCCGGTGGGTAGTATGACTTTGGTTTGCGCAGTGTAATTCACAGAATTACTAAACAATATTTTAGGCCTATAAAATTCAGCCCGTATAAATGTGCATTTCCTAAGCTTAGAAAATGGAAAAAATTCATTTGATTCTAATCATAATGTAACATTATTGTGAAATTGATTTCTTTATAGGCTATTTGCTATATATAGTAAATCCTTATGTTTTTATCCAACTAGGCTATGTGTGGGCCTTATGTAAAATACGGGACAAATCGCTTCCCTTATTGATTTGATACGGGACGGATCATTTTACTTGTAAATACGGGACAATTCCGTATTTTAAGGGAAGGGTGGCAAGCAACCCTACCACCAATCCTACAATGCGTCGCTGCTGTAAACAGGTTAGGCTGTATGCTACACTTCAGCCAAAATTAATTAATTTAAAAAAAGTAACGGACAACGCACCATATGGTAACGGTAATGCAGTTAATTTATTTAAAAAGTAATGCGTTACAGTATGAGTTACTGTCAAAAGTAACTGCGTTACAGTAACGCGTTACTGCCCAACACTGATCTTAAGTTTATCAAGCCACAAGAATACTTTTTGTGCGCAAAAAAAAGAAAAATAACGACTTTATTTCAACTATTCATTTCCTTCTCTGTGGGCCTCTAGTCAGTTAATGTAGTGTGATTGCGTAGTAATATGTCACACATAGGCTCACTGGCCGACACTGGCCGACACTGGTCATGTGTGTGATGCGTGTGACCTATATCAACAAAAGAACTGCATAAATCACTAGTGAACTGACTGGAGGCCCACAGAGACGAAATGAATAGTTGAAATAAAGTCGTTATTTTTGTTTTTTTTTCGCACAAAAAGTATTCTCGTCGCTTCATAAACTTAAGATTGAGCCACTGTAGTCACTTGGACTATTTTAACGATATCTTTAATAACTTTTCGGGGGCTGGCAAGTTTCAATCCCTGAAGAAGCCTATGGAGGAGTGATCCAGCTCTCAGATCTCATCAAAAATATCTTAATTCGTGTTCCGAAGATGAACGAAGGTCTTACGGGGTTGGAACAACATGAGGGTGAGTAAATACTGACAGAATTTTCATTTTTGGGTGAACTATCCCTTTAACGGTACAATCTTTTTTTTTTTTATTACATTTTTTTTTTTACCTCACTTCATTTTTTTTTTTTTACGGATTTTAATATTTACGATGTTTAAAGTGTATGTAAAATTCCAATATACAGAAAACAATTAGGAAACATTGAACATTAGATGATTGTGCAACCGCGTTTTTAATTTAGGCCTAACGTATTTGGATAGAAATAAGTAAGTTTCTGTACTCTCAAAGAAGATTTTGGAGCTTTGCGTAACATTAAGTCAGGTCTTTAGTGTTTATGAATACATTTGCTATAAATTTTTAGTGTATTGCATAAATACTGAGAGAACAATATTGGGTAAAGCTTTTAATTAACCGTCCAGGATTGGCAGGAGTCATTGAAAGATTTATTACTGATAATAACATCCATTTATTTAAGAGAAATGTGAAGTCAACAAGTTGAGAAGAAAATGCAATATCCACATTTCACCAGATGCAATTTAAGATTGAAAATATTCCCCCTTCTGCACGTTTTCTTATGACATAACATAGACTACAAAATGTTATAAATGATGTTACGTAGCTATATGGATAAATAAAAAGCAAGTTTATTAATTAGTATATATTAAAAACTGCATAATCATCTGGAAAATAAATATGTATTTTAGCCTATTTACTATTAACGATTGTTTAACAATGATAAAGTTACAGGATTTATTGAAAAATGTATTCATCATTTTATTTTTCTCCAGGTAAGCACTCTTTAATATGACTTCCCAAACTCTGAACATGAATAATCAAATATTTTAAATATATAGGATACAAATTGTGCTGTTGCTTATGTCTAGCTGTGTTTCTTTTCCGCCTCCCACTGGACATTTAAGGTACTGCACTTTGTAGTTTACTTTCGGTTTCCCTCAAGTTGTCAAGAACAACGTGCACGCAGTTTCTATCGGCTATTGATTCTATCGTTTAAACCTTAGAAATATATGTCTGTAAGTGCAATTTTTATACTAAATAGTGATTTAAAGTGTTTAAGAATGATTAGATAGAGATTATTGCTATATTTTTGTAATAAGCACACTTGATTCGTGTTATTGGTAACGTGCTGTGTTGTAGCGTACTGACATGCTAATTTCTCTTCTGTTTGTACATAATCCCATTTGAATATAATTTCTCTGTGTATATTACTTAACAGTATGTAAAAGGAACTATGTTCAAAATCAAACCGTAATGTTAAGCTGGATATGTGTATGTAAATGTGAACATGGATGTTCATACATATTTTTCTTCTTGTTTGTAGTTTTACAGAAAAAGTGAGAAGTGAATCACCAGTAAAGTCACTAAAGTTATGAAGACTGCTTTCTGGAGTTGCTTTTTCAAGTTGTACGCTATCTGTCAGCCTTTGCTCAAGTTACGCAATTGGTCAGAACAGAATACAAATATTACTGAAGACATCCAAGAAGTGCACTAGTCGTGCAAAAGAACTGACAATCATTATATAATAAATGAGATACATGGGTTATGTAGTTGTTTTTTATTTTATTTTTGTGTTAATACAATAAATATACAAAACTCAAACTACTCAACATGCGACTAAGGGAGCGAGACAGGAGTGCATTTGTACAGTACAATGAAATTCAGGACGACAGGCCACCGTTCCTTTAGTTATACAAAATATACAAATATCCCTCGAGTCTGTTTTAAATAATGTCAGAGTAGCAGTAGTACAACACGTGATGGGTTTTCTTCAATTCATCTCACGTATCAGTGTTTCAACTAAGTTAGCTAACATCACTAATTTAAAAAAGACAGCTTAAAGCCACAATCCATTGCATCACACACAAGAGGTCACGTCGCTCCCAACAGATTCTTGTGGTTTTTTTTTCGGTTTCAAATGAAAGCATTTCAAAACAAACCAAAATAGAGGAACATTCAGGTGCCATTTGTTGAAATTTATTTATAAAAGGAAGAACGACTTGCAGTAACTTGCACATACTCAGAGAACCGTACATGAGTGAAAAAAAGATTCAAATATGACACACACTCAATAAGATTTTAAACAAAATCAGCAACATATTGAGAAAAAAAAAAAGGAATAGTTCACCCATGAATCATTTTCGATGGACTATTCCTTTATAAGATATAAATTATTAAGCAAAATGTGTCGGACTTCAAACCAAGGCGGGATGCAAACTCAATACTGAAAACAGGTGATGAACACAGTTTGTTCTCTCTCTCTCACACACACACACACACACAGTGTTGCTGAAAGGTTATGATGCATTTCCCATAATCGCAAAACTTGGCTGTCTCTTGGTAACAGCAACCAAGGCTACAAGGTTCTTTGCTCCAGTCAATAAAAATAAAAAATAAAATAAAAAAAAAAAGAGAAAAAAAAAAAAAACGGACAAATGACGGCATGATTCAGAACAACGATTAAGGATCCAACCTCGGGATGGCCCAGCACGGCACAGTCTTACACAAATCTGCAGGATAAATGTGACGTGTCGTGAGCGATATGCGGTTTGGGGGCGTGATTTAAAATTGTGATTTTAAAAGTGTTTTCCAGTTTATCCCAATGCATGTTAGACTGGGAGAGATGATGATTCTCGGCCCAGCAAGCTTCCCATGCATGTGCAGGAACGTATACTGAGTGGTTCACGCTTTTAAGAATTAGTTTCCATTCCAAAACAACTCTATTAGAAAAAAAAAAGAAACCAGAAAGCCTCAGAATCATTCATATGTTTAAAATCAGTCAATACTTTATGTCATCATACAGGTTTGTTTATATATATATATATTTATATATTTACAGGTGAAGAGACCCTCTTGAGTTGCGCGTGGAGTGTTTACAGTCACGTCATCTGATGAGCGTCTTCATGTAGCCTACTGGTGGCTCAACTGCAGGATAGTTGGGAGAATCTCGCAAAGAAAAGGTCATATTATACCCCGAAATCCAAAGTAAAGCAAAAAAAGTTAATGCAAAAAAAGTTTGCATACAAGGCATTTGCATCGTTACATTATTTCCGTGACAATTATGCAAAACTGCATTTTTTTTTTATTATTTTTTTTTGCATTTTGGTAATGCAAAGAAATGGGTATTTAAATGCTTAACTGTCACCTTAAATTGACGTAATTTTCTTATTTTCTTTTGATTTTGAGATTAATTGTGACCTGGACTTGCATGACTGTGTGAGCGCACTCATTTTATGACGCGGAGAGGGTAAGACAGACCTGCCAGGGCATAATCATTCTTTTTTCCTTGGATCCCATAAAAGGACATTTGATGACATCACTTCCTGTTGTTTAACAGGGACAAACACCCAACAATGTGAACATATAAAGTGACTATTTTTAGGCTGTTTACACATGCTGGAGAGCAGACAGGCGCTCCACACACACACACAAACACACACTCCAGCTAAAGAACAGGAGAGGAGGGGAGGGGCTGTGGGCGGGGCCTCATTCAGTCACAGGAGTGCATTAAGTCAATGAGAGTGGGTGTGGTCTTGAACAGCCAGTTAGAGCTGACGAATGGCTGTAAGGACATTAGGAGGAATAAGGTATCACGGGGTCAGAGTATCACAGATGGACTCGAAGATCTCTGAACCAATCAGATCTGCTCTTTGAAGGCTCCCCGGGCTGCAGTGGAGGCGGCGTTAGCGGCGGCGGTCTGCACCGTCTTGTTGGCCATGACGCCGGTGGCGAACTCCTGCTGCGCCTTCTCGAAACTGGCGCCGGTGGTTCGGTACATTGCATGGACCTGCAAATAAACACATGCGTTTTATTCTACAGTACATAACTTCTATATGTAGGTACTTAAAAACAAATAACCTGGTAAAAATTATATAACAGGAAAAATTACAGACTAAACTGAAAACCCAATTACAAATCCTTCAATCTGAAAGATTTTCAATGTGGTTATGGTTTAGTGTTATCTTTATACTATTAATAAAAAATTTACATTATATTTTCAGGTTTCATTTTAATTTGCATTTCAATTTAACATTTTGAATTCGATTTTATTTTTATGTTTTTCAGTGTTTATTTTAATTTAACATTTTGAATTAGCTTTAATTTTCTTTTAATTTAAGTTTTCATTTTAATTTGTATTTTAATTAAAATGTTTAAAATAGCTTTTATTTTTATATTTTCAATTTAATTAGTTTAAGTTTTAGTGATTTTATATTTTTTAATTTCAATTTAACTTACATTTATTTCATTTCAGTCTTAGTTTTAGCAATTTTAGTACTTCAACTCAAATTTATTGTATTTCAGTTTAATTTTATTTTTTATTTTTATGTAGTTAACGATAACACTGTTATGGTTCATGTCCAAGTGGGTGCATTTGAGGTGAAGCAAATATTATATATATATGATATGAGTTTTGTGTTTAAGGTGAAGCACCTTTTTAAACATGATGAGAGACATGACAGCCGACGCAGTGAAGAGGGCAGCAATCAGGATCATGATGATGCCGACGGGAATACTCGTGTTCAGACCGGTCAGCGCAGAGATCCAGCCACTACAAACACACACATACACGATCAGTCATCATATCTCATAGTTTATGATGTGACAATGTAAAGATAGTACAAGAAAGAGTATGTCTGAAATAAAAAAATGTTTTAATAAAGATCAAATTTCCCTTTATGGGGGTGATTTTCGTTTTTTACTCATAAAAATCAGCACACTTCATCTGAACAAATTAAATGACATAATTTAGCAATGTGAAGAATTATGATTCTTACCTAAAATTTTTAATTCAAATGTAGCTGTAAATAATCCACAAAATACATAAATACAATAAACACCCTGTTATGAGCCATTTTTAATAATTATTCAGTCACTATGTTTGATTAAGTTTTTATCCATTTACTGTTTGAAGTTTTAAAATTGTAATTTTTTAGTGTTTTTGCAGAGCAGAGAGAGAAAAAAAAGTTATATATATATATATATATATATATATATATATATATATATATACATATATATACTCTCCATATATGTATGTATGTGTGTGTGTGTGTGTGTGTGTGTGTGTGTGTGTGTGTTTTCTCACCTGGCTCCCCAACCTGCAATGCCAATGGCTTGCAGCACATGGACACCAAACTGGCAGATATAGACGAAGAAGAACACAAAGAACCTAAAAGAGCTGTCACTCCTTCAGAGAGAAAGAAAGAGAAAACAGTTATAATCTCAACTCTCCACAAAGGTATAGTGTTTGTTTGTGTGTGTGTGTGTGTGTGTGTACCTGAACGCTCCATACAGGGGTCTGTACCAGCAGACAAATGAACAGGGTGTAAACAGCATGAACCAAAGCATAGCCAGACCAAAATCCACTCCCCTCGACGCATCTACACAGAACCACGACAAACAGCCAAATATATTTGCAAACAGCGTCCCCGTGTGGACTGGAAGAGAGTAACATGAGAGAAGAGACCATGTGTTATTTTTATAGAACATAATGTGGTGGGGAAAAAAATCACTATAAAGCTTTCCTTGCACAAAACTGTTGAATCTTTGCAATTATTTACAGAGACTAAAGTGTAAAAAAAAAAAAAAAAAACTAAAATACATAGTGACTGTTAAACATCCATTAAGGGTTAGTTCACCCAAAAATGAAAATGATCACATAATGTACTCATCCTCCACCATCCTAGGTGTGTATGACTTTCTTCTTTCAGCCAAACACAATCGGAGTTATATTAAAAATATCCTGGCTCTTCCAAGCTTATAATGGGCTTTATATTTTTAATATAAATCTGATTGTGTTTGGCTGAAAGAAGAAAGTCATACACCTAGGATGGCTTGAGGGTGATTATGGGATAATTTTCATTTGTGGGTAAACTAACCCTTTAATGCTTTAAATTAAATAAAAACTTAAACATTTATAATTTGTATGAATGTTTTTATCTAAGAACCTGTTAATAATTAAAGTGCTCTAAACATTCACCATCTCTGTTATATTAACAGAATCATTGCAAACCCTCTTCAAAGTCACTCCATTAATAGTAGAGTTCAAAACCAGACTGTTTAATCATTTATACAATCTAAAGCAGAGCCAGAGTGTATTCACAACCCATCATTCACAGGGAATCCTCCAGCTGGAATCAACTGCACACAATACCAATCACACACAAAAAGCTTTTTTTGTGTGTGTGATTGGGCCAAGCACCGAAGGTGCGGAGGCACCTATTGTATCTGTTCCGGTTCTTATTATTCTTCCGTTTCCTCTTCTTCCGACTGGGCGTCTATGGCAGCCCATAGAACCGTCTGCGGGAAAGTTGTTTTGGTTTGACATTCTGATAGAGGACAGTCCCAACATTAAATACACCAATTTTGGTGTCTCTAACTCATTGCCTCTAGCGCCACCACCTGTCCAAAATTTCACTTTTATTATGCTAATAGGCCTATGTCACACTTCCTGCTTCCGGAACGCGGAGTAGGGATACAGAACTTCCGGTCAACAGTATTTCTCAATAAGGATTTAGATTATCAGCCATAATGTCTAAACCATCCGAGGTAGACTGACCACGAGCTATGAGGTTGTGAAACAAAGGTTTTTGCTCCTGTAGACGCTATAAGTTCATATGAAATCAACCTTGTTTTAAGAAAAACGTGTTTTATCCGCGATCTTATGAAAAAAAAACTACACTACCCACAATCCTAAGCGTAGCAGCAACATCTGCTGATTGGTCCAACTCGCTGTTACCATAGAAACGTTTACTCTACTGGCGAACGGCAGGCTACACCCGCAACTGTTGTTGTAGTGTACCGGGTTGCTCTGCATCAGGACGTAGACAGCCATACCTCAGCTTTCACGCTTTCCCACTTGAGAGTTTTCATTTACCATCCGAACCACATCGCCATACGTGACTTCAGGCAGGTTGCAGAGAGATTTAGTCTAGCGGTATCTATCGGACTCCGCCATTGTAAAAAGCTAACCGGAAGAGCCGTATCCCCACTAAAAGACGAACTTCCGGTCTTCAATTTTTTCGTGACATAGGCCTATAACTTTTGAACGGTAAGCCCTATCAACAAAATTCTTGTTTCCTCTGATTCCTGAGCTCATGACGATTCGATTGCACCCTGTGACGTTATTTTCCGTCATAAAAATATGGCCGTCCTAGACGGTTTGTCCGATTTTCATCAAAATTGCACCAGATCATCTTCAGGCAGTGGGGACCAAAAGTTATGGAATTCAAGTTGATTCGTCAAACCGTTTTCGATAAACGCATGAACAAATTTTACGTAGTGCTTGCAAGAACAGACGTAAGGCTGTATCTCCGCAACGCTTTATCGTATTAAGACCAAACTTGGTACATGTCATCACAAGCATGACCTGAGGCTACATGCTGCGTTTCGGCACAGCGCCCCCTACTGGTCCGGAGATACAGAAAATGGCTATTTTTGCTTATAACTTCTGAACAGTTGTTCCAAAAATCATAAAAGTTGTCTCGTTAGATTCAGGGCGTCATGCCGAGTCGACTGATATCCAATTTTCTTAGATCGGCCATTTTGGCTGTCGGCCATTTTGAATTATGTGCTAAAATGCTGTATTTTCTGAACGCATGAACGAATTGTTACGAAATTCGGTATGGGTCATCAGCACGATGCCCTGAAGGAGGTAACGAATTACCATAGAAACGTTTACTCTACTGGCGAACGGCAGGCTACACCCGCAACTGTTGTTGTAGTGTACCGGGTTGCTCTGCATCAGGACGTAGACAGCCGTAGACGTAAGGCTGTATCTCCGCAACGCTTTATCATATTAAGACCAAACTTGGTACATGTCATCACAAGCATGACCTGAAGCGAGTACACACATGCATGTAATTATCTAGGAACCCTGAACAGCTTGATTAGCTGGTCCAGGTGTGTTTGATTGGGGTTGGAGTTAAAATCTGCAGGACAGTAGCTCTCCAGGAGCAGGGTTGGTGACCCCTGCCCTAGTGTAATGACACTGGTCTTAATAGATTCCTTGGGTCATGCCGAGAACATAGATACCAAGATTGACGTATTTGGACGAACTTCCTGTCCGCCATCTTTATTTACTTTCAAAACCTTCTTTTTCGAACTTCTCCTAGACCATTCGTCCGATTTTCACCAAAATCGAATCATATCATCTCCAGACCATGCCGACTAAAAGTTATGGATTTCATGATGATAGACGAAACCGTTTTCGTATACCGCAGCAACAAAGTTGAGGCATGCTGTCAAAATGACTATTAAGTCTTTATCTCTGCAATGCCTTCACATTTTGACACCAAACTTTGTACGAGTCATTGTCACCTCACTCTGACCACATCACATCGATTTCGTAACTGAGCCACCTATTTCTCGACAGTGATAAACCATTAAATCATCTTAAAAGTTACTGTATATATGATTTTTCAGCCATTTTGCCAAAATTCTCTTAAAATGTCTTTAATTGCTCCTTGCTGCAGTTGGTCTGGCACTCCGGCATCTGTTGCCGCTTCTTGCACTTGGCCCCGGTAATGGCTGCTTGCAGCTATATTTTTGGTTTGTTTTTGTAACAACAGGTTAGTGAAAACAGCAGCATGACCTTCAGAAAATGTTGATCGTATACCTCAAGAGATCAAACTTAACATGGTGGTCTTTTGAACTTTATATTCAAAAAGAATCCTTAAATTATCAGTTTCCACAAAAATATCAAGCAGTTTTCAACATTAATAATAATAATCAGAAATGTTTCTTGAGCATCAAATCGGCATATTAGAAGGATTTCTGAAGGTCGTGTGACACTGACGACTGGAGTAATGATACTGAAAATCTTTGATCACAGGAATAAATTATATTTCAACATAAATTAACATAGAAACTTTATTTTAAATAGTAATATTTTTCACAATTTTACAGTTTATACTGTGTTTTGGATCAAATAAATGCAGTCTTGGTAAGCAGAAGAGACTTCTTTCAAAAACAAAAATCATACCGACGACGCCAAACTTTTGTATGCAAGTGTCTATATTGCTCATTGTTAGTTCATGTTAGCTAATAATAACAGAACTTACCTTATTGTAAAGTGTCATCAGATTATTTCTTAAAAAATATGTCACTTTGTGGTTATCACAATTATAAAGAATGATTCATTTTTTTTAATAGAAAATATGCAGAATATAAATTCAACAAATTGTTCAATTATGACAAATTATGATAATTTAATTGTGGTATACACAGTCGAGAAGGTCAAGGCTTCTGAGGTGAGAACACGAGATTGCCGTTACTGCTGCTGCTAAAAAAATTAAATAAATTATAAACATAATGGGAGTGCAATTATTTCCTATTCATGGAAAATGCTTTCAAATTGAGTCACAGAGTCCGTCTACAACTGCAGTTTTGGTGTGGAATACCAGAGAGTGAGAAAATACCTTTAACAGTTCGTCCACCACATTTACTGCACAAATAACTCAGGTCTCTCTCTGTCTCTGCCCAATTCCCTCCCAAATTCCTACACAACAAGGTCAGGCCAAATTTAAAGTCCAGTCTGATGATACTAGTCACATGATACCTCAAATCACATGATGCATGGTGGGTCTGCCCCTCCCTTGCATGTCTAATATCATGTGACTGATCTCATCCAGTATGAAACTCATCAAATAGAAGTCAATTACCTCAACCATTTCTCTGGGAGGCACAAACGGTTCTGAAGTCTATAAAGTTCATTTCATTTCTCTATCCCTAAAGCCTTTACACTATTATTACATACACCTACAAACTTCCCAAACAGACACAGACGAAACAGGGCAGATGTGTACTCAACATCGCAATTAAACAATTATGTGAGCCAGTTAAAATCATCTTATTCTACACTTTTGTAGCACTTATTTTAAAACGATTTTAGCACTTAATGAATATTTTCCACCTTTTACCTGACCTATATAATTAACCAGGCTTTTTTTGGCTTTTACTGTACCATTAAGACACCTACTGCATATGTAAATGGCCTCTGTCTAGCCTTCATAGGCAGTATGTTTGGTTTCAGTGTAGCTCCTATTTTTTTGGACTGCTGGCATTATGGGATTGGTCGAGGGATACTCACACATCCAGAGATAGTACATGATCTTGACGGTTTTCTGGAACTCCACGGGTATGTCCACCGATATGTCATGATAGAAGCACTGACCCACTGGAAACTTCTCAGGAAGAGGCGGCCAGTTGTTTTTCCTCCCTTAGAAACAAGAAAAAGCTATTTAAAATTGAAAGGAGGAGGTAGATGATGCAACATGAGCATGATGACAAAATGTGGTTAACTGGGGTACAGATGCAACAGAATGGTAAAGTAACTTATTAATCTTCTGACTTCTATGCAATTTTGGTCAGAATAAGCCAATCTAGTTCAGCTCTCTTGGTTCTTTTGATCCAGATCAAAAAAGAAAATGACGCATTTAGTCCTGGTTAGCTTAGCATTCACACTGCCAGTTTTAAGACCGAACCTAAAGACACAAAACAAAAAACAAAAATAATAGCTTTATGATGTTTATTTTGTTCAGAACTTGCCAAACATCTAAAACAATGCTGTGAGCTGGGCTAAATGTGATCATTGTATGTCCGTACATATGATGCTAATTTTATCCACTGAGAATTTGTGTGAGTCAAAATAGCACCAGGAATTTCTCCACTACACACTCAAAGAAAGATCTGATGCAAGGAAACAGTGTTTCTGACGCCTGTACCGAACAGTGATGGACAATGTAGCTCCTATAGTGAGACGAACCAGGTATGCTTGAGCATTCTGTCCTTTTTAGTAGGGGTGTAACGATACACGTATTCGTATTGAACCGTTCGGTACGAGGCTTTCGGTTCGGTTTTCGGTACGCATTTTTGAACCGAACGGTTCGTTGGACCATTTTTCCTGCCGACCAAAACTTCGTTATTTCAAATGTAGGCGCGTTGCGCGTGGCAAGCGCGCTCATAATGTGAGAGACGCTGGCGTGACCACAACATTGCCCAACATCAAATGACAAATGTAATGTAAGCGGAACGAAACTGAGCTACTCGTTTATTGTGTGGTTGACGGACCGTTTATCAGTCTGGGCCAATGCAGCGCGAGCCGATATTATTCAAGCAGCACTGTTACTACACAGCGCTGAGACATCCAGTAAAGAAAGCATTTGACTTCGCCACTTAAATAATAACATCGCTGCGAGATCTAGTGAGAAACATTCGCATTTCTCCGTTATTAACGGATCCAACAGCGCTGACGTGGAAACCAGGAAGAAACATTGTGCCATGAATGAACTATCAGTGTGCACAGATCAGCAATATTCACCATGGATTTACTTTAGTAACACTACTAACTGTAACCATGGAAGTTTGGCAGGAATAGTAGGCTATAATGCTTTCAAGTAACATCACGTCGGTTTTATTTTGACATTATGAATACAATTGCTGCCCTCAAATGTTAATCTGAACTAAAATAAACCTACTACAATATTACATTTAATTTTGTCCAAGGAGCTGTTTTGTTTTATATGCTCCTAAGAAAAGTCAAGTATAGCTCCATCATTGCTCAAAGTTAAAAAATATCATACTTTATGATGTTAGTTTTAATAAAAATATAATAAAAAAAATTAAATCAAGGAAATTTCTCTGGCATTTCTTTCTTTTTGCTGTATCGGAAACGTACCGTACCGAACCGAACCGTGACACCAGTGTATCGTATTGAACCGAACCGTGAATTTTGTGAACCGTTACACCCCTACTTTTTAGGGTTGCATCTTGTGACATCACGTCCTGTTTTTGGTTTGTTTAGATGTCTTTGGTCCGTGTTGCATTCATATTTCAGTCAGACCACCCCAGACTTGGTTTGGAAGTGGACCGAAACCTATATTTTCAGAGGTCTAGGATGGTGTGCACCAGGGTTCAGATGGCAGTGTTCACATATATTCAAATGAACAATGAAAAGCGTCTGCTAAATGATTAACTGTAAATGTAAATCCCCATTTTGACCATCAGGGCAATAATTAAGAGGTTCCAATCAACTAAAGATGTTACAAATCTGCCAGGAAGAGGACGTGTGTCTCTACTGTCTTAATGCACGGTGAGGAGGAAAGTTTGAGTGGCCAAAGACTCTTCAATGATCACAGATTGAGAACTGCAGAGATTACTTGAGTCTTGAGGGTCAGAAAGCCTAAAAATATATATCAAACAACCCCTACATCAGCACATGTTGTTTGGGAGGGTTTCAAGAAAAATCCACCTCGCTCCTCCAAAAACAAACTCATATTCACATACAGCATATTCAGCTGTCAGACATGACTGGAACAGCTGTCAGAAAAGGGACTGGATTCTATGGTCAGATGAAACTAAAAAAAAAAAAGCTTTTTGGCAGCAAACCAACCAGATGTGTTTGGTGCAAACAGGGACAAAAAGTACCCCATGCCTACGGTTAAATATACTGCTGGACCTTATATGTTGTGGGCCTATAATGTGTTAGGTTGCTTTAGAGCAGTTTCTGAGCAGTATAAGCTGAGCAGCATGGACCAGGCTTGACGCGAGGCTAATAACTCACCTCCTGACGCGTTGAGAGTCTGCATCTCTCTCTCCCTGCGGTCCAGCTCAGCTGCTTTTCTCTCAAGCTCCTCCTGTCTCCTCAATAACTCTGCCTGGGCTCGTGCCTGATCCTACATGCACAAAGATGAAGAAGGTTATAAACACAAAACACAAACACTGCTCATAGGCACAGAAAAACATAACTTCAGGACAGTTAACATCACAACACACATCAGATTCCAAAGGCATCTTCTCAGACTGTTTACAGCTGTCAGAACCAATCACAAACCCATCAGATTCAGACCCGTGAGGGAAGACGATGTAAGTCTTCTCTTTTTAATTCATGCTATATCTTCATTACACACTGTAAATTTGAATATGTCAACCCATATCATAACTGATTACAGAGGTACAGCTGACCTCAAACAAAGTGTGTAAAGCTACAACAACGTTCAAAAGTTTTTAAAAGTCTCCTCCTATGTTCACCAAGGCTGCATTTATTTCATAGAAATACAGTAAAAACAGTAATATTGTGAAATATTATTACAAGTTAAAATAACGGTTTTATTTAAAATTATTATATTTGAATATATATATTTAAAATGTAATTTACCCCTGTGATCAAAGCTGAATTTTCAGCATCATTACTTCAAATCATTCTAATATGTTGATTTGCTGCTAAAAAAAAGGATAAAGATTTTAATAATTACTTGAAAATGCAGTACAGTAACACGATATAACATCACATTTACTATTATCATCAGAAACAGTACATCAGATTACCAAATAAAATCAGCAGTCACAATATAAAAACACCCAGCATCAGAGACAGGAAATCATCGAATCCAAGCGATGAAGTCTAAATGTTTTGATCAGCCACTCACCTTAATGATTATTTTAGGATCGACACCGCTGGTGACCGGTGAGATATACTTGACTTTTGGCTAGTTATAAATATGTAGCCGGACTGAACATTTCAAGCTTCTACTTCCATAAACAGAACTGGTTGTGGTGTAAATATTGTGTGTGGTATGTGAGCGTATATTGTTTGCACTCTATACTGTTGTTTAGCAAATACACACAGTAGAGTTTGAAAATGGGTTTTTATGTTCATTTTTATTAACAGACAATTTTCAAAATCCCTAAACCTTCGGCATGTAAAGTCTGTGCTGAAATGACTGTTAAGCTTTAACCAAAAATAAAGTCCCAACCACACATGGGCCTTGTAGCTGCAACACATTCTGCAATCATTTACATCAGCGTCCCAGATTATCATTTTAAGAATCACTCAGAGCCAATCTGTTGATGCATACTGTCCTTGTTTCTGGGTCATTTTAAGGGCTCAGAAATCCCCAGCTTTCCCTGAAGGCAGCATCATGTGACACGCCTGGTTTAATCAAGCCAGTGGGCAACAAGTTCTTTAACAAGCCTTCTGTTGTCACCCTGAGGCTGAACTACTCTTCGCTGTGAACTGCACACTAAAGACTACAGTGACAGACACTGAAATGAATAACAGCAAGTTCTGATTCGCCCTGGATCACCTTGTTGTGTCCTAACTCAACGCATCTGACGTCACCACACAGAGCGGGAGCTAGTGATTCATCTGATGCACACCCAAAGTGTGTCTGTGTGTCCATATGTCTAGAGCGTGGCATCCCTTCTCCCTCAGGCGTGCTGAATTATACAGCATAACTGCACTCGTGAGCAGACCGGCTCCGAGCTCTCGCCTGCTGGAAGCTTCTGTTGACCTACTGAGCATTTGGGTGAAAATTTCTGTGAAATCAAGAAGGATTTGATGCTGAATACCCTCTGATAATGAGGTTTGTATCAGGGGTTCTGCTTCACATGGACCCAAAAGAGGGTTTAAAGGTACAATATGTAAGAATTTTGTAATAAAATATCCAAAAATCACTTGGCACAGTGTGATATATTTCCTGCAGTTGTGTACTTGCAATATCCCAAAAGTTGCCACAGATTTTTAATTTCAGAGTAATTCAAATTTTAAATAATGGCTCGTCCCTGACTCCCCGTTCACTTGTCGCCTGTCAATGACGTAATATCCGCGTTATCCCTGGTTTCCGCTCATACTGCCATAGTAAACATGGCGACAAACGTGGACAACTGTGTTTAAAATAACATTATGGACCTTGGCAAGCAGACTTTGGGACAAAAGGAGTCCCAAACTAAAACGAGGATCAATATCAGCGTGGCGTTTTCGAGATGCCGAGAGCTCTTCGACTTGACAGAGATACTTTATTAGACAGGTGAGCAAATGTAATATACATAAAACTAATCAATGTTATATAGTTCAACATGATGAAATGTTAGAATATGATCAGTATGTTATTCTAAAGTGGATGCTGCACACTGGTGGTGGTTGAGCAGAGACACAGACATGATTGTAAAGCGCTTTGGGTGTACAGTAGTACATATGAAAAGCGCTATATAAATGCCTCATTCATTCATTCATTCATTCATTCATTCATTCAATACTCAACTTTATGCAGTCAATTACAGTATAAAATAATTTAGGCTTGTCTCAGTGTGTATAAATGAACAGGAAAAACGTTTAAAATACTACACTTACAATAGAGGACTTTCATAATATAACCACCACAACTAAGGCTGAATGATCAATTGAAATAAATCAAAGACTGCGTTTTAATTAAATACATGCGCTGCGTGTTTCAGAGTAAAGTGTGGCACTGTGTTCTTTTATACGCAAGTAGCTCATGATGCACCATTGTTTTCAGTATTTCAGAGCGGCCTGATTTGCAATAAATGCAGCTCCGTGAACAATCTCTGCATTTGCACAGAGTTGAGTCACTTATGTACAAAACAAGCAGTGCAAACCAGGAACTTTATTAAAAAAAAAAAAAATAAGTTTTTCCGCCAATTGTACAGCCTTAATCAAAAGCATAGCAATATCCTAAAGGGACATGAAGCAACTCTCTATAAAGCACTGTTTATCACCTGAGAACATGATTTAGACAACTTTTATAAGAATGCAAGCTTCACATTTCTACTTTGAAACCCATTTGGCTGCAATTCTTCCATTTTAAGTGTATTAAGCTAATGAAATAGAAAATAAAATGAGGTGTATGTACCTGTGTCTGCTGAGGTTGAGTGTAAGCTGGCGGTTCTTCGGTGGGTTTCATGATGGCCGGCTGTGTATTGGTTGTGGGCGGGACTGATTTAGGGGCGGAGCCTGGTGGAACCTATAATGCCACAAAATAAAATGTGAGACACAAAACATCTTACAATTTCATTTTAATCACACACACACACACACAATATCAACATAACATCTTTTCCTTCATTCATAAATCCAGACTGTCTGAATGCGTTTGCCGGTGTTTTGAATGGATCATTCAGAAATTAAGCAATGTATGCGCACAATTAAGGAAAGGGAAATAAAATGTAATATAAATACCGTCCTTCAGTCAACTGACAGGTTTCTGCTGTGAGTGTGGGCTGTTCTGGGCAGCGAGCCCTACGCTGGTACAGCTTCACTAGTTATACCACACCGTGAATTATGTTTTTGTTGGTACTGTATGTTTGTTTGTTTTCTTGTCTGTATCTCTCTCTTTCGGTTTCTGGTTATGTTCAGAAAAAATATACTACTCATACACTTTAATTTTGAAATATGCAATATGTATACAGCATACCGTATACACACATTTGGAAAATGTACAGAATAAAACCGAGCACACCCCATGGAATACTACATCCAACAATGCAATGTACTCGAATCTTTTAGAAATCAGCATGATGAAAGAAGTGAACATCAGCCACATTCTCTCGACTCATTGTTTGATTGCTCACAAAATGAAATCGCATTTTCAGTAACACTTTAGTTTAGGGTCAAATTCTCATTATAAACTAGTTGCTTCTTAGCATGCATATTACTAGGATATTGGCTCTTTATCAGTACTTATAAAGTATTTTAATTACGTAATGCATGGCGCATAGCAGAGCTAGTGCAAGACAAGAATTTGTGGTTAAAAGTATATAAACGTTTTTTTTTTTTTTTTTTTTTTTTTTTTTTTTTAAATGACCAATGGTTTGGTTAGATACGACTCGTATTCCTCAGCTGGGATCCTGTAAAGTCTTTGAAGCTGCAATTTGGACATTCAAACCCGTTGGACCCCATTGAAGTCACTATATGGAGAAAAATCCGGGAATGTTTTCCTCAAAAACCTTAATTTCTTTTCGACTGAAGAAAGAAAGACATGAACATCTTGGATGACGTGGGGGTGAGTAAATTATCAGGAAATTTTTATTCTGAAGTGAACTAATCCTTTAATGTCTTATTCAGCAAAACCATATTCTACATCCCTTAATCCTACCAAATACCTAAACTTAACAACTACCTTTCTAAAAATTAATAAGCAGTAATTAGGCGTTTGAGGCAAAAGTCGTAGTTAATAATTTGTAAAAACAGAGAATTTGACCCTAATCTAGAGCGTGACCATTTTTTCTTGTAAAATGTATTCCAATCATTTTATTTACAAAATCCTTTTTTATAGTGTGTATTTATTTCTGAGATGGATAAGTGAACATAATGAGGTGACAACACTGTAGCATTATACTGTTTGAAATCTTGCATAATGCAGTATAGTATATACTGTATGTATAAAAAAAAGAAGAAGAAAAAAGCACTCAAACACAGATGGCCAGAGAGTGTGTTGGCAGATGGTATTTTTGACCTGTTCTAATTTTTACCGTCCTTAGAAAACTTGCACACCTGTTCATTTTGTACACACTAAGTTATGCATCTGAAGACAAATTTATAAGTGTATTATAACTGACTCATAAGTGTCAGTTTGTGTTCTGGGCGTCTCACCGGCTTTGAGTCTGTGAAAGGGTTATACTCCTCCAGGCCTCCAGGTGGGGCAGTCCGCGTTACTTGTGTCACTGATGGGTCCTGCAGAGAACACAGAGAGGAAACAGCTTTTAAATATTTCTCTGTTCAAAATGAAGGAATTTTTACACAATGTGCACACACTTGTAAAGGTTTGTTTTGTTGACTTTTACTAGTAAACTTTAAATCTGATTGTCTGACGTTATGCATCTTTCATTTTCTAAATGCTCTGATGATTGTTTCTTCTTCATAAGCGCTTATCAACCTGGTACTTTGTAAATGTGACTTTGTTTCCAGACAGACTGACAAAATAAAAGTAAATTCGGCCAATTAGATCAGTGCTTACTAGATTGAGAAAGCACGTTCCTGTTCTGCATGCAAAAAGCATCAGACGTTTAGTGCAGGGACTGTGGGCGGTCCTCGGGTTTGCCGTCTGAGGCTCAGGCGAGGCTTTGTGAGAATACTTGTTATGCATCTTCGTGCATATTATTTATGCAAGTGCTCAGAGCTTTGTTAAACGAAAACAAATTCCTTCTGTGTCTTGTGATCGCACTTAGCAAATAAAGTGCTTTCTGATGTTTGGTTAGGCTTTATGAACTGAACAATACAGTTACAGTAGATAAAATACTTTTATTTTAATGGCAACCATACAGTTGTTTGGTTCATCTTATTTACACACATTAGCTGCAGAGTAAAAGCAGCAAGAACATTTACTGCAAAAATCTTTCAGAAATCATTATGATTATGACATCACAACATATATGACCACCCACATAACCACTATTCAACTCTGAATCTACAACAAACAGCTTAACTGCTGCTGTTTAACAACCATTAAACCGGCACTAAACAAACTCAGTTTGCCGTCACATGCTTGAAAAGAGCACGGTTATCTTGACTAATGTCACACAGATGTTGGACAACTCGGAGAACTAATCCTGACGCCCAATGCTGAGTCTGCATCAGATTAAAGCTCAGAACAACAGAGGGAAAGCAAACACATGAGCACTGAGAGGAGCAACTCGTAATGTCACACTTCACCAAGGAAATACTACACATTCTGTCCTAGGTTTCTACATCCCGGAACATCAGACAGAACCTGTAATTTTCTCCTGCCTGATTCCAGTAATTTACGCAGAGCAAAAGATATAAATAGATGAGTGGGAGAGATCAACCCTGGTTCAGAGCAAAGATTACGAGTCGACCAATATTTCCTCTCTATGAAAGATACCAATTATTTTTTAAATATCTGACAACCAATATACAGAATTGAATATAGTTTTAATTATGCTTTAACCACTAGACTGCAACAATACAAAACAAAATGTATTATTATGAATTTTATTGTTATTATAATTATTAATCAACAGCAACAATAATACATACAACATATTACATACATAAAAATCATAAAATAATTCTGGAATTAATAATGATAATAATAATAATTATTATTATTATTATTATTATATAATGTTTCAAATTCTGGCTATTTGCTATCTGACATTCTTTTATTTCTGCTTTAACCATTACACTTTTATTATTGCTATTATTATCATTAACATTATTATTATCAACATAAATTTCAATTCAGCAAATTATTTATAATAAAAACAACAACAATACTGTCTGATAATAAATATTCAGAACAGAATATAAATATTGTTTTATTTCTGCAACAATAAAAACACATGTATTATTATTATTAAAATTATTGCTACAACAATAATGATGTTTTTGCACTGATAAGAATGGGAGGCAAAGAATTAATGATAATTTGTCAAGTATTGCCAGTACACAGCAAAACCAACTACATAAATGCCCTTTATGACTTAAAGGGTTAGTTCGCCCATTTAAGACATTCAGTTGTATGGAATCCTTACCAGCACTATAGTGCATACACACTGACCCACTCTGTAGTCACCTCCCTGGTCAGAGTTCTGGCCGCTGGAAGTTTTTCAAGAAAGTACTCCCGGTTAGTTTCCGGGGCCTCAAAACTGTGCGTTTTTACGTGAAAAAATTATTTGCGTTTCAAAGCTTGATTAATTTAACACACAAAAAACACGCCGGTCAAAATTCATACCTCAGTTTTAATCGGCACTATTTTCTTTCCATTTTTATCAATCCGCGCTGCTGGCAACGTCAACAGTGCGCACGTTCCGATCAGCTGTTCCATAGTGTTTACACAATCGATTACGAAACGACGTAAAAAGTAGAAAATGAACGATGGTGCGAACTTGTAAATTTCCAGGCTGTGACCACAAGAATGTGGCGGGATCACCGTTCAGATTCCATCGTTTTCCTGTTTCGGATATAGCTACGAGACACCTTTGGCTGGTTGCCATCGGCTACTCTGCGGGAGCTAAAATATCCAGAATCAAGGATTATCGTGTGTGCAGTGCTCACTTCAGCGAAGACGATTACATCCCCAACCAAGGAGGAAAAAGAAAAAAAATGATTTTAAAGAGTTTTGCTGTACCAGTACCACGGGTAAGCTCTATTTACTAACTTAATGATCCCATGTCTAAACTTGGGTCTAGACATGTTGTCAGCGAGTCGCGCTATCAACAGCTGAACGGAACGTGCGCACTGTTGACGTTGACAGCAGCACGGATTGATAAAAATGGAAAGAAAATAGTGCCGATTAAAACTGAGGTATGAATTTTGACCGGTGTGTTTTTTGTGTGTTAAATTAATCAAGCTTTGAAACGCAAATAATTTTTTCACGTAAAAACGCACAGTTTTGAGGCCCCGGAAATTAACCGGGAGTACTTTCTTGAAAAACTTCCAGCGGCCAGAACTCTGACCAGGGAGGTGACTACAGAGTGGGTCAGTGTGTATGCACTATAGTGCTGGTAAGGATTCCATACATACTTCATGTCTTAAATGAAGACATCATCTTCTTTTGCTTTTGTCCGCCTCGCTGCCTGCTGTGAGCTTGTTTGCGTCGTGGCTGTCTAAGCCTCGTATTAGCTTCATATTTCCTTCTGTTTTTCCGTATTTCTCTCTTTATTCTGTTCTGAACCATCATTTAACTCATAATTACAACTCGGACTGTTGGCCAGACGTGTCTCAAGCCATTATACGGCTGGAACCGCAAATACGGTTGGAACATTGGTTGTTGGTCGTAGAGCGAGACACCGCTTCACTGCTGTTCGCCCTGCGATCGACTGCTTTTGTCAGCCTCGTTGCCCGCTGTGAGTTTGTTTGTTTGCGTTTGTTTGTGCAAATACGGTTTGAACATTGGTTGTTGGTCGTAGAGCGAGACACCGCTTTACTGCTGTTCGCCCTGCGATCGACTGCTTTTGTCAGCCTCGTTGCCTGCTGTGAGTTTGTTTGTTTGCGTTTGTTTGTTTGCGCAAATACGGTTTGAACATTGGTTGTTGGTCGTAGAGCGAGACACCGCTTCACTGCTGTTCGCCCTGCGATCGACTGCTTTTGTCAGCCTCGTTGCCTGCTGTGAGTTTGTTTGTTTTCCCGTCTATCGTGCGTCTACATTACACCCATACCACTAAAAAGACATTTACCCAAGACTTGAGTCATAAATTAGTATAAATATTAATAGCATCACTGGTTGCATCATTGCTAACTTACTGTCCATCTGTTAAAATGGCGAATATGTCAGGTGTATGTTGTCTACCTTTTGGTGCAGATGAGAACAGATCTGAATTGCTTGCGGTGCAGTCTGAATTAGAAGCTGTAGAAAAGCAGATCCGTGACCTTCTAGAGAGACAAGCTGAGCTGAGAGACCGGCGTTTAGTTCTTAAAACATCACGCGCTGATGCACACGGATCAGTGATCAACGTTAGTAATCTGCTGACGCTGACCTCGTCTACTCCGTGCGTTTCTCAGCATTGGTCCCGAGCGTCCAGGTCACGATCAGCCATGATTTCATTCACTCTGGCTCCAACACACCACCACGAAGCCTGGGTGGTTCCGCGGAAGCCGCGTGCCAGGACAAGAATCTTTTCGCCCCTCCCGGTTTTCGAGATCTCCACTCAGAACCGCTTCTCCCCTCTTTGCGAAACGGAACGCGATGCTGTGATCATCGGCGATTCCACCGTCCGACACGTCCACGCTACGTTAGGTAAAAGTAAGGTGCACAGTCACTGCTTTCCTGGTGCTCGTGTTCTCGATATCACTGCACGGGTAACTGAGATCTTGAACGGTGACGAGCGCGTCGGAGCTGTTGTGCTGCACGCGGGAGCTAACGACATTAGGCTGCGACAGACGGAGGTTCTGAAGAAAGACTTCAGGAGCCTTATCGATACGGTACGCAAGCACATCGCCTGAAACATCGATTATTGTGTCTGGACCGCTTCCTACGTACCGACGAGGGCATGAAAAGTTCAGTAGATTATTCGCGCTAAATGAATGGTTATTGTCATGGTGCAATGAGCAGAAACTGATTTTTGTAAATAATTGGAATCTGTTTTGGGAGCGACCAAGGCTCTTCCGCGCTGATGGCTTACACCCAAGTAGAATCGGGGCAGATCTTCTGTCGGATAACATCTCCAAGATGTTAAATATCATTTGACTAGTAACCAAAAATCCAAATCACAGTCTCTACTGCACCAATTTAATTTATATTAATACTAGTGTAGAACATTGCATAGAAACTGTGTCTATTCCTCGTTTACTAAGATCAAATAATAAATCTACTGCGGGATCTAGAAAAAATCGAATTGTTATTAAAACAAAAAATCTCGCTATTAGTGAACAAAAACAATTTCTAAAGCTAGGTCTTCTAAACATTAGATCGCTCACACCTAAGGCGGTTATTGTAAATGAAATGGTCACAGATAATAATTTCGATGTTCTGTGCCTTACTATAACCTGGCTTAAACCAAATGATTATTTCGGTCTAAATGAGTCTACTCCGCCAGGATACTGTTATAAGCATGAGCCCCGTCTGATCGGTCGTGGCGGCGGTGTTGCAACAATCTACAGAGATATCATTAATGTTACTCAGAAAACTCGTCATAGGTTTAATTCGTTTGAAGTGCTTGTGCTAAATGTTACGCTCTTAGATGTAAGAAAAAAATCCCTATTATCTCTAGCATTGGCTACCGTATATAGACCTCCAGGGCCTTATGCCAATTTCCTAAAAGAGTTTGCTGACTTTCTATCAGATCTTTTGGTCAACGTCGATAAAGCATTAATTGTTGGAGATTTTAACATACACGTAGATCATTTAAATGATGCGTTAGGGGCTGCGTTTACAGATTTATTAAACTCCTTCGGGGTCAAGCAAAACATCACCGGACCAACTCATCGTCTTAATCATACACTCGATTTAATTATATCATATGGAACCGATCCAACCGATATAGATATCATTCCACAAAGTGATGATGTCACTGACCACTACTTGGTAACTTGCATATTGCGCACTGCTGTAATATCATGCTGCACCACGTTATCGACCAGGTAGAACAATTCGTCCATCCACCATAGATCATTTCTCAAATAGCTTATCTGATCTGTCTCAGCTGCTGCCTGAACCCAAACAAACAGATGAATTAGACGAACTAACTAGCACTATGAGCACCATTCTCTCTAGAACATTGGATATCGTTGCACCCATTAGATTAAAAAAAAAGGTCAGAGAAAAAAGTATAGCACCATGGTACAATAATACTACGTATGTTCTAAAGAGAGACACCCGTAATTTAGAGCGTAAATGGAAAAAAACTAATTTAGAGGTCTTTAGAATCACGTGGAAAGACAGTATGTCACTTTATAAAAAGGCACTTAAAACGGCCAAGGCTGAGCACCTCAGCAAATTAATAGAAAACAACCGAAATAATCCAAGGTTTTTATTTAATACCGTGGCTAGACTAACAAATAAACAGACGTCGTCTGAACAAAATACCTCGTTACAGTTTAGTAGTAATGATTTAATGAACTTCTTCACCGAGAAAATTGAAAGCATCAGAATCAAAATCGTAAACGTTCGATCTTTGCTCGCGCCTTATAATTCGGCCGCAATTATCACCCCGCAAGAACAATTACAATGCTTTACAACCATAGAACAAAAAGAGTTAAATAAACTTATAGGGGTGCACCGAAATTTCGGCCGCCGAAAATGTTCGGCCGAAAATGGCATTATCGGTTTCGGGCCGAAATAAAAAAAAAACAGCCGAAAACGTAAACCGAAAATGAAGGTCCCCCGCCCCTCCCATCCGTGCGCAAGGGCTTAGGTTTCACTCACGGTCAAGCTGTTATCACGCGTCTGCCTATCAAAGATAGGGATGTCTCCCGCATATTGATAGCGGCTCCCTGATGCCCGCAAATTAGTTCAAATCTCCCGGAAGAGCGAGAGCGAGCGAGCAAGAGCTCGTGCTCCAAACCGTGTAGCGCGCATGTAGATTCAGAATCGTCCACGTCCGCATCGCGATGCATCTAAGAATCGATTTTTTTCCCCCACCCCTAATAGTCTTACATGTTGTTTACAGTTTGAGTATGTCTTTTTTCCAGTAATAAACAAACATTAAGTTGTTTTGATTGATACTGTGAAGCAGCTTTGATACAATCTGTATTGTGAAAGGCGCTATATAAATATATTTGACTTGACTTGACTTAAATGGGCGAACTAACCATTTAAAGGGATAGTTCACCCAAAAAAATTAATTCATGTCATTAATTCTCATGTTGTTTCAAATCTGTATGAATTTCTTTGTTCTGTTGAACACTAAAGATGCTATTTTGAAGAATGCCGGTAACCAGGCATTTGATGGTAGCCATTGACTTCCTGTTTTTCCTGTGTAGGTAATATGATTTCCTTCTATGAAAGTCAATGAATACTGTCAAATGTTTGATTACAATACCGACACTCTTTAAAATATCTTCTTTTGTCTACAGCAGAACAAAGAAACTCATACAGGTTTGAAACAACTTGAGGATGAGAAAGAGATGACTACATTTTCATTTTTTTGGGTGAACCATCCCTTGTGATGAATATGATGCATTCACTCAGCCTGGCAAATGTTAAATCATCATTGTAATAAAAATGCAAAATAACTGGGTGCTGGTCACTGATATCACGTAGCATACTACTGTTTCAAACATTTATATAGCATATATTGTGTCACATACTACTTTTTAAATTGGGCAGTTCTGTGCAGTATGAAGTACACTAGTAATAATTCCAAACATAGCAGAGAAGAGACCTTATTAAACTCCTGTGTTTCTCTATAGAGATAGTTAACTATTCCCTCACTGACTCCAAAGAACGTTAACTACAATACCACACACACACACTAAAGCAGTCCCTTGTTTCCATAGCAGCCCCAGTATGCAGCGCTCAACTCCTGAGGCGGATCCGTTTCATACGGCTGGTGACGACTGTCAGGACTCCAGAGCCATGAATATTTCAGTCTGTGTAATGATAAATGTTTAATGGGATAGTCCCGCACACAAATACACATTTGTCGTAGCAGGAAGACACTGTATCTGTATTCATAAAAACACTGTGAGACAGTGATGTATATGTCACACTCAATGATCACTTAACATGTGTGACTGTGTCTCAAAACCTAGTGAGCTGCGTGCCAAGAAAGCATTTTAAGGGTGTCTAAACATTCAGACACACACAGGGATACTAAGCAGCACACTAACACTTTGCATACTCAAGATGTAGTATATAGTATTAAAATAAAATATAATAACACACAAATATAAATACTAGGCTGTAAAATGAAAATGAAAGGTTAAATAAAAAATTTATTTTAAATAAATGGGGTTTGTGGTCTCATTTCACAATTGTATTATGTATGCATGACCTAATAATGGTGTAGTCTAACTTAAGCACTTTCACAAGTGAAGTACATACTTTTAGTGCATCACTAAAGTATGCAAATTGGGATGAAAGCCAAAGTTAAATTTAAACCACTTCTTTTGTTTACCTGATTGTATAACATTAGTCTGTTGATGATGCACTTTAACCTGTAAGCCAAACTGTGAACACCACATCCCTTTATAGCCTATGCTGCAGCTCACATTCAGACACCCGATTGTAAAGTGTGAAACTCAAGCCCAGGTTTGACCTCCTTCAGGACTACAGATGATGACAGCTGATGACAGCTGATTTTAGACAGTAACGAGATTAGCGGTGCATATAGCTGAGATGAAAACGGTGCAAATCAGATTAACGCAAACATTCCTGAGCACATGCAGAAGGAACCCAAAGTGTTAGGCCGGTGTGACACCACTGTGGTTTGTGTGGAGAAGATTGTCTAAACAAGGGTTTACTTGTGTTGTAAAGGACATCTGCTGAACACTCAGTGTATTGAGGATGTTCACATTTAAGGTCAAATGTTTTTTTGAAAAGGACAGATAAAAGAAAGCAGGTTTGTTTGGGTTATAGGACACATGCAGGGTCCGAAATTAACTTTTTGGCTCACCTGCCACTGGGACTGGTAGATGAAAAAATCCACCAGCCAAGCATATTTTTTACCGGCCAAAATAATAAACAGATTTTTTGTGTCACATATATACATTAATTTCAGTACATTTAATTGAGATAAGGTATTATGTTGAATGAATAAGAGTACATAGAAGTCAAAACAGAGCAACAAATAGTAAGACATGGAAGATGTGAGCATGGAACTAGTGCTCATAACAGTACATTTGAAGGTTTTGTAAAACTATCAGATACTTTACCGAAAGTAAAACATTTTACCTATTAATACTATCAGTTAAACGGTTTAAAAGTAAAATATATATATTTTAGCTTTTTTGTTGGTTTGCTACATGGTTAAAAAAAAAAACAGTATATAGCCTATATTTGTTAAATCACGGGCCGCGTCGACACGCGCTCCCACACGCGCCTAGACATATTTCACTGAGCAAGCACAATGAAGCGAGTGAAAAGAAGTAGCTACTGTGGGACCATTTCGACAGAAAGAGCGACGAAGTTACTTGCTAAATATGCTACGTGGTATTAAAATACAGCAGTAGGCCAAGTCTAGTGCAAGTACAATGCAATATCACTGGCGAAGCAAACATCCACAAGCAAATGAAAGGCGCTTCCCGAAGTTGGCCACTCTAGTTATCTCTGTATTCCCGGGACATCTGTGCCATCGGAGACCCAGACTCACATCATGTAGACATGTTACTTTTTTAAGGTAAAAACTAGACAAGCTGTGGATTGAGGTAGGTCTGCTATTTTTATTTGACGAAAACAACGTAGTCTGATGGAAAAAAAATCCGTTTTTTCAAAGCTTCAAACTGATTCAGTGTTTTCTTTTTGTCATCTTAATTTGTTAATTATTTAAGTTAAAAATATATATTTAGTGTTGGTTTATTTTAGGTGTGAAGGTTCACACACGCAAGGTCTCTCGCTCTCTCCCTCTCTGGCGCGCGCGCAACACGGTTTGAAGCACAGTATGTGCGCGCTCTTTCTCGCTCGCTCTAGATTCCGGGAGATTTGAACTAATTTGCTGGCATCAGGGAGACTTTGGATATCTGGAACATTCACCCGCCAGTGTGGCGGATAGCCTTTTGAGATTTACTCGCCAAACGGAAAATCTACCCGCATTTGGCGCTTGGCGGGTGTTAATTTCGGACCCTGGACACATGAAACATAAAATGTCACCTTACGGATATTATGCACAAGTGAAAGCAACAAGACAGTAAGTATGTGAAAATCAGTAAAGCCCCTTTTAAAACAGTGTTTACAAAGTGCTTTACAAAAAAACAATATAAACAGTAGCATAAAATTGAAAAAGTAGTAATTACTGAAAGATAAAATGATTATTAAAAAATGATTAATTAAGATAAGGATGATATCCAGATTAGTATGCGGCTTTCTTGTTCTCCTTTCTATCTTACAGTTTATGATGCTGACACACAAGAGCTCTGAACCAAAACCTAGTGAGCTGCCTACCTGTTCTGATCATTATATAATCTTCACACACACACACACACGCACACGCGCACGCGCACGCACGCACGCACGCACGCACAGGGTGGAAGCTGATGAAACTCTCATTCAATGAAACCATCTCTGAGTCCCGTGACAATACATTCCACCACTGATGATGACGGGAGTGACTAAGAGAGAAACTAAATTAAAACAATGGTTCTTAGTCATCCACCGCTCCCTTAACAAACACTGTGAATGAAGGCAAACACACACACACACACACACACACACACACACACAGTGACAGTGGCTCACTGTAATAGGTTCCCCTGCATCTGCAGAGCGGGCCAGATCTCCAGAAACATCCATCTAATCAGATCATTCGTTTTCTCTCTCTCTTCTCGTGTTCTCATTACGATGAGTGACGGACAGAATCAGACGGGCCTCATTTAGACAGTCTACTTCCGTACTGCTGCACACACACACACACACAGCTGGCCAGTTTTATGAGTTTTACAGTTGCTGCATTATGAAGTCACTGTAATAAGGTCAAATCTGCTCCGTCAGAGCCACATGCATGCATGCCTTCAGTCAGTCCTGCACACACACACACACACACACACACCCCGTGCACCAGTTCTGCAACATCCTGCAGCACGCCTACTTGTTGATGAGGCTGCATTATTTCAGACACTTTCAGTACGTGAGACTCCTTTCTACCAGGATCTCATCCAGGATAAAGACTATTTACTCTGTGGTTTCATTTAAACTGCCTTTATAGTCACAAATGTTTAACTTGATGATTACCAAACAGCAAACGTGGGCGAAGAATGCTTCATCCTCAAAGTAATAATAATAATAATAAGTTTATTTTCTATAGCGCCTTTCAAGAACCCAAGGTCGCTTCACAATGTAATACAAAAACAAATAATACAAACAAATAATGTAATACAAACAACAAGCGAACAAATACAAAGGCCGTCTGCTTACGAGAGACAAAACGGATGGAAAAAAGCATACACTGGTTTGCATGAAAAGAAGGAGATATTGCATTATTTATCAAAATATGCTATTATGATAAAGTATGTAGCAGATAGAGTTGGAAAAGTGTAGAACAGAGAAAACAGTGATAAGGAAGATGATTTATTGGGCAAGCTTGAAGAAATTAGTTTTCAGAGGTTTTTTGAAGGACCGGATGTTGTCGTTCGCACGAAGATTCGGGGGCAGCTTATTCCAGAGCGTAGGGCCAGCAACATTAAAAGCCCTTCCGCCCACCGTGGAGAGTCTGACGAATACGAGCAATATTCCGCAGGTGGAAGAAGCATGATTTGACAGTCTGACTAATGTGTGAGTGAAAGCAGAGCGTGGGGTCGAACAATACTCCCAGATTCCGTACAGTTTTTGAAGGCCTAATCTCAATACCATCAATGTCAATAAAAATGTCATGTCTGGTTGAGTTTTGTGATCTAGGGTTAATCAACAGAATTTCTGTTTTACCAGCATTAAGCTGCAAAAAGTTAGAGGACATCCATGTTTTAAGGTCATGAAGGCAGGAGATAACTGAAGGGGGTGGAAAAGATGAGTTCGGGTCAATCGTGAAGTAGATTTGAATATCATCAGCATAGCTATGAAAATTGAGACCATGCTGTCTGATGATCTGGCCTAACGGTAGTACGTATATTAGAAATAGAAGCGGGCCAAGTACAGAGCCTTGGGGCACACCATGGGAAACACAAACTGACCGTGAGCGATTATTGCCTATCTTAACAAATTGTTGTCTACAATTTGTGTTTGTCTTTTCATTGACATACCAAGGAGAGCTAAGGTTGAAGTTTTGATTAACTTCCCGTCTGTTTCCTACACAAAGCTGTTGTAGATAAGTGGATAAATCTAAGTGTAAATCTGACAGACACCGGATCCCTGACTGAGTTTAATCGTGAACAAACTAGATGGAGGAGTCAGTAGTTCGTTAACTTATTATTGATAAACTAACAGGGCCTGAATTTCGTTTTGGAAAATAGGGGGGAAATCCCCCTTTAGGTCATTCTTATGGGGGGGATTTTTTAATTTGAGGGGGGAGTTTTTTTAGACAATTTTTAAAAAATACGTTTAGCTAAATGTTTGCTCACTCATTGTATTTGTGTTTTTACAATGGGGTCATTTTTTTTTAGTTTACACAACAAAAGGAAGCTTGATTTCAATCTTTGAATTAAATTGAAAAAAGTAGCACAAATAAATACATGAAATAAAGAGAAAAGTTTAGGTCTAATACTAGTATTCAGAAATGCTAGAAACGGAAAAAATAACACGGAATAGTCTTTTAGTCCTGTATAATTTGAATACATAGGCTATTAATCCTGATTCCTTACAATTAATGCTATCTTTTGTTGTTTTATATACAATAATGACAGACACATTTTAGGCTACTCTCACTTTAAGAGCTAGTGCACGGATCCATTAAGGGTCCGTTCACATGTTGCGTGTAAAGCGCAGTCCGCGCCACTTTCTTTGCTAAGCAATCATGAGCCATGTTCTCCATGAAGACGAAGACGTTTCAGCAAAGGATGAACGCGCAAAAGACGTAACGTGAACGGCACATACTGTTTTCATTATAGTGTCACATGCATTTTCTTTTTGTATTATTTTTTTAAGACATATTGTGTTTGAGAGGATACTCCCCAAGACCGGAATTTAGACAATGTTGTGTGCTTTTGACCGTTAAAGCGCTATAATTCTTGAAAAAGAACTCAGTTTTGTTACTTACGAGCTGTTTGTTATGCGGTTTAAAATCGCTTGAATGTTTAAATAGGTAAGACTTAAAAAGACGCACAAATTATAAACAATAGTGACGATGCAATGGCCCGATTGTGCAAGTGACATTTCCATCAAATGTCCCGACTCCTGAAACGCGAGAGTCCAGAATCGCCGCCTGCAGCTGCAGCGCGATTGGCTTGCCTTGTGCAACCTATTTTGAGAGACAGAGAAGACGCGGCATTGGCAGAATCACTCACGCTGTTTGTGAAATTGCGTCTTGCAGAATGTTTTAAAATGACTGATTTGATCTTATAATCTGTTAGGTTAAATTTACTCATAGGCCTACATGCTAGATTGAATGAATGTTTGCGGGAATTTCCCGCATTATAAACGCAAGACCTGCGGGAATGATTAAAATGATGCGCAATACCCGCAATCCCGCACCGAAATTCGAGCCCTGAACTAACATAATAAATAAAATAAAAACATTATAATGTATAAGACTGTTATTAGCTATACTGATAAC
Organism: Gila orcuttii; assembly: GCA_026230005.1. NCBI lineage: Eukaryota > Metazoa > Chordata > Actinopteri > Cypriniformes > Leuciscidae > Gila > Gila orcuttii. The sequence goes on from JAPDVR010000014.1 coordinate 20,141,349, forward strand.
AAGAATAACCATTTGTTATATTGTGTTGTCATTCGTAATATTATTATTAGGCCTATCATCAGTATTTTATGTCAATGTACTATATGCAAAGAAAATTAAACGCTGACGAATGACGATGCCTAATATCATCTTGATTCTAGTCGAAGACATCAGCTATCAGCAATATCTCTAATATTGTCTATCCACAATATTATCGTCTATGGGCACAAGATCCATTTTAAAGCTTAAAAGCTTTTAAAAGCCCCATTTTTTGTAATGACATTTTGTGGATGCATTCTAATAGCTCAAACAGTAAAACATGGTGCTAGCAATGCCAAGATCATGGGTTTGATTTCCAAGGAATGCAAGAACTGATATACCTTGAATGCAAATGCAAGTCATTTTACATTTGGCAAATACTTTTATCTAAAGTCTAAGACTTGGTAAAAAGTCTAAAAACCTTCCAGAAAATTATTTAAAATGTCTAATTTTGTGCTTCGCCGGTATGAAAGGGCATGAGGGAGGGTAAATAATGACAAAATTAATATAAAATATGTTATTAAAAAAGAAAAAAAAATGTAGGACAGGATCAGAATGCGAGCTTGCTGTTGATTGTAAGAAAGGGAGGGGTTTAAGGTCCTGTTTACACCTGGTTTTAAGCTGATTTTTGGTGGATCAGCTGTGTGTGAGTGTGTATGTGTGTGTGTGTGTGTGTGTGTGTGTGTGTGTGTGTGTGTGCGTGCGTGTGCGTGCGTGCGTGTGCGTGACGTGTGCGTGACGTGTGCGCAGCAGTATGGAAACCTAACAGGTTTTCTGTCAATCAAACATGAGGTCTTGAATCAAAAACCAGCAAATTAATCAACATCTACAAGCTCATTTCTAGCAAGACAGACTATAGACACTAAAGACGTGAGTCAGAAACAATGCAATCAAGAAGCAGCATGAATTATTGAGACGTGCCGCTACAGTCGGTCGACTACAGGGCCGCTGGTGTGGAGTTACCATGGCAAACCCATGGCAGACTGCATACCATGCTGATTACTTAACGATTTTCCAAGTATGACCAGTTATTGCTGACTTAAGAGGTATGCTTTAATAGAAACACTTCAGAGGAGGCAAAACTGCTGCTACTGGTGTGTGTGTGTGTGTGTGTGTGTGTGTGTGTGTGTGTGCGTGTGTGTGTGCGTGTGTGTGTGCGTGTGTGTGTGTGTGTGTGTGTGTGTGCGTGTGTGTGTGCGTGTGTGTGTGCAAACGCTTGTGTGGGTTTGTTTGATTTCAAGGGGAAGAGAGAGACCTGGGTGACCAAAAGAGGTGTAAATGATCATGTCCTGTCAGGCCGAACAAAAGTGACAATCTGCTGTGCATGAATTTGCATTTGTCCCCCTGCACCTCCAAGACAGGTCCGATCCCACCTGTGAGTCTACAACACCTGTAATGTCAAATAAACAGATTCTCTCCAGAGACTGCACGGGAAAGGGAAACAATGGAGGAAAAACTCCAGACGGATGGACATTGTGTATTAAAGCCTGTAAAGCCTAACATATTAAACAGCCTAAATAATAGTCCGAAAAATCTAATTTCTTTAAATGGAACAGTCTATTGAACCTTTGGACAAAATGTAAAAGAAAATCTAAAACAAAGTTGTGTGTTTCTTCTTGAGCATCATATTTGATTAATATTTGATGCATTTTATGGCTCATATAGTGAGAATATTGAGGCCCAAACTGAGCAAAAATATGCAATTTGATGCAGATACTGATCTTTATATGGCCAAAAAGTAAGAAGAAATTCTGATAGTTTGTAATGTAAATCAATGAGATCTTATTACAGTGTAACAGACTACTTACATAAAATGCATAAATATCAGTCGTTATTGTATATCTGCTAATGTCTTGGTAAGATTATTTTCTTTAGTTTTATGATCAAGGCTCTGTAGTTTAAAACATATAGGCTAATGCAATGCAATACAATGATGATTGATAGATGAATAAATAAACCTTCCTCAAAATCCTGATGATCTTCTGAGACTTATGATGATTTAAAACATGATATTTCTTAAAAAAAAAAAAAAAAAAAAAAAAAAAAAAAAAAAAGTATGGATACTCAACATAAACATAAGTTGCTTCAGTCTAGTGTCATCTTGAAATATACAAACAATATAAAAGTTATTCTTACGTTTTACTTTATAAAAATCAGTAAAGATTTCACAGCAAAAAGACGCATGAACCATGACCTCAGGGAGGACATTTTTTTTTTTTTACAATTACTAAAATTACTTGCTAAAAAAGACAAAACAATCAATCAGACAACAGAAGGCATGTAGTAGATTGAGTGCAACAGGTTTTTCAGCAAGTTTGATCATGTAAGGATGTAGTAATGTAGACGCCTTAGAAATGATTCTACCCGATAGGTATGTCACAGTAGGCTTGATAGGGTTAACTCATTTCGAAAGTGGTCATTTCTAAAACTCACCAGCTCTAATGCATTAAAGGTGCACGGACGACAAATGCTTTGTTTGGATCAATGTAGCTGCACAAAAATAAAACAGGCTGCAGGAATTAATTCCCTCAGCTGACCAGATCTGCAAACACACACTGTCATATCACTGATCAAAACAGGGGCGGCCTACATCCATCCAGCCCAAACACACACACACACACACACAAACACACACAGTCATATCACTGATCAAAACAGGGGCGGCCTACATCCATCCAGCCCAAAAACACACACACACTCCTTTATTGACCCTAAACGTCATTATTCAGCCCCATGTATATGTGCAAAGACTGTATATGGACCATATTCATCTCAGACACTGACAGCTTCAATAACAACATATAATTCACTAGTTAAAAGACACTACAAATATAATATAAAGCCCCAAACATCCCAAACAATGCCCAAGTTCGAAACCAGACCCAGAATTGAAGAATCCATCATCTAAACATATTATTAATAATTACAAAACCATAAACAATGAAATGTTGATGTGGTGGTCAAATGTAATTCATAGTTCATTAAAGGTTTTTTTGGACTGATTAAACACGGAATTGGACTCATAATTCGAATCAGAAACCCAATGATAATTATAAATGCTAACAAACAAAACCAAAGACTCCAAAAAATACATTTTTTGCACAAGTGATTGCTGAACAACAAGTTCTGTCTTTCCAAAGAATATATTAGTATTTAATTACATTATTTTATATAAACGTAATCGAAATGACTAGAAAATGTATTGACTTTATATGTAAAAAACACACAAAAAGCTGAACACCGAACCACAGTGATAAAAACAGCACTACTGTGACGTTACCTGAAACGGGTTGCTGAAGTCCGGGTCCGCGAAGGGGTTGCTGTCAAAATCTGACATTTTTCCGGTTGAATTGGGATGAAATGTTAGAATAAATGAACGGTTTTCGGAAAGAAACGCACCAGCAGCTCAAGACTGATCCGCAACCGCAAAATGGCAGAACCGGAAATGACGGCATGCGTCAGTTGCACGTCTCACAACTCAGTTTGATCAAATACATATAATTAAAATGTGTTCCTAAATATTACATCATTTATTTATTATTATTTTAAACTTTTGTGATAATTGTATTGCTTTATACTTTATTGCATAAATTGCATCTTATATAATTTGTTTCCTTCTTCTTCTTCTTCTTCTTCTTCTTCTTCTTCTTATAATTATTATTATTATTATTAGCCTATTATTTCTTTCGTCATGTCGTACACCTTTGTCTCTCTCTATATTTATTTTATTGTGAATCATTGCAGAACAGAAAACGTTCATTTCACAAAATGTTGACATGTCTGCCACCTGGCGTGCATAAATAATCGTTACATCTATGAATATTATTTATCCATCCATTCTTAAAAATTTCCTGAGCATAAATAATACTTCATATACGAGGTTATAATGGGTTGAATATGAATATCAAGAACAGCTTTTCATTCAAATGAAGAGGTCATGGTTTGTTTGTTTTTTGGGTTTTCTTTGATTTAACTACAAGATATTCCCCTTAGCAATGGTCTTGCACTATAACATATTCTCCAGGACTTTGCTCTCGGTTTAAATTCTGAATAAAGGATATTAATATTTTGGCACTTCTGCTAAACCGTTTCTGTCAAACTCCAGTATCAGTCCGAGTGACAGGTGTCAACAATAGTTACCATCAAAAATATATTGTTTATTTTTAGACATATTTTTTTTATTCTGTCTTGGCCTTCAGGGTCCCAGCCCCCCTCTGGGTGTTACTGTCTTCTATAAGATAATTCAGTTGCTGTCTGGTGATATATTTCAGTGTGTCAATTTAATCTCTTCCTATTGGCGTTAAAGAAGGGATGCTATACAAATAATGGTGTATATTTAGGCAGAATACATGCCTTCAAATAAATGATTTCAGCTTCATTATGAGGACGCGAGTATCATGTCAGAAGGTCCAAAGGGGGGAAAAAAGTATTTTAAACTTTACAAGTTTAACAAAAATTGCATCGTTAATCTATGAAAAATCTATAATAAATGTATCCTCCCTGCGTCACTGCAGACATTGCACCATTTGTGTCATACCATGTGCTAAAAAAAAAAATCCTCCTGACACTCAATAAAAAAATTTTGTCAGTGGATGTTTTATTAACGTATAGGCCTATGAGAATATCTCTATCCAGCATCTTTTGAAACCCTTGTGATACCAAACAAGCTATATAATAATATAATAATCATAATTTGACTTGATATAATGATAAAATAAATATATGATATAATGATAGAATGATACAATTATGGAAAACTAAAATGTTTTCCATAAATAATAAAAAACTAAATTGTAATATGCTTCTTATGCACCAAACATGATATAATTACCAAAACAGTTTTTTCTAGGTCTCATGATGACATTTTGTTTATTTTAAATATTATATAACAGTGAAAAATATACAAACATTTATTTGACATGATATTTTGGTGCCAAAGAAAGAAGTCACATTTTTTATTATTTTTAGTAAAATAAATAGATTTTTCAAGTGAGTCAGTTTCAATTGTTCAGAAGTAGATTCAGGATTTGACTATATAATCTACAATAATAAAAATTACAACATATTTCAGTGATGTATCACAACAAATTGAAAATAATTAACAATACATTTAATAAAAAACTAAACAATTACAAAAGCAACATAAACAAAACATAAGCTGTGAAACGACAGAACAATTGTATTAATACAATAACTACAGACACCGATACACTAGGAAAGCTTCTAAATACATGGATTTTCTTTAAATATTTCTTAATAATATTTCGTTTTTTCTATTCTAATAAAGAGATTTAATAAGTGAGTTTAATTCAATTTCAAAGTGGGGATAGGAGGAGGATAAAATACCATTTGCAAACTTCTGCTTTATGAATGAAGATTTTGCCATATAAAATAAAAATGAACAATATACTCCAAAGGTCTATGTTTATTATCATTATGATAAAAAGTATGTCTTTTAAACTGAAAGAGTGTGTAACATTTGCCGAATCAAATATGTGAGAACCTAGGTCAGACCAAAATTGATTGGATATAGTGCAACCAAAAACAGATGCTTTGTAAACAAATACAAATATTGACACATTTTACAGCTTTCGTAGTCGTACTATTTCTTTATTAAAGTTGGCATTTCAAGCAGAATACTATGACGCCACAGTGTGGAACTCCTCGCAGCGCGCGCTCGATCTAAACGGACTCTTTTGATTCGGTTCACGGAAGTCGCTCATCACTGTTTGCTAAACCTGATTAGCACATTGGGATATTGATGTGCTGTTGATTGATTTCGACAGAATGCGGTTGGCATGTTGGCTGGTGTTCGCGGGCTGTTTCTCTCTCACGGCGGGGATAGAGCCGATCAGCACCAGCATCGCAGTCGGGATGGCCGCCGCGCTCACCGGGTTTCTGGCCAGTTACCAGAACGTGCTCTATTACTTCCATGAGTGCTGCAGACCAGAGTGGATCTCATACAACAAAACAGGTTTGAACGGGAGATTTTGTCCTATTTGTAGTAGGCTATTGGACGCTAAATGAATGTGCGCATAATTCCAGTGGTGCAATGTTGGTCATAGTAACCTAGAAATCCACATTTTCCTTATATCAAAATGAATTTAATCCACATTTATCTTTATTTACATTAATCAATTCCCTACATTTGAATGTCAAACAAATAGGCAGCCAGGACATGCGGAATTTATGAACTATAAACAGCCTCTTGTAGCCTATTCATAGTTTGCTGCTTCCTGATAGTGTTTTAAAAATCAGCAGCATAGCATACAAATGCAATGCATGCACTTTACACTTCTATCATATATAAACATGCATCATCTGGAAATATGTATTATAAATCGCCCGAAATCATAATTTATCTAATCATATGTAGACTGGTTTTCACAGTTTTTTTTATCTGCTTGACACATCTGAAGTGTAATTCACCCAATCTTCGTCTGCTTTTATATATATATATATATATATATATATATATATATATATATATATATATATATATATATATATATATAATTTTAAAATTAGCATATATTGACAGCGTGACAAATTGACCAGGGATGATCAAACAATCAATGCAACATCATAGACAGTAAAAGAAAACATGCACTGTTGACGCTGCGCGCATGCGTCATTCGTCGCGCACAATCGTCGTCACTTTTCATCAAGTAGGAAGTGCGGTCTGTGAGTGAGTTGGAGCCTTCGTTTTGTTTCGTTTCTTTTCTCCGTTTCCTATTAAAAGCATCGATGATTTATGTAGTAAAATGAAAGCTCGGCCATGGACAGCTTTACTGCACTGCATCCTGGTCTCCGGGCTGATCGTGGAGGCCATAGAGCCCGTGTCCACAACACTGCTGCTGGGAACAGGAGCTGCTATGCTGGGCAGGAAAATATATCACTATTTATATGAAACCTGTGATAAGGACTGGGTCAACTTTAATGCAACAGGTGAAAATGTGATCACAATGGTTACTAGAGTTGGATTTGATCATCTACTGATCATGCATTTGTGCATTATGTCCCGTAAAAGCACCAAAAAGCCACTTAATGCTTCTTTCTACCGTTTTTATAATGGTTTATTTGATACTAATAATTATTATTATTTTTGAAATACAACAACCAGATTGTGTTTATTTTTAAATGATCATTGTAAACAAAGAAACTTGTCTTATTACAGGGTTTGTGCAAGGTGCTTAAAGTGCTTGAGTTTGACTTTTTGAAATTTAAGTCCTGGAAAACCCATATATAATATATAGTGCTTGAATTATTTAAAGACAATAATGAAATGCAAAATTATCTCTGCAGCCTGTCTGATATAGATATAAAGACATTTATCATGACTGTGAAAATGATATTGCTCATAAATAAATATCCAAGTATATGATACAGCTTTCATTCTTCAGGTCCATCATATTCATGGGGGGGAAAAATCAGTTTGAATAAGGAAAGCAATATCTTTGTCATAGTATCCTTTTAATGATTAATATTGCCACAGTCATTGCATACTTTGTACATACGGCACTTTATTTTTACCATTTTGTTTTATTAGTATATTTTTTATTAATCTGTTAAACTTTTTTAGAATTTGAAAGATAAAGATATTGTTTTGATAAGTGAGATGTCTGATTGTAGTCCTTGAAAACCAAAAAAGTAGTGCTTGAAAAGTCATTGAAAGTCCTGGGATTTCATTCTACAGTGTCTGTACGAACCCATGATTTCTTTCAGAATCTGTTTGATTTGATCAGCCAACATGCATCAAACAATGAAACGTGTTTTGTTGTCTGATACATGCATTTATTTATTTGAAGTGCAGCTGTTCTGTATAAAGCATATGGTTACTGTAAATGTGTCCTCTCGTCCTCAGGACTGAAGTATGACCTCGACACCAAGCTGTACGGGCAGCACGTTGCTGCTCAGGTCATCATGAAAGCCGTCACGGGCTTCATGAAGAATGAAAACCCGAAGAAACCTCTGGTTCTGTCCCTCCACGGCTGGACCGGGACTGGGAAGAACTTTGTGAGCCAGCTGATTGCAGAAAATATATACGAGAAAGGAATGTCGAGCAGTTTCGTTCATCTGTTTACAGCAACAGCACACTTTCCTCACGAGATGCACATCAACACATACAAGGTAATGTGTTTTTTGTTTATATGTGCAAATACATGGAAATGACTATGTATTTCACTGCAACAACAAAATGCAACCAGTCAAATGTTTTATAGTCACATCTGTACAAAATGTATGTTTGCATTTGTTTAGTCCCAGTTACAGGAGTGGGTAAGGGGGAATGTTTCCATCTGCCCACGGTCCATGTTCATCTTTGATGAAATGGATAAAATGCATCCCGGGCTGATCGACAGTATAAAGCCTTACCTGGACTTCTACGACAATCTGAACGGAGTATCGTACAGACAGGCCATCTTCATTTTCCTCAGGTCAGTCAGTATTATTGTGTACTTAAGTGTAAACAGAAAATATAAATCTCTAAATAATGTAATTAATGCAATTGGTCACTAATTGTCATTGTTTAGTGTGCTTGATGGGCAGTACAGACCAAAAATATTCTCTCTCTCTCTCTCTCTCTCTATATATATATATATATATAAAAATACAGTAAAATATAACTTTATTAAAAAAAATATATATTTTTGATCAAATAAAAGAAACCTTTGTGAGCAGAAGAGACTTTGAATTTTTATTTTATTTTTTATTATTCCAAACTTTTGCCCGGTATGTATTTGCTCTGAAATGGCATAAAAGGCATTTTTATTTATCGGAGGACCCTTTTACACCAAGTTGTTTTTGTCTTTATAGTAACGCCGGTGGTGAGAATATCGTCCAGGTGGCTCTGGATTTCTGGAGGGACGGGAGAGAGCGAGAGGAGATGCAGCTGAAGGATTTAGAGACGGCACTGACACTGTCCGTCTTCAACAACAGAAACAGTACGTCACATGCCTCTTATCTTTCTCACATCTGCTAAAATATGGAGCAAAAAATCCTCATGACAATCTGATCGTTATGCACTAAACTGAGTGCATTTTAAGTAACTTTGTTCATTAGTTTCACTGTAGTTTGTTGACGATTTCCAATATAATGAAGATCTCACAACAAATGTATTGTCTTTTTTTAATTTAATTTCCCCATTATATTTTTTGAATGTTACCTTTCATGCAGTGTGAAATGTAGCTGTTTGTGAATGAAAAAGGAGTGTAAAAGGAATGTAAAAGTTTTAAAGTGCACAACAAATGAAGTTATTTTTTACATTTTAACAGTCTCTTAAAAAAAAGAATAGATTCTGAACTGCTGAAACGAGTCGTCAGTAATTCCACTGGGCCATCTGACCAATCAGAGCAGAGTAGATCTGACCAATCAGAGCAGAGTAGACCAATCACAACAGACTGAGCCATCTGAGTAATCAGAGCAGAGTAGACCAATCACAACAGAGTGGGACTTCTGACCAATCAGAGCAGAGTAGACCAATCACAACAGACTGGGCCATCTGACCAATCAGAGCAGAGTAGACCAATCACAACAGACTGGACAAAATCAGGAAACTTTAAAATAGCATAATAGAGGCACTGTAAACATTTACACGCTTGTTTTGTTTTTCTTCTCTCCATCCACAGGTGGTTTCTGGCACACTAGTTTGATCGATAAGAACCTGGTGGATTTCTTCGTGCCGTTCCTTCCTCTGGAGTACAAGCACATCGTTCAATGCGGTTTGTCCGAGATGGTCTCCAAGGGTCACGTCCCGGATAAAGAAGTGGTTGAGATGATGGCCCACGACCTGAACTACTTCCCTAAAGAGGAGCGCGTCTTCTCCATGCAGGGCTGCAAGGTCATCCCCAGCAGGCTGGACTTCTACGTTTGAACGGGATGGAACAAAGAAAGACTTAAAAACAGCAAACTGGTTATCGTTTGTGTGCTTTTTTCACAGAAATCCCTTCTGTTATTCTGCAATAGAAAGAACTGGAACAGAATTGCTCCTCAGACATTACAGCTTTACATGATGTCGTGCTCTCGAAAGACTCTAAAGTGGGATGTTTTTAATTCAATCACTAGTGTTTTATACACTAATGGACTGTTTTATTGATGTCGCATCAGCTGCTTAAGTCCTTCTTTTCAAGGTTGTTTCTGTTGAGGATGATGTAGTAGCACAGGAAGCTTTTTTTTTAAAGACTTTGCACATCTTGGAGCTCCAAAAAACACTGGCTAGCTGCGATTTTATGTTGATCTGTATTAATTGTTATGAGAGAGAAAAAAACAATTTGCCTTTATCTTGAAATATCACATTTATTACTGCCTTTTTAAAAGAAAAATGATGTGTTGGGCTCTGTTTGGGATCAAGAACATCAATAGACAATTGTACAAGACAATTGAAGACACTTGTAGCTTAACCTGAATCTCATTTTGATCTTTGAAACATAATGATCATTTGTTTTTCCAATTCGTCACTGTCAGGATTCAGATTTGTGTTGTAGATTTTAAGTTGCAATGTCACGTACTCTAGTGCCACTGGTTCTGATTGAAGGTTTTGTTGAGTAAATCACAGTGCCTGTATATCTTACAAGAATACAGTTAAACATGTTTTTATAAAATATATTATAGGCACTGATCATTATTTGATGATCTGGTTTGAACATAATTTCACATTTAGAACGCTTATGAAAATTATTTTTGAGACGCACCAAGATAAAATGAAAAAAATACTTGAAAGATTCTACATATTGATTTTGATAAAGCTTTATGACCAAAACGGACTCAATTGGTCTTGAAAATTTTATTTTTGTACACGTTGGCAAGTTCATTTCTATTACTTTTTTATTGAGCCTCCCAGTTGTCCATGATAACTGAATACGTCTTAAAATCCCTAAACAGTCACAGACATTGCTGGGAAACAATGTCTAGTAAAACTAGACTCTTAAGTTTTCACTTCAAATTCTAGCCAATGTAATACTTAGATACTAGAGCAGATTAAAAAAAATCATAAAAATCTTAATGATTTTCCATTTCTAAAATTTCAAAATTCCTTGGTATTTGTCCAATTGACTGGCTTTCCACAATCTGATGTGTAATTATGTTGGTTTTCTAGAAATTCTGAAACCCATTTTTTTTTTATGTAACTCCACCTATAATCACCAAGCTTGTCAGTGAAAGGTCCGAAGTCCAATAGTAACATTTTTCCTTGCAGACTTGTTTAGAGTATCTCCACCAAAACTCTACATAGTTCTTCTGGCTGATCTGTCTGATCATGGTGCTATTCAATTTTAGGTTTTATGGTTTTCCCAGAATAGTCAATTAAAAATCCTAAAATATCCCTGAGACTTAAATTGATGGAATGTCTATGAATTCAAATTTTAACTGTCAAAACTCACACACTCACATACACAAGGCCCATTTCTTTCTCTGAAATGAGTCTGTAAATAATTACTTTGCTGCGTAATGTTTATGACATCTGAATGATCTAAATGGCAGGTGAAAAGTGCCCCAGGATACCACGTAAATACAGGTGTATTACTGTCTGATAATGTCACAGTATCATGATACCACCATAATAAAATAAAACAAAATTAAATATCTGCTCTCTTAAAGTTATAGTTCACCCAAAAATGAAATACTGCCATCAATTACTCGCCCTCATGTCGCTCCAAACCCTTAAGACTTTCTTTCATCTTCGGAACACAAATGAGGATCTTTATAATGAAATCTGAGAGCTTTCTGTCCCTCCATCGACAGCTACTCAACTACCATTTTGACACTTCAAAAAGTTCATAAAGAGGTTGTAAAACTAATCCATATGAATTGAGTGGTTTGGTCCAATTTTTCTGAAGAGTTTATATGATAAAAAGATTGAATTCAGGCTTTTATTGACATAAACATTCATCAACTCACACATCAGCTGTGGTAAACAAGCTCAAGCATGTTACGCAACACGTTTCACGGTTTATTCTCATGTTGAGCTTCTGTTTATGTTCGCTGATCAATGTTTATATGTGAATAAAAGCCTAAATTAAATCTGTTCATCATATAAAGCGATCGAGTCTCTTCAGAAGATTTGGACTAAACCGCTCAATTCATTTGGATTAGTTTTATGATCTCTTTATGAACCCTTTGAAGCGTCAAAGTGGCGAATGTCGATGGAGGGACAGAAAGCTTTCAGATTTCATCAAAAAGATCTTCATTTGTTCCGAAGATGAATGAATTTAGGTCTTCGGGTCTTTAAGTCTTACAGGTTTGGAATGACATGAGGGAGAGTAATTAATGACATAATTTTCATTTTTGTGTGAACTATCCCTTTATCACAAAATGCAGAAACATTCATGAAAAAATTATAAATGCAAAGAGGAACAGCTGAAAATTTTATTTGAAAATAAACAGCACTTTATTTCTGATCCACATTGGGTCCAGATGAGAAGACGAAACTCCATCAACTGTCTGCATATCATCCGGTCTTGTGGTTTCAAGACTTCCAGTACACTGACAATGACAACATTATTCCACACAAGAGCCGTTCCCGGCTGTACTCAAGAGGCACAGTTCCATATTAAACGCTTCAGGTTTCCATTATACAAGCAACACGGCATTGATGCAGCCATCGTTTTCTGGGTTATTCGTCACCTGGGCATATTTACCTGAAACACATCATCACATTTCATTTTTCACTCTGAAACACATTTTTAAGTATTGCATAGACGAAAAAATGAAGAGCCAATTAGACTCACCCCAGATGACCTTCCCGCCCTGCGTGACCAATCCGAGCTCACTGACGTTGACCTCAATGACCGTTCCCTTGGTGATGACGCCCAGCGTAGTGTACAGCGTGGAGGAAGGGTTCTTCTTCACCCCCAGGATGGGCAAACAGAACGTGGCCTTCAGCTCAGGATGAGTTACGTGTGCCTTCTTAAACCTCAGACCCTGTAGACATTTACAATCACAACATCATCCATTAATATACAGTACATAGATATATGTGTGTATGTGTCTGAATGTATGTGTATATTATGTATGTATGCTAAATTGTTTATTAATGTTAACTTAAGGGACCTTGTAAAGTGTTGACAAATATTTACATATTTGTTGCATTTAGTGTGTAATAGGGCTTCTATTATATAAAATACAAAAACATTTGTGAGTATAAATATATATATATATATATTTATATATAAGATGCACATTTATTTGGCCTTTTTATTATCACAACTCACTCAAGATATTATTTTTATCCATATTGCCCAGCCCAAGAGTGCATATGTGATATTTTACCATAGGTCTGATGAAGCGCTCATATTTGGGTGGTTTGCGTGTGAAACCGTCTCCTACGAAACAGACTTTGGTCACCATTCTCTTCCAGGCCTTTTTCTGTCTCTTTCCTGTGCGGATGACTTTCAGAACCTCGGTTTCACCCTGGGCTCGGACCTTCGGTAAAGGAACTTCCCACTTTCCCTAAAGAAACACATCAAACAAACACTATGCTTAGTAAGGACACCAGATAGGACAAGACAACATGAAATGGCAGTTTCACTTCTGTGATATAACACATTACTAAGCAAAACAAATTTTCAATGAATGATGGGACTTGATTTAATCGACTAATAAACGGACTGGATTGGTCGAATTTTTTGTTTATTTTAGTCAATATTTTTTTCTTGCACGTTCCTTTGAACATTATCAAAAGATAAAGCAGAATCTTCTAGCTTTCACTTAATTGTTTCATATATTTGCTCAGGTACAAGTTGGTTATTATCGTTAACAAAAACTAAAACTATTAAAAACACTTCTGTTAATTGAAATAAAATAAAATACAATTTAAATATTTAGCTAATTCAAAATATATTAATAAAACTATAGTAAAACTAAAAGAACACTGGGTACAACAGGACCAACATTTAGTCAATAATTTTATCCCTTAAAACTCATCTCTGATAATCATATTTAAATGTTTTTCATGTGAAAAATAAATTTCTTCATGCCTTAAAACAGCTTGAATGTAACTCTACACCCTTGCCTCATTTCACTCACTCCAGCTCGGATTACATGATCCACTCGCTCAACTTTACTGTAGCAAACGCTGCACAATGGCAAGTGGAAATACTGGTTTAATTCAGCCATATATGTTTGAACCAGAAACTTTCAGAAGAGGAAGAGTGAATTATACAGGGTCTACAAGTGGATGTATCAGAATGGTAATGCATTTTATGTAACACTCTCTACAACGTCGGACACATAACGGTAATTAATATAATTAGCCTTTTGCTTGACTATGTTATCAAACAGCTAATTATGTGTTGCTAATGTTACACAAACCATGTTCCTGTTCGCCCCCTAAGAGTCAGACAGCTGCCTTCTAACAATCAGTATCCTTATAAACACTTTGAACATCATAGAAAGTCAGTGGAGAAAAGCCACGCGCTGCACGTGACGGGATTGATTACATATTTGTGACGGCAGGAAACGGGTGTTTTTAAACTACATTTTTGATCCTTAGCAATGGTGTTGACTGATGCATTTGCACATGGTTTGTCTTAAAAGCATTTACATAAATAAACAGACACATAAACAATATTAAACAGGGGGTCTTTAATATCACCAATCTGCTGTCTGATTGGATACTCACAGCCTTCTCTTTCCTCTTCTGTTTGATCATATTGGAGAGGACTTTGGCACGTGATTGGCCCTCTCTGTCCAGCAGGTACGCTGGCACCGCCCCTTCTGGTGTCTTGTCATCGTCCTTCTGTTTGCTCTTCCTCTGCTCGTGCATCTTAATGCTGTAACGCAAATAAATATGCAACAGGTCATCAAACCTCCTTGACATTTAGCCTATATCTTAAGCAAAGTGAAGCTGATGGGAAGTAAAGCTCACGTCTTCTTCATCTGAATCTTCTCAGCGTGTCTCTGTTTGTGGTAGAGTTTGGCTTTGAGGCCGATCATCTTTCTGGCTTTGTGCGAGCGCTCGTGCGCCTCACGGCTTTCCTTCTTTCTCTTTCTCTCATGGTGGTCCAGACGATAGCCATGACGCTTGCGGTGTAACTCGATGTGCTCGTTCTGAGGCTGTAGACAAACACAGAAAACTACAAGTTCAACCACATGAATACTTGATTTTGTCTGTAGGTTTAACTCTTACATTTACACTCAGTTGTAATACTGACTATTAAATGTTTTCCCAAATATGAATATACGCCCATAACTGAACTGGCTGAGTCCACTTTCCTCCAGCTATATTGAACATACAGGTAGTCATGGGAAATATATCACTCTATGTAATAAGTATTACGCATTACAAATTAAAGTGCAAGCAAATAGACAGATATAAACACAAAGATAACATGCAAATCAGCTGAGCTTTTCAATGCTGTGACTCACTGGGGTTTGTAATAACAATATCAGATGAATCACAAATATTATAAGCTTCGCCTTTATAGTAATGAGCCACAGTTCTCGGATAATGCAACTAAGGTACTATGGTATTACCATAAACAGGGGGGAAAAGATGGCTAGACATTATAACAATCTATGGTATATAGCTATATGGTATACGATATAGGCTATATATATATATATATATATATATATATATATATATATAGTTATAGAATGAGCAAATTAGGAATAAAATTGTATTTTGAAGTATATTAAAATACAAAAACATTATTTTAAATTGTAATAATAATTCACAAAATTACATTTTATTTATGTATTTTTGATCAAATAAATGCAGACTTGATGATCATAAGATACATCTTTTAAAAACATTAAAAATAGATGTATGTAATAGTAAGTTAGTATGTATACACATGCATGCATACATACATACATGCCTACCTAACGTTAGTACCTACGTGTGTGTATATAAACACAGAGTCCTAACAAAAAAGAAAACTAGAATTTTCATAACAAAAACCATAGGTTGATCTGTAGTGTGTATAGTATGTAGTTGCGTGTATGTATGTATGTATGTATATATATATATATATATATATATATATAAATAATTATTAAGCACAGATATGACTCAAACGAAATATAAACACACAGCCACATGTCAGCCAGACTCGCACTAAACAAAGACATTTACACGACACTGGCTACATTTTTCTTCTTACCATGATGTGATCTGTGGTGTTGAAGTGTTTATAGAGTTGTCAGGTGTTGTTTAATTCGCTGTTTGGTGTCTACCTCTGATATTTGGATGGTTTTATTTATGACTCGAGTTCGCGATGTTCTTCACTCAGAGTCTGTTCTGTAGAGGAAGCGCGTCTGTAAAAAGCCTCCGGTTTCAATCAACAGCAATGTCTGCAGTGCAAACCTACGTCTGTTTTGAGTATTAACCACTCTTGATATATATTCTGAAAATAAATATATTAAAGAATATTTGGTTATTAATGTAGGAGTTAATGTCCGTGGTGCAGAATGGCAAATAATTCAATGTTTGCAAAGAAACGTTAGGAACCAAATATTGAGTCTTTGTTCTCGGGGATCATTATAGACGTGACACACATAGGACAGCATGGCTGATAAACCTCCAGTGAAGAAAATTAAACCAAATCAACCCCCAAATAAAGAGGTTTGAATTTTTTTTGTGTGTTTTTCACTTTATTGTGGTCGTTATAAATTTGCAGCTATAAAATGAAATTCATTACCAAGCTGTTTCGTTTCACATTAGTGAGTTAAGACTAATAAATACCCTGTTTATGTCAGTTTAATGTCACCGTGTTTATAATATTTCAATTTGTAGGGTGAAGAGAGATTAAACTGGAGGAAATGGAAAGGACAAAGTAAGTGACAACTTGAAAATATTTTACATTTACAGAAAAGTTTTTGACATCAAGCTGGAATTCCTATTTCGTATCAAAAAATGTCTCAGAAAAGCACAAGACGCATTGATAATAGTCATAAATAATCTAAAAATGTTTGCATATGTGTTTTGTATATTTGACCCATCAAGGCTTTTATGACTCGTATAGTATGATGTAGTGAGAATATGGAGCTCTTATTCGAGGAGGAAAAACACTTCAATTTTAATCAGAGGCTCAAACTGAGCAAAAATATGCAATTTTATGCAGATTCTGATATTTATATGGACAAAAAATAATATGAAGTTCTAAGATTCTATTGTAATTCAATGAGATCTTTATAACAGTTTATCATACATGCATATAAATATCAGTAATCTCTCTATATCATTCTGCCAATAATATGTCTTCGTAAGATGATATTTAAAATGCTTAATTTTATGATCTCTGTAGTTTTAAAACGCATAATGCAATGCAAAGAAACATTCCTCAAAAAGCCTGATGATCATATTTGATACTCCCATTTGAACATGATTTTTTATAATAAATTACGTCTGGATACTCAAGTAAACCTAAGTTGCTTTAGTCCAGTAAGTGTTCATCTTGAAATATCAATTATCTTGTTTACATTTATAAAAAGATTTCTCAGCAAAAAGACATGCGAGGACGTTTTTACAACTGTGCTAAAATGCCTTTTACTTGGTAAAAGTCTAAACTATCAATAAGACGACAGAAGGCAAGTAGTAGATTGTGTGCAATAGGTTTTTTGATCATGTTGCTACTTTAGAGGCCTTAGAAATGATTTATTGTATCAAAAATGACACAGGATGCACAAGGGTTAAGATCAGTATGTACAGCTCCTCTCACGGTCATATTAAAAGTGTTCATAGCTGCTGTCTGTGTCTTTATCCCCAGAGAAAGAGGAGAAGAGACAACGCAAAGAGAGCAAACTCATCCAGCAGCTGGAGAAACATAAGCAGGAGAAAGAGGAGGAAAATAAGCAGCAGGTTCAGCATGAAAAGAAGGAAAGTAAAGGTGAGAGAGCTTTGAACATCCTTATATAACATGTACTAGACCAGGGCTTTTCAATCTTGTAGATGCCACTGACTCACAGAGTGGCCCAACTATAAAGTTTTATCTCAGAATTTCTATTATAATATGAATTGTTGTAAGACAGAATTCAGACAGTTTCATACGTTTACATGACAACGGCTCTCTCTGGCTCAGAACACAGATCTGAATGAACCGCTGTGATCGTAATTGTCAACGGTGTAATAGACAGGAGAATCGTGGTCATTTAGGAATAAGATCGCATGGGTGTTTAACGATTAATTGTGCAGCTCTGCTGTATATACCGGTAGTACAATACCAGAGTAAAAGCGTACTAATTTGTCTTGTCAGGTCGTGTGTATACGTTGAGCGTGGCTTTGCCTGGCTCAGTGATGGATAATGCTCAGTCACCGGAGCTGCGGACGTACCTGGCGGGTCAGATCGCCCGGGCCTGTGGCGTGTTCTGTGTGGATGAGGTGGTCATATTTGACGAGCTGGGTGAGGAGGACGCAAAGTGAGTCGCTACTTTGGTAGTTTTTTTCTTTGATTACCTGCATATTAACAACGAATTCTGTGATTTTCCTAATATTACCTAATTTGATGATGCTAAGTTAAAAAATATCAAAAGTCAATACGTACAGTTTACATCACATACAGGTTGAATGGTAAGACTGAAGATATTTCATATATGTATGTGCATCTCAGTTTATCAAAATAACAGAAGCAGTCAAAAATGTTAAAGATTTTGGTTTTAATTACAAGTATTAAAAAAAGGTATAATTTAGATTACAATCTGCAAAATATGTTCAGTCAATTAAATGACATGTAAAATGCCCATTTAATGTCAAAGAACTTTATGTAAACACAAGGTTATAAATAGACTTTTTTTCCACAAAATCTGTAATTTTCTTTCACTGTTTGGATGTAGTGAAACACCCACAGATGTAGCCGAACACATCTGGGTCATGTTTGCATTTTCTTCTGTCACTGGCATATAATTCTACCCTTGAAATCATGGATTAGGCGTTAAATAATGCCATACAAATGAAAATCGGCTTATAATTGAGCAAATGTTTGTAATCTGGTTCAGAGGAAGAGAGGAATCATGTCATTGTGGCAGTTTTTCTGCTGATTAAGGGATAATACAAGACTTCTTTACCTTGGAAATGGTTTCTCAAAAGTGCTACTGCTACAAATTGCACATAATATGTGAATTTGTGATGTGCTAAAGCAAAACAGGCACTATTTTTTTTTAATCGGCACCCCAATATTAGTTCGAAACAAGTATTGGATTTCATTCAGCAAATATGATGCAGTGTTATCAATATGAATGCTCAGTCCAAGCTTCAAAACATTATCTTAATATTTCAGGAGCGTTGAGGGAGAGTTCAAAGGCATTGGAAAGAAAGGCCAGGCCTGCGTCCAGCTCGCACGCATCTTGCAATACCTCGAGTGTCCACAGTGAGTGCTGTCACTATCAGATTTATGTCATATTAATGTGCACGTGGACGTTTAGGCATCACATCTGTGTTGTGTGCAGATATCTGCGGAAATCTTTCTTCCCGAAGCATCCAGACTTGCAGTTTGCTGGTGAGTGTCACATAATCTAATACTGATCGTGTTTTAGAACCGAATGTTTGCATAATCAGTTCAAACGCGTGTGTGTTTCAGGTCTGTTGAATCCTCTGGACAGCCCGCATCACATGCGCATGGATGAGGAGGCGGAGTTTCGAGAGGGAGTGGTGCTCGATCGGCCAAGCAAACCGGGGAAAGGGTCCTTCGTCAACTGCGGGATGAGGAAGGTGTGTGTTTAAAGACACGCAGACTGATTGCCCTTTCATTGAGCAGGAAAGAACCTCAATCTCTCTATTCTATCTACAGGAAGTTCAGATCGATAAACAGCTTAAAATGGGACTGAGAGTGACTGTACAGCTCAACAAGAGCCAAAACAAAGGTATACACACACTGCTTGTGTATTATATTATATTTATATTAGGGATGGGCAATACCAGACTTTTTTAATTCGATACGATACCGATATTTTTTGGTTCAATTTTAACGATACCGATACCGCTTATTTTTTTTTAATTGTACATGTGATTTTTTTAAATAATGTTAATTTTTTGTAAAATTTTATCATTACACTTGCATGCAAATTACATCCACATGACACACTGGCCATTAATAAATTTATTACAAAAGCAAATTTGACAACAAATAAATAAACATGTTTAAAATAATATTTTAAACAGTATTTTACAAAACAAATTATTAAATAAAATAATACATAACAAATATTAATAAAATAAAATACCAACAACATAAATTGTGCATATTTGCACTTTATTAAACATTTAAACAGGCCATTTTTCCTATTTAGCAATGTTCAGATAGACATTTCAATTTCAACGTCTTTTTATTTTTAATTGCTGATAAAGATTTTCTAATCTTTCAGCTTCAGATTGGTGTTAAGGAAAAGTAACACCACGCTTAGCTTTCTTTCTGCCATAGTGCCGTTCTATGTGGAAGTGTGCAACTGTGCGATGCGTGTCGTGTACATACATGACGTGTCGTGTAGGTGTGGGCAGGGCACGTCGCTCGCTTCTCTCACGGGCCAGCTAAATATGTCAGGGACGGGTGTTTTTTATTTACCACAAACATTAAACAGAAGTACCAAAAAATGATTAATATAATTTTAATATCGATATTTTTGTAGAGGTATCGATACCAAGTAAGTAGCTTGTGAGTATCGATATATCGATACTGCAGCATCGATGTGCACATCCCTAATTTATATACTATTAAAGTTTTTATTAATATTTTGAAATTGCTTTTATTTTTTATTTTAATTTTATAGTTACTATATATTAATTGATTAACTTTACAACGTTGGCACAGTTTTTGAAATTAATTGAAACAGTATTGAACTGAATTTAGCTGAATAGTGACACTATTGTCAAGTCAAGTCAAATATATTTATATAGCGCTTTTCACAATACAGATTGTATCAAAGCTGCTTCACAGTATCAATCAAAACAACTTAACAATGTTTGTTTATTACTGGAAAAAAGACATCCAAGTTTGGTAGCGCTGATCAATGGTATGATTGGTTAATTAATTTGAATATCCCCAACTGAGCAAGCCAAAGGCAACAGTGGCAAGGAACCGAAAAACTCCATCCAGTGACCTAATGGTGTCCTAACACCCCATCAGATGACCCAATGGAGAAAAAAAAAAAAACCTTGGGAGAACCCAGGCTCAGTCGGGGGCCAGTTCTCCTCTGGCGTTTATGAACTAGAGGCCGAATTTACAGTAATTGTAAGATAAAAAAATTATATGAATGCCTGGCTAAATAGATGCGTCTTCAGTCTAGTTTTAAACTGGGAGAGCGAGTCTGAGCTACGAACAATATCAGGAAGGCTATTCCAGAGCTTCGGAGCTAAATGTGAAAATGCTCTGCCTCCTTTGGTGGATCTGGATATCCTAGGAATGACCAGAAGCCTCGAATTTAGTGATCTTAAAGAGCGCGATGGATTGTAAGGCGATAGAAGATCCGTTAAATAGACTGGAGCTAAACCATTTAGAGCTTTATAAGTCAAAAGCAATACCTTGTATTTAATACGGAACTTTATAGGTAACCAATGAAGTGATGATAAAATCGGTGTTATATGATCATATTTTCTTGATCTAGTAAGAACTTTAGCAGCTGCATTTTGGACTAACTGTAGCTTGTTTATTGAAGATGCAGGACAACCAGCTAATAAAGCATTACAGTAATCTAGTCTCGAGGTCATGAATGCATGAACTAACTTTTCTGCATCAGAGACTGATAGCATATTACGTAGCTTAGCAATGTTTCTAAGGTGGAAAAAGGCAGTTTTTGTAACATGAAATATGCTTTTCAAAAGACCGGTTGCAGTCTAATGTAACACCCAGGTCTTTTACTGTAGCGGATAAAGTAACAGGGCATCCTACTATGTTAAAGTCGTGCTGTGAAAGGTTTTGTGGACGGTTTTTAGAACCGATAAGTATTACCTCTGTCTTGTCTGGATTTAATAAAAGAAAATTACGCGTGATCCAATCTTTTATATCTTTAACACAATCTGTCAATTTGGATAATTTAGCGTATTCATCTGGCTGTGATGAAATATATATTTGAGTGTCATCAGCATAACAATGGAAACTAATTCCATGTTTCCTTAGAGTATTACCAAGTGGCAGCATATATATTGAGAATAATAAAGGGCCTAACACAGATCCCTGCGGCACTCCATAGTTTGCCGAAGTTATAATCGATTTTTCTCCATTTAAGTAGACGAAATGGTAGCGGTCAGATAAGTATGACCTGAACCAGCTTAATGCTTGTCCTTGAACACCAGTGTAATTTTGTAGTCGATCTAAGAGTATTGTGTGATCTATAGTATCGAACGCAGCACTAAGATCAAGTAAAACTAGAACTGAGATACAGCCTTGGTCCGAAGCTAAAAGTAAATCATTTGTGATTCTAACAAGCGCAGTTTCAGTGCTATGATGTGGCCTGAATCCAGACTGAAACTTTTCATAGATGTCGTTTTCTTGCAAGAAAGAGCCGTGTTGAGCGGACACAACTTTTTCTAATATTTTTGACATAAATGGAAGATTCGAAATGGGTCTGTAATTTGCTAGGTTATTTGGATCTAATTGTGGTTTCTTAATAAGAGGTTTTATAACTGCCAGCTTGAACGTTCTTGGAACATGACCTAAAGATAAAGATGAGTTAATAATATTGAGAATAATATTGTCTTCTGTAGAGCTGCTTATCAGCTGAAATAGAATTTGTTTCATAACCGATTCATTAAAACTGTTATTTTCCTGTTTATTACTGTGAAACTGCTTTGAAACAATCTGTATTGTATAAAGCACTATACAGTATAAATATGACTTCGGTTGACTAGTTTCAGTTTTATTTCAATTAGGGTTCAAAATTTTCATTCAGTTTAAGCTTTTCATCTAATTCTTCTTATTTCTATTGACAATGCATTTTATAGTTTTAATTCATATCATATTATTTTAATTTATTAAACATAAACAGTGGCGGATCTAGAAAATTTTACATGGGGGGGGCAAAGGGGTGGCAAGAGGTCTTGGCAGGGTGGCAAGAGGTCTTGGCAGGGTGGCAGGGGTAGACGGTGGGAATCCCTATGTGAATTGCTTTAACAAAACAAACACAAAAACACAGTAGTTATTGTTTAATCATGCCCTTACACACTACAAAGGTTTTTAATTCACAACAGGAATAAGCCCAGTGCAGTGTTCAAACAAAACAAAACAAAACTATGCATCTTTTAAAAAGTAAAAGTATAAAAAGCTAAATGAAAATATAAAAAAAAAAGTACAATAATTGTGTCCAAGGACTTTTAGCCTTAATGGTTAGGCTCCAGCTACTTTCTTCAACTACTCGTGCCTGCAAAAGTCAATATGTGAAAACCTCTGGTTATCCTTGTATTACATTACACTGTAGGGCCATGTAGCTAATAATAGCCTATATAACAAATATAAAATCAGAAATATTTATCACATGCACACACACCAGTTATGTTTAGACTACTTAATATAATAATCCTAATTGTATTTGTTATTTCCCCAGTTGTAACCTGGTTTCATTGCTGTGATATCTGAGAGGAATTGGATTTGCTTAGCTAATCAAATGATCGATCTCCTAACTGGCACTGTATTGTGTGTTGTAACGTAACGTCGGCGTAACGGCGACCATCAGTAAACATTATGGATACAAACAATTTATATTTTTTATTAAGCTGTTCTTGTCTTTACTAAAATCAAAATTAGGCTAATCAAAGTGAAGAGTGCTCTTAAAATCACGAGGGAGCGTTTTGACCGCTGATTTTGGCTAACGTAATAGACTCGCTGTTTTTGCTGATGCTGAATCGTCTTTAGCATGTATACATTCATTACAAATGTAACTTTAAGTTAAACGTGTGTTTAACTACACCTGGGGAAACTCACTTCACCTTCACAGGCTCTGGGGCAGCTCAGTCTCTCCAGTCGGGTTGCAGGGCCACCGTGTGTGTGTGTGTGTGTGTGTGTGAGCCAGACTGAGCGAACGGCGCTCTACGTTTGAATCAGGGACGTACTAAGTATTTGAGGGGGAGGGGGAAGGGGCTTTAATAAAAATTAAATTGTTCACTTTTGGTAAATGTATCGTTTAGTTCACTGTTTTGAGAAGCTTGCAGGTTGTTTTTACAGGTACAGTTTTTGGATCATCAAAGTTAGGGGGGCAGCTGGGGGGGCAAGGCTCTAGAGTGGGGGGGCACCTGTCCCCCCTTGCCCCCCTGTAGATCCGCCCCTGAACATAAACTATAGTATATATATATAATCATAAACACACTGGTTTGTAGCACAAATAGTTTTTTTATTCACTTTGTTATTCCTCTAGTTATTTAGCTATAGAGTTCAACAGTCGGGTTCCGGAAGTAAAAACTCCATTAATTTTCTCCATAGGGAAACTGAATTTTAACCATAACTTATAAACCTTTAAGTACAGCCTTACTGTGAGCTACAAGGTTTGTTAATCGATGGTATTTGCTTTTGTTAAAGCCGTCAGTCCGCATTATTTCCACTTAATCTGTTTAACAGTGGAATTCCTGGTGAAAAACTATATTACCCATGATGCAGTACAGAAAATTCTACCAATCAGAGAGTTGAAACCGCAAAAAGCTCTTTAGCTCCGCCCACTCCCATGAAGTGTATTAGATCTCCCTATGTTCTCAAAATACTGACATATTTGAATATATGCATGTTTTAAATATATATTTTTAACTTAAAATATGGAAAAATACTTTCGGAACCAGCACCGCTGAAAAAGTGGGCGGTCACTAATGCACTCTATAGCGGTTAATGAATCTGAAGTCTCGCACATTAAGAAATAGCTTACTTCTGCTTCGAAAAATAAGGTGGATACTAGACCTAAAATATTTTTCATATCTGTTTATTTGAACCCTGTGTGTGTGTGTGTGTTTCAGAGGGGCGAGTGTATAAAGGTGTAGTTGTGGCTCCTCATGTCCCGAGGACTGAAGGTGGGATGTACTGGGGATACAGCGTCCGACTGGCTTCCTGTCTCAGTGAGTTCTTCACATTTATTCATCTATTTAATTTCATCTATTTTTATTTTATTCATCTTAATTCTCCAGCAGCTGGTAAAGCTAGAGTGTGTTTGTGTTTGTGTAGGCGCTGTGTTCACGGAGTGTCCGTATAAAGACGGATATGATCTGACCATTGGCACATCAGAGAAAGGAAACAACACAGATCACGTCACTCTATCTCCATTCAAGTGAGTTTTGCATGGGTTTCTGCCTGAGTCTTATTTTATGGCTGATGAATGTATCTACAACTGTCACTGGGACGTTTGCTATTACATATTTTTAACTTATTCTAAACCTTAAGTAATCTTGACAAACTATATCATTTGAAAGCTTTCAGACTCCAGTTTTCATATCTGGTGACTGTTTTCCGATAGACATATAAAGCAAAAGTAAACTATTCATATAGTATACTCATCAGAGTCACAAGTCGAGTTCAGACATTTATTTTGAAATATACAATCATGAAAGATCAGTAGAAACCTCGGTTAGGTTTTATGGAGCCCTGCATATGACATGCGGGGGTGGGGGGGGGGGGGGGGGGAATATATTGGGGCCACGAATTAAGAATTAATTTCCCTTGTTTTATTAATTTGTTTCGAGGACAAGAATTCGTAATTCATGGCCAAGGTTTAACTCGAACAAGGGAATGAATTAATAAATTGTGGCCATGAATTAAGAAGTTGTTCCCTCGTTTTGCTAAATCATGGCCACGCTGTAATAATAATTTTTTTCCCCTTGATTTAGTTCAATTAAAATGAGGGAACTAATTAGTAAAACGTGGCCATGAATTAAGAATTTGTTCCCTCGTTTTACTTAAAGGTGCCTTATGTCAAAAAATCCATTCATACTCCACATATTCCATACCAGATGGGGGCAGTATACCTCCAGAAAGTTGGCCTACTCTAGTCTCTTTTTTAGTTTCAGGTTGTTAATCTTCTAAAACCGTCAAATAGTCCGCTTTGTCCCGCCAAAGCCTATTTTGATCGGTGAGGGATGTAGAATAGAATGACTGCTGCCGCTGCGCTTGACAGGGCGCATTACCAGCAGAGAGAGAGAGCTCGGCCGCGCGCGCGCACTCACGTCTACAAACAACACGAGCGCTGTCCTGCTCTCTCTCCCTCGCGCATATTAATCAAATCAATTGACACTATAGTAAGACCGCAGTTTCACGTGGAGCATTTGGAGATTTATAGAGATTAAAGAGATACAAGCCGTACGAGTTATTCGTGTGTTGCAGTTTGGCTGGTGGTTATGTATGTTGCCCGCATACCGCCTCCCATGGCCGAAACTGGTATTAGACACCGGCCGGGCCGGGGCTAGTAATTTAGCATGCTAATTCAGGTTTATATCTCGGCAGCACTATAACTTGTCATTTTTTTAATGACATCATTGCACTTATTTCTTCTCATTCTTTTGATACGTGTAGCTCATTTTTTGGACATTTTTACCTCTATTTTTACATATGGCACCTTTAATCATGGCCACACTGTAAAAATTTGTTCCTTAGTTTTAGTTAAATCTAAATGAGGGATTGAATTAAAACAACGTGACAACAATGATCAAATTAATAAGTCATGGGAATGAATTCTTAATTTTGTGGCCACGGTTTAGCTTAAACTAGGGAACAAATTAGTACATCACCGCCACAATTTAATAAAACAAGGGAATAAATTCTTAATTTGTGGCTGTGATATTTAATTTTTTGTCTGCGTGTCATGTGCAGGGCTCTATATGTTTTCATGCTAGGTGTTCAAAAGATAACATTCAGGTTTAAAATATAAAGAAATATGATAGATTTTCCGTTTGTGATGCATCATGTCTTGGTCATGACGTGTAATGCAAATCCGGGTTCTTTTTTGCATTGCCTTTTATGTGTTTGTTAAAGGTTGGATTGAAATCAAATACTACCCTATTGCCCATACTACTTCTGAATACGATGTCTACTTCTTAAACAGTGTGAATTGTATATAATTATATATATATATATATATATATATATATATATATCATTTCACTACAATCATGTGAGACGTAAGTGCATCTTTATATGGATCATCCCTGGAGCTTGGAGGACTAGTGGAAAAGTTTGGTACTACGCCCAAACAAAATCTTACTAAAAGCTCATATTTTGACATATCAACCTCAAATTTGGAACACAGCTTGTTTAGATTTATGGCTTTGATTTTTCTAGCAGTTTTAGCATAAAACATATTTAGTAAAATGTATAACTTTTTTTCACTTCAATAATCTGCCATGTGTCTGCTTTCAAAAGAGACTAAACTTCGGCCTCTATTTTGTCTCTAATTACGGCAATTTAAGTTGTAAATGTGTTTTTCATGTTAAAAAAATTGGACTGACAGTTAAAATGTTTTAAATATGCTGTGTTTTAATTTGCTGAGAAATAAAACTCAACTTTGTTCTCTGTCAGGCACATGCTGGTGGTGTTCGGTGGTCTTCAGGGGTTGGAGGCCAGCGTTGATAACGATGAGAATCTGAGCGTCACTGAACCCAGCGTGCTCTTTGACCTTTACCTCAACACCTGTCCTGGGCAGGGCAGTCGCACCATCCGCACCGAGGTGACAGAGAAAACGCACATTTCATTTAACCTGCAATATCATACTCAGAGGTGTAAATCGGGGCAAATCGTGTCAAATATTGATTTGGGGACAGCCGGTTTTACAATATACTGTAAGACAATCGCGGGATAAGTGGCAAACATAATCGAGAGTAACGTTGTGTGAGAGTGAGAGTGAGAGTGAAAGTGAAACCCTACATTTATAGGATCAAAATGGCAATATCCGAAATCTTTGTCGGGATTTTTTTTGTTTGTTTTTGAAAACGGCTTATAAATCAGACTAAGTGGTGTTTTTTGAAAATGCAGAAAGTTATCTGTGATAGGGTTAGTGTAGGGGGGTAAAATAAACAGTTTGTACAGTATGAAAATCATTATGTCTATGGAAAGTCCATAGAAACATGTCTGGAAACATGAAAAAATAACATTGCTTGGTCTGTTGAAATGAGAGGCCTGTTTGATCAAGTTGAAACCTTGTCATCCCAGTCTCATCAGCTGGACTGAAAGAAGTTTCAGTGCACTTAGGACGCTGAAAACATGTCTCATAGCAATGGTCACAAGTGACACTTGACAGTATTGCTTTGTGTCGTGTCCAACAGGACAAACTTGACAGTATTGATGCAAAACATATATGCCAACAGTTCATTTCTGTTAAAGGGATAAGTTAACTTATTTAAAAATGAAAATTCTGTCATCATTTACTCATTCTCAAGTTGTTTCAAACCAGATTCTTTCTTCTGCTGAACACAAAAGAAGATATTTTGAAGAATGTCGATAACCAATCAGTTGATGGTAGCGATTGACTTCCATAGTATTTTTTTTTTTTCCTACAATGGAAGTCAATGGCTACAATCAACTGTTTGGTTATCGACATTCTTCAAAATATCTTCTTTTGTGTTCAGCAGAAGAAAGAAACTGGTTTGAAACATCTTGAGAGTGAGTAGCCTAAATTATTTTCGTTTTTGGGTGAACTATATCCTTTTAATGAAAGATGCAGACATGTGTTTGGCTTCTTCAAAAAGCAAGTAACAAGACAGTATTGCACTATTGCATTGCACTATGAACGGAGTAAAGTTAAGTCTCTGTTAAACTGCCTCCTTGTCTTTATTAGTTACCTGTAACATTACAGAATTAATGAATTAAGGTCAATATAGACTAAAAACCTTAATACATTATCCTATTAATTTCCTGATTCCTCCGCTTCTGTGGATGTCCCCAGTCCCCACCAATCTCAAAATCAAACCTACGCCCTTAAAGAGAAGTATAAACATATACCATTTCGATGATAACATGCCTCTGAAGTTTGACTTTTTGCACCATTACAATACTTATAGGCAACTAGTCATCATATCTTCCTCTCCATGAAACACATGTTAATGCTCAGTAGTACACACAAATGGTTCTTTAATGTATTTGCATTTTACTAAAATGGAAATTGGACTGAAATTAATTTTCTATGGGCATATATGCGGCTGAAACAGGTAGTCATCCCAAATTTTTCAACATTAACATTTTAATATAACGTTATAGTCATGGCCTTTAGAAAAATGTTTTTTTGAGGAGGTGGGTTAATGCACTATAGGCTCCTGTGGCGCGGCCTAAGCTTTTGTCCTTAAAGTTTAGAAGTAATGCAAGGAAAAAATGCCATTAAGTAGTTTTGAAACCAGTACTTTTACTTGAGTAAAAAGCTTGAGTTGATACTTCAACTTCTACAGAAGTCTTTTTAAATCCTAGTATCTATACTTCTACTTGAGTAACGAATGTGAATACTTTTGACACCTCTGATCATACTAATGTACCAACTGACAGGGTTTCATGTATAGTTTACTGCATTAAATGAGAGATTTTTTTCCTTAAAGAAAAAATGACGTACTGTACCTGATATATATCCAAATGAATCAAATTGAATCGAGACATTTGTGTCAATACCCAGCCCTAGAAAATAAGCCATATTTTCCCCCCTAGAAACGTTAATGTTTTCTTTCTTGTTTAACTGCTGCAGTTCATTACATGTTTTTCTCTTTCATGCAGGAGGCCCTATTGATCAGTTTATCAGGACTCAGGCAGAAAATCGCAGCTGTATTTCCTGACCTGTCCAACGGATGACCACAGGAACTACATTTGAAGGACTATAGGAAGTACAATAAGTGCAGTGTGCACTCAAATCTGTCAAATCAAGTCTTTCAACTTGTGAATTTAAAGTGTATACAACTTTTGCATTCTTTATCAATGTACATTTTGTGAATCATTTTGTATCGACTCTTTATTAGTTTGTATCAGTGAACTGTCATGAATATTGTTAGAATCATAAACAAATCATGAAACTCAAGAATCTTTTTCAAAGGTATACATTTATTTTTTTAAGACAGGCATGTAAAGGACATTCATAATGAGTGAAGAGCAAAACAATCAGCTCATACTGTCATAATACTGCAACCATGAGTAATAATTATCATAATAATAGTACAACTGATTTCAGTCTGTGCAAATCAATTAATCTCAATACATTACCCACAATCCCTCTGCCCTTGTGCAGATGGTGGATTTTCAAGAATGAAATCAATGAAAACCAAATAAAAACTCTGAAGGCTTCAACAGTACAGGTGATAATCATCATTTCAGGGATCATTTCAGGCAGGATGTGAAAATTAAAACTGTTACGTTTGTCATTCAAAGCTATGACTTCTCATGCTTGTTGATTTTTTACACTAGATTATTCTAGGCGACATTGGAGATGCAAGATCAACTTAATGATTTTATGAACCCGAGCGGTTTTGTTATTTATCAGCGGATCAGCTGTTATTTATGGGTCTCGTACAAATCGAAAGCAAGACATTCAAAGCAGCACGTTAGTTACCCGAACTACCACTACCTGTTACCAACGACAACTTGAGTTCTCCGATGAAAGCAGAGTGCCAGAAAAGGCATCATCCAATGAGAGCGGACCATTTACAACAGCTATGAAAATTTAGAAATAAATCGATTCGGTGATATTTAAATGTGTGTTTGTACACTAACAGCTGTAGCCGGAAAAACTCAAATTGTACAACTGATCAATAACATCAGAACTACCCGCTAAAAAACAAACCTAAAGGCCTCTACACACTGCTGACACACTTTCGAGAGTATTGTTTGGGATTGTTGGTGTTGATGAATATACCGTAAAACTTAAAATAATAGCCGAGTCCCAATAGGCGCCTGTCTCTTTTACACTCCTGGTGTGGCGAGAGGTTTGGGTAAATAAAGACCGGTCTCAAATAGAGGCCGGGTCTGTTTTTTAGTTTCGGGTTGTATTTAATCTTCTAAAAACCCGTCAGTTCGTCCGTTTTTTGGCTCCCGCCAAAGTCTTTTTTGATCGGTGAGTGATGTAATAGAATGACTGCTGCGCTTGACAGGGCGCAAACTAGCAGAGAAAGAGCGCACCCGCCGCGCGCGCGCACTCTCACGTCTTCAAACAACACGAGCGCTGTCTTGCTCTCTATCCCTCGCGCATATTAATCAAAATCAATTGTCACGATAGTAAAAGGTCGGAAGACCGCAGTTTCACGTGGAGCATTTGGAGATTTTTAGAGATTAGAGACTCTAGGAACAACATCTCAACACTAAATTATAAAGGCCTGTCTCCTATAGACGCCTGTCTCAAATACAAGCCGGTGCAGTTCGACGATTTGGGAAAATAAAAGCCCGGGCTATTATTTGAAGTTTTACGGTAGTACATATTTTTCTTTTTGGTTTAACTAAACAAAGATATGTCCAGGTCATATTTCAACCACAATCAAAAGAAAAAATTAAATATATTTTACATGAAGCCAATTTTAGGTCCAGTAAGATGTTTTGCATCGTGACACATTTACCCTCCAAATTCAAATGACATTATTTTAATTTATTAAATTATCTTTAGTATTATTTACTACTAGCTTTTTTATATTTCCATTTATTTCATTTTATTATGGGGGGTGGGTTAATTTGTTTATTTAATTTTTAGTGATTTTAGTACTTCAATTTATTACAGTTACTTGCCAAGGTAACTTTTTTTTTTTAAGTAAACCCAAAACCCAACACATATGACTACATCATGTACACATACAGTACAATTAAAACCAATTTCCACATTTTGTAATGAGAACTGGGTCAATGGTTATAATGGAAAACTTATGAATGCTCCTAGATACTGTAGGCCTGGGTTTCATAGATTTTCTTGTTTTCTTTGATTTTGTGGCAAAAAATGACCCTGACATGTTCTTCTTGTGGGTGTTTTAATGAAGCTCGACTCTGACATTTGGTCAGGTTTCATATGACTTAAGGCCCGTTCATACCAAGTATGATAACTATAGCGATAACCATAAAGATATAGTTCTAAAAATCATTCTAAGTGTAAAAGAATAGCAGAGTCCACGCCACAACTAACGATAATGACACAGAGAAACAATATCGTTTGAATCACATTCAGAACAATTTTGTCAAGCTGATGAATGATAAAAACTTTGACAGCCAATCAGAATCCATCCTGCTTTAAAGAGCTTGAGCATTTAAAGCGACAGACGACACAACTGAAGCGATATAAACAGAACGAAATCGTCTGCTGATGTGAACGCTAATATAGTTATCGTTATAGTAATCGTTCTCAGAAATAAAGGGATAAATAACTTTCATTTCAAAAGCTTCCCAAAAAAATACACAAAATGTGCTGTTTATCTGAAAATGATGTGATTTAAAACGACCCTTTACCTGGTTGTTTAAAAAGTGTTTTTTTCCTATAGTTTATTGTAATATTGTTTTGTTTAGGGCATTTTAAAACCATATAAACTTGTAAAAATATGTTTTGTTTGTTTTGGAATAATTTACATAGTTCTTATTTACAAAATAAAACAATCTTGTAAAGTTGTTTAAATTCTCATTCCTATTCCCTGACATTTTTACATGACTAACATTCAGATGTGTTGATTGTACCACGAGATGTGATTGAATCTTCCATTTGGCAACTGACACAAAGGATTTGCTCTTTCTCGTCCCAAAAGGCCTCCATTCTCTGAGAAATTATTGATTATGGGTGAAAAATTGTATAAGAGAAGGCGTAGGAGAACTTTACGGCAGTAATATGTAGATGTTTTTGAAAACCTCATGCTCAAGACAATAAACGTTCCATCATCTGTTCGTTTTCCAAAGGAAAACAAAGATTGTCAGCCCTTTGCTTGTTCCTGAATCCCTGAATGGCCTCCATTTTGGCTCAGTCACTAATCCAGATCAAAGAGAAACCAGCAGCCATACTGGATAAGTTGCTGAGCAGGCAATGCATTTGAAATGGCAGCCATTTTGGATCAGAAGGTCACCCAGTTACAAAAGCCGGCATGTTGGATCCAACTCACCAGGCTGAATACGTTTGATTGTTAAGTTGCTCACCACGTTGGGTGGGCGTAGCTTATGTTGTACTGCTTGGCCCATCGAGCGAACACCTGTTTCTCAGTGATGAAGCGATGGTGTGATCCACGGCGCCCCCTCTCGTTCTGCAGGTACGTTACACACTCGTCTGGACCTCTGGGTTTGTAATAGTGATAGGGCATTCGTTTGGGCTGAGGGCGTCTCCTACAGGGAAGACAATTCAGGAAAATGTATTTAATTGATTTATTCTTAGATCATTTTTTTGCCTTTATATTATTATTGCCTTTGCAACGTTGCCCGCCCACTTTTTCATAAGCCAATCAGCTACTAGGTGAATCACAACATTACTAACTTTGATTTGAAGACAAAAAAAAAAAAAAATTTGAAAACCGGACAAAAAGACAAAGGTACAAGACTGAACTAAATGGCTTTAGTGAGGTAAAGCATTGCAAAAAGCATAATCAAAAACGATGGAAAAATAAAAAATTACTTTTGTAAAAATGTTGATTATATACATAAAAGTTTGCCAAAATATGCATATATACATTCAAATATTCAATTATTTTGAGAGCAAAGGAAGACCGAATTAAGTCATTCGCAGTGCTCCATGGGAGTGGGCGGAGCTAAAGAGATTTTCTGGTGCGTTTTGCTTGTTTTGACTCGGATTGGTGGAATTTTCTGTACAGCATCATGGGTAATACAGTTTATCATCATAAATTCTACTGTTAAACACGATTATTTAAAAAAAAAAAATTAGCTCACAGTAAGGCTGTCTATATACTGTAGGTTTAAAAGTTATCGTTAAAAATCTATTTCCTTATAGAGAAAATTAATGGAGGTTTTTACTTTCAACTGTTGCGCTCTATTGAGATAGGACAGTATAGAGACCTGACAGGAAGTGAAGTGGGAGAGAGAGGGGGACAGGATCGAGAAAGGTCCCCGAGCTGGGACTCGAACTCGTGTCACCTGAAGTGCTACGTATTGAAGTGCCGCCCATGAGGCCATCGGCTCCGATTTAGATTAAAATAAGTATTTTAATAATAAGTATTTTTCACAATGATACGGTGAAATTTACAGTTTCCCAATTCAACACCAGAGTGAAACTTTTATCTTACCCACAATGGTTTGGCGGCACCATCCCATAAACCTTTATGTTGTCACACATCTCTATGGCAATCACCATGGTAAACCAGCCTGTGCTTAACCAGGACTGAGACTTTTTTCTGTGAAAACAGGAAACAATAACAAACACTGAAAAATATAGCAATCAAAACAATACTCAACCAATGCAACATAGAACAAATTAGGTCTAACAAACATGTGGAATGAATTTCCTTCCTTTCATTATGAAATGAATATTGTGATAAATTTCAATATCAAAATATATGGAAAAAAGTATATTTTTGGCCATATTGCTCAGCCCTAGAACAAATGTTACGATTGTAACAGTTACATTAAAACAATCACATAAAACACGGAAAAAATAAATAAGTGAAGATGTTAAAAGTGCAGTAGCCATCTGGAACTGAAGGTGTTAACCTGTCTCGGCCGGTCTCTTTCTGAAAGAGTGTGTCAAACTTCTGCATTTTGCCTGGCGAGATGACGAAGAACGACAGGTTCCTGTAGGTCATGCTGACTCTCTGGATCAGCCGGAAAAGAGTTCCCTTTGCGTCGCGTCCAATCTTTGTCGACGGGCCCCAGAATATGATGGCAGGGCTGTCTGAGCGATTGAGGAACTCCACAGGTTTGCGGACGACCCGGAACACGCTGGAATGAGCCACGACACGCACACTGGTCCGGTTCCCCACGTCTGATGCATACCCGGAGGTGGGAGCGTCGTTCATACGGATAACGCACTCCGTGCGGTCGATCTCGTCTCCGGCGTGAGTCCCCAACACGTGACTTGAGCTGGTCACTAATGCACAGTGATGGCAGCGCAGGATCATGCTCTGAAACAACAGGTCACCACACTGAGCAACTTATATTTTCTCACATATGCCATTCTTTATATATTTTCAATGCAAATATATTTATATTTTCCGAAATATATATATATATATTTTTTTTTTAAATACATTTTGCATTCACCCAAAATTTATTTTAAAGGTGCTCTAAGCGATGTTGGGTGACGTCACTTCTTGTTGACGTTCGAAGTATTGTCAAACAAAACGAAGGCTAGCTAGACCCTCCCTCCTCCTCATCCGTGCACTAACCCCTCAAACCCCACCCCAAATCCTTCTTGTCGGTTATTGGCTGGAACTGTTTGTTATGTTTCGTGGTGCGGGTTAGCCCAGTTTGTTTTTGTTGCCGTTTGTGGAGCCTGGGGTGTCTGCAGAGACCATGTTTTTTTACAGTGTGTTCAGGGGACAGGCAGCAAGTGGATAGTGAGGAGATGTTTGCTGTATGTGACAAAAAATGTTTTGGCCTAAAAAACGTGTGACATCGCTTAGAGCACCTTTAAGATTAGAAAATATATAAAAATCCTACAAAAATTCCATACAGCAAAAATATGAAAATGTTTCCATTACTTTAACTTGTAATTTTAATGTAATTTATGTAAATATATTTATGTAAATTTATTTTACTTATATTCGGGCCATTTATATTCAAATATTAAAAAAAAAAACATTTTCATTTGTATTTTAAGATTAGAAAATATATATAAAAAAATATATACATGTTTCAATAATTTTACTTAATATTCCTCATATTTTTTTGGCAATTATTATATATTGTCAATGTAAATATATTTATAGTGTCCAATATACAGGTCCTTCTCAAAAAAATAGCATATTGTGATAAAGTTCATTATTTTCCATAATGTAATGATAAAAATTAAACTTTCATATATTTTAGATTCATTGCACACCAACTGAAATATTTCAGGTCTTTTATTGTTTTAATACTGATGATTTTGGCATACAGCTCATGAAAACTAAAAAAATTCCTATCTAAAAAAATTAGCATATCATGAAAAGGTTCTCTAAACGAGCTATTAACCTAATCATCTGAATCAACTAATTAACTCTAAACACCTGCAAAAGATTCCTGAGGCTTTTAAAAACTCCCAGCCTGTTTCATTACTCAAAACCGCAATCATGGGTAAGACTGCCGACCTGACTGCTGTCCAGAAGGCCATCATTGACAGCCTCAAGCAAGAGGGTAAGACACAGAAAGAAATTTCTGAACAAATAGGCTGTTCCCAGAGTGCTGTATCAAGGCACCTCAGTGGGAAGTCTGTGGGAAGGAAAAAGTGTGGCAAAAAACGCTGCACAACGAGAAGAGGTGACCGGACCCTGAGGAAGATTGTGGAGAAGGACCGATTCCAGACCTTGGGGGACCTGCGGAAGCAGTGGACTGAGTCTGGAGTAGAAACATCCAGAGCCACCGTGCACAGGCGTGTGCAGGAAATGGGCTACAGGTGCCGCATTCCCCAGGTCAAGCCACTTTTGAACCAGAAACAGCGGCAGAAGCGCCTGACCTGGGCTACAGAGAAGCAGCACTGGACTGTTGCTCAGTGGTCCAAAGTACTTTTTTCGGATGAAAGCAAATTTTGCATGTCATTCGGAAATCAAGTTGCCAGAGTCTGGAGGAAGACTGGGGAGAAGGAAATGCCAAAACGCCTGAAGTCCAGTGTCAAGTACCCACAGTCAGTGATAGTCTGGGGTGCCATGTCAGCTGCTGGTGTTGGTCCACTGTGTTTTATCAAGGGCAGGGTCAATGCAGCTAGCTATCAGGAGATTTTGGAGCACTTTGTGCTTCCATCTGATTTCATTTTTCAGCACGACCTGGCACCTGCTCACAGTGCCAAAACCACTGGTAAATGGTTTACTGACCATGGTATTACTGTGCTCAATTGGCCTGCCAACTCTCCTGACCTGAACCCCATAGAGAATCTGTGGGATATTGTGAAGAGAAAGTTGAGAGACGCAAGACCCAACACTCTGGATGAGCTTAAGGCCGCTATCGAAGCATCCTGGGCCTCCATAACACCTCAGCAG
The DNA here is from genome assembly GCA_026230005.1 of Gila orcuttii. NCBI lineage: Eukaryota > Metazoa > Chordata > Actinopteri > Cypriniformes > Leuciscidae > Gila > Gila orcuttii. The sequence continues at coordinate 20,178,298 of JAPDVR010000014.1, forward strand.
TGCCACAGGCTGATTGCCTCCATGCTACGCCGCATTGAAGCAGTCATTTCTGCAAAAGGATTCCCGACCAAGTATTGAGTGCATAACTGAACATAATTACTTGAAGGTTGACTTTTTTTGTATTAAAAACACTTCTTTTATTGGTCGGATGAAATATGCACTTTTAGATTTTGGATGAAAAATGCTTTTTTAGATTTTGGGTTTTCATGAGCTGTATGCCAAAATCATCAGTATGAAAACAATAAAAGACCTGAAATATTTCAGTTGATGTGCAATCAATCTAAAATATATGAAAGTTTAATTTTTATCATTACATTTTGGAAAATAATGAACTTTATCACAATATGCTAATTTTTTGAGAAGGACCTATATAATAATTGCCAAAACTATATGAGGAATATTAAGTAAAATTATTGAAACATGTATATAAACATTTTTTATATTTTCTAATCTTAAAATACATATAAATAATCTTATAAATGAAATAAAAATCCAGCAAACAATATATTTCAAAATATACAAAAACACTAATCTAGATATATTTATATAAAATGTTTCAATAATTTTACTTATATTTACTCATATAAATATATTCTGCCAATTTTTAAATATATTTTCAATGTAAACATATTTATTTTTATTTGTCCAAAATATATAAAAAAAAAGAACATTTCCATTTGTATTTTAAGATTAGAAAATATTCAAATAAAAATGTTAATATAGATGTAAAAAATTGTAACTTTTATATTCTATATTTCCTTGTATATTTTTGGCCATTTTTAAAATATATTTTCAATGTAAATATATTTATATTGTCCAAATATTTAAAAAAAAATATACACCCAAAATCTATTTTTAGGATAGAAATGTATTGTATTATATTTTCGAAATATATGTTGGCACTTGAAGGTTTAAGGTTTTTAAAGGTTTTAAGATTTCAGAAAAACACATATAATGTTTAGCCATATAAACAGGAATTTCATTACTTGTACAAGTTGATCACCTTGTTGCCGTAAACAGGAAGGTATTCCTTCTTCCCAGCCCATTTCTTGAGGTTGGTGTTTTTGATCGTGTGGTGAATCTCGCTGACTTTAAAGGAGCTGTTAAGATCAGCTGAGCTGTTTGAGCTGTAGAGGATGAGGAGGGTCGTGATGAGGAAGACCGTCCCATAAATCACCATCCGCTGCCCCTGCTGCCATTGCTGAGTAAAACACAAACTCTACATTATCAGAGAATTATCAATATGTGCATGTAATGTTCCTTGAACTGCAACTATAGCAGTAGGAGTTTCATAATGATTACTGATTGCTGAATATATATATATATATTACCATTTAAAAGTTTGTAATAATTAAAAAAACATATATGTTTTTGAAAGAGGTCTCACCACGGCTGCATTTATTTGATCATAAATACAGTAAAAATAATAATATTGTTAAATATTATTACAGTATAAAATAACCATTTTTATTTTATTATATTTTAAAATGTAAATTATTCCTTTTAAAAAACATTTTTACAAAAACTACAATTATTCCAAACTTTTGCCCGGTAATGTATATTATTTAAAATAATTTTAAAATATATATTTTTATGTTTTTTCAACTCACTTTATCTACAATCCGCAGTTTCATTCTCCTTCTTCCCTTCTATCAGGTTTCAGTTTTCATGCCTAGAGAGAGAAAGAGAAACGTGATCAGTTTTCTGCATATTACACCTGTGTGTAAACAATATACCAATTCAATTCACAATTATATACAGAAATAACATGCAGCACTGACGCATAACCCATTTCCCTTAACACAAACCACATGGCGTGAGATTGACAAGCCATGATGATTTATGAAAATATGAACCAAATGCAAATAAAGAAACAGCTTGTCCAAAGAATCACAATATTAAAAAAATGTATTCTTTAATCTGACAGGAGACACACACCCATTAAATGACACCTTTAAAACTGACCTGTTAATTTAAATGTGGATTAGATTATAATGGTAAGAGATAAGTAAAAATCCAATGTTTTGCTCTGAACAGCATCATGCAACAAATATTTTCAAACCTGTCATACCTCCAGGGCCTCTGTATAGGCCATTCATCACATATAAGTACAGAATTACAGTATTTCAATCAAAAATGATATTCATGCATGCATTGATATAACACACATCAAAATAAAGCAGTGTCCGCCAGTGATGCTGGAGCGCGCGAGCTCATTTGATCATCAGGATCACGCGTTTGACCTGCAGAATAAACCGATTCACGGCTCGTCTCACCTGTGCGCTCATAGACAATCAACGGTGGTGGCTGAAAGCGATTCTTACCGACGCGTCGCGGTTTTATTCTGGATGTTGTTGTATCCGCGCAGCATCATCATCATCATCAGTTCTTCCGCTTGCTCATTATAATCTCCGCCGAGGGAGCATGTGCGCATGCGCCGCACATCGCGTTTACATTCCCTTTTTTTTTTTTTTTTACATCTTTATTAAATCTTAACGATACAAACAGTAGGAACACACAAATAAGAGTCATTAATACATAAACAAAATATTAGACAATAACAGAGCCAGGGGAAGTTTTCGCGTTTACATTCCTGAAGACGCGACGCCAAAGCTCATAACGTCAGCACCAAATCGACCAATCAAAACACTCCCACACGCTCGCTCTTTATAATGTATGACCTCTTAACCCGTTTTCTACTGTTTTCCCATATTTTGTGAGAAATATTTTTCAGTTTATAATAGAATTCATATATTAGAAATATAACATTTTTATGTTACATAAAAGTAACATGCTAAAGTAACAGGCTAAACTATTAATTTCTTGAACATTTAAAAAATAATTCATAAATAAAAAACAAAATAAATAAGGCAATACAAACCACATGCACATTAGATCACGATTCTTGGTTTAATAAATGCAAATGTAAGATATATATCAAGACCTCAAGTGTCCTCACAGAATGACTTCAGCTGAATCACATATAAACGGTTGGAAACACTGTGTAAGAATCTCTTAAATTTAAAAACACTTTATTATTATTTTTAAACAAAGTCATTTTAGATGTTTACTGAAAGCACATAACTCATATTAGGCTATGCATTAAATACAGAGTAGTGTAAAAAAGATGACACCGTAAAACCAAATACATGACTGAATATCATCTTATGATATGAATTCATTACGCCACCTTGTTATATATCAATTTACAAACCATACAGTTACATACCCTCTGGTTAATACATGTAATAGATAAACATTGATAATAGAGTCATCAGAAAACACATGTATGCAATATTAGAAGATAGTACCATGTGGATCCGTAGTAACATTTTGCACCTTTCAACCTGGACTAAATACAAAAATAAACTTATATAATCATAAAAGCATGGTAACATTTTCTTTCAGCTTTACTGAAAATTTTCAAGTAAAAATAGAGATGTCAATTCTTGGGTTAGATTGTGATTGTGGTAAATGATAAAATAGTGGAAATAATTTGCAGACAGTATTTATGCACACAGATATGAACATAACTGTACATAGCAGACGATGTTCAGGACAAAATCTATATTTTAATGGTTGAACAAACACACACACACACACACTAATAATAATAATAAAGTGCAATGAAAGCAAGAGTTAGGATGAAAGGGTTTTAAAAAAAAATACTTTCAACAAGAGATCCCTCGCTAAAAAAACTGATTTTGATTTTCTTCTTTTTTTCTGGTGAAAGACATACATAAACGAAGAAGAAAGCCAAAATATTAAATGCCATGGATTGGATGAATATTTATTGAGTAATACAATATTTTGTGAAGGGGGGTCATTGAGATCTCAATATGGCTCTATGAGAAATTTTTAAATTATACCAATTTTCAGGGGTCAAAAAACAAACGTGGGTCAATTTGCATACAGCTGATACTTTTTTCTTTTAAAGAGGAATGTTTAGAACATATTATTTTGAAAATGGAAATGTGTCTTGTTTTCCTTTATCAAAACAATTGCATAGAACATACCGGTCTGAGTCCCATAAATAATCTTTTTCCAAAGTTTGCATGCCGGTAACTCAAAAAGTATTCTTTTAGATTTTCAACTTATTCTTGGAGCCATATTGAGATCTCAAAATTGTAATATATTATAGGAATTAAACCATATAAGGATTTAAAAAAATAAAGATACCAAAAGAAAAGTTTGTTAAGAACCAGAATCTAAAAGGGTATTAAGACATCTTTAATACTTCTTGAGTTACGGGTATGCAAACTTTGGTGAAAAAAACTTGAAAACTGCCTTTTAACCCATTTTTGAACAGTCACCGTTGGCATATAATGCAACAAAGATTGCTAAAGTCAACAGATTTTACTAATAGACCTACTATTCTCTGTGTAAAACTAAAATAATGATGCTGCTGTCCTTCTAAAATCATTTTTACCCCGTTGTAATTTGGCTCCAAATCTCATTTTGACCCCCGCTCTTCTTGGTTGATTTGACACAGAATGAACCTTTTGTTGATGAGATGAAAATGTGTGCTTAAAAACATTGTTTTGCTAAGAAATATTAGCAAATCACAGTGTTGATAATAAAAACATTGGTGCCAGTGTTGTGCAAGACTCTTACTAATAAATGGATACATTTATAAATGACTGGCATAAAGGATTTAGGAATCTCTGAATCAATGCATAGATTCAGACATGATTCTGCAAATATGATCATCGCTATGAATAAACAGTCCAGCTCTCTTGATTCATTTGAGAGAAAGACATTTCAATTATTTCTGTTCGATAGAAGAGGAGATATGTGAAGTAAATGTCATTTGACTGCCATCATGAATATCCCTAATCCTGAATTCAGATCCTGATCCAGTTCAACCAGTTCAGTTTACCAGAGATCAGACTAACATAAAAGAAAAAAAAAGGACACTCTCAATATGATATTAAAATGCAAAAGGCCCATTATTAAGATTATGATGAAGAATGAAGCTTAAAACTAAAGAAATAAAATCGTACCATATAAAACAAAGGCAGAGCAGCATGATTTAAAAGCCAAACTGATTTACACACTAAAGGCACCACACAGTGGTTTCTGATCCGAGGATAAACTTGCACTGCGAGGAGAAACGATTGCTGAAGACTGACCTACATCTTTACACAAAGCCAGACTCGGTTGAAACCATAGATTGTTGCTGATGTTACTATGGTGACCAGGGTGGGTAAACGAAGCGCAGTTTCCCCTGAGACGCCCAGCGGCTGTAAATGAGTTTCTCCGTGATGAAGCGATGGCCGCCCCTCTTGGCGTGTTCATGAGAGCGGTACATGCGGCACTCGTCCACACGGGACGGCTCGTAGTAGTGGTACGGCACCAAAGAGTGGTTGGTGAGACTACAATCAAGCCAAAGCAGAGAAGTTAGTGGACTGCATTATGATGAGAAATATTTGAAAAAAGAGACCTGCACGAATGCAGGAAAGCTTAGAAATTTTGCTGACATGGTCCTATTCAAGCCCACAGGATGTCCATGTCAATCAGTAAGATTGTGAAATATTAATACAATTTAAAATAGCTGTTTTCTATGTGAATATATTTTAAAATGTAATTTATTCCTGTGAGCAAAGCTGAATTTTCAGCATCATTACGCCAGTCTTCAGTGTCAAACGATTATCTTTAATATGACTCATTATATTAATTTAATTATTATTGTTTTTTTAATAATAATTGATCAATTTGAAATAATTGTGCCTATTTATATACACTATTTATATATAATAATTGATTAAATTAATGTTCACTTCAAAATATGAATCTGTCACATAATATATTGGACTATAAAAACATAGATAAATACATACGTAATTGTAAATTCTACAGTACATTAATTCAGTAAATTGATTTCTGTATAGGTGAGGAAATGTATTTGTCTGTATTTGTGACAAAACATACATAAGGAATTACGTTATTCTGATCATTAATTTTAAATAATTGTGCCCTAATAATTTAATTTATATTCACTATAAATCTACTGATTACATAATATACTGAGCTTTAAAAACACAAGTGTAAAAACTGTAAACAAGTCCAGTAATCCTTTAAATTGGTTTCTGTACAGGTAAGATGGAATTGTATATATAATGTCAGATCTAGAATGAAATGACTTTAACACTTTATTTTAAAGTGACATAGTTACATGTTACTACATGTATACTATAGTAATAACAGTAAATTATGTATAATTACAAGTAACTAACCCTAAACCAAACCCTAACCATAACCGTAACTTTAAAGTAAGTACATGTAGTTTATTATTATGTAACTACGTCACCTTAAAATAAAGTGTAACTGAAATGACCCAACCCATTGATCTTTTATTTTAATTTAGTTGATTTTCCTAACAATGAAACTCAAACAACTGAACTCACCTGCAGTAAGAGCCGTCAATCATTCCGTAAACCAGAATAGTGTCACACACCTCGAGAGCCAAAATCATGGTAAAAAACCCTGTACTGAGAAACGCCCCCGATTTCATCCTGAGAGAGACAAATAGATCACATCATTTAATAATATGATAATCCAGTGACTTTTTCACATGATATAATAGGGGGGAAACTGACCTGTTTTTGCCTGTTTCGTTTTGAAACACGCCATCACAGTCCTGAACCTTTTCTCTGGTGACGGTGTAGATGTGTGTATGTGGATGCTTCTTGGCCAGCATCACTAATGCATTGAAGATTTTCCCCTTTCCATCCTGCCTCATGTTTTTCTCAGGGCCCCAAACGACATATCTAGTTTCCGCCTCTCGTCCAAAGAAATATCCCTGCTGGCGTAGCAGGTGTGGCACGCTGGTGTGTGAGACGACACGCAGACTGGTCCTGTTCCCCACATCAGCCTCGTAGCCCACGGTGGGCGCTGCGTTCATCCGGATCACACAGTCCTGCTGGTCGACCTCTTGACCCCGTCCACCGCCCAGCATCTGCCCAGAACTGGACACCACGGCACAGCGGCCGCAGCGGAAGTCCAGCAACTGAAGGCGGATACAAAGTGTTAAAAAAATGCATTATATGAGCAAAAGCATGCGTATAGTTTTTAACTAAATTGTATAACGGCTCAAAGGTGGAACGCAACTTACATACGAAGGTGAGCGAGTGTTGGGATGAACCCTCACGTAACCACGAAGACCTGTTTTCATAGCAAGCCCAGTCCTCATCACATGATTGTACCATAGCAGCAGACACACCGAGAGGAGGAGGAGGCAGATCCAATGAAACCTCTGCGGGATGAAGGACGCGAGAGAGAGACACGGGAGCTTCATTCAGACAGAGTCAATAATTCACTATTTTCTGACACATTTCCCAGTCATACTAGGGACTAACATTGAGAATTAGCCTCGGCTAAAATGTTGTAGTATGGAACATGAGCTTATGTAACATACTTGTCCCTATTCAAATAAACTTAAAATAAAAATAAATAAATACTATGGGATATGAAAGCAATACCACGGATTTCATTTCCGTTTGAGGCTGAAGCTCCAACCCATGTGCTCAACTAGGGAGGAAACACCCATTTTCCTGAGAAAACATGGAAGAAAAATTACTCTAATTCAATCAATAATTCAATTCAAAGACAGTATGCTCAGTACTATAATAACTTGATGCGATCAATAACCCTTTATTAATATCTCTACTGTAAGAAACCTGCTGACATCATGATAAACATCACAACCGAACGGCAAATAAATAAAGACACCAATAATCACATGCAGCCCCTTATATAACGTTAATGGTTTTATGTGCCTTAAATGTAATCGGTAATCAATATATGGAGAGCTTGAAAAGAATAAATAACCACATAATTAGCTGTAAGATTAGCCTTCTCACATTTTTCCTTGGCACGCTGATATTTACGTTCCTACAGGGAAACGCTGTTGTAACTTTAGTTCCGCTTGTGAATGTGATGATACTGTAATAATAATAATAATATAGCGTATATGACTTTATTATTATTTTTTTAAAACGAGACATAACGTTTAAATGACATGGTAAATATCTCAAATTTTAGAATAAAAAATCACCGTTTTCAATTTATCATCATCACATTCCCCTTTTCATGGTAACTGATAAAATACTGTATTACTACGGGTATTGGTACTACTGTAATTAAGATTAATAAAATATCGTTTTGTCATTTTGTGTCATTCCCACTGTGGCACATGACTGAGGGTGACCACCCGTCCCGCTTTGCGTTGTACCGCACAGCATTTTCACCCCTTGATGTCCCGCATTTTCATCTGTCTGTTGGTTTTTAATTATCATTAAGAAAACGTGCGTGCGTTCTTTTGCCTTTTTTAAGAAAGCATTTTATGTATTCTTTTTGCGGCGTAGTTTTTCACCTGTATTTAACAGCGCTTCGTCAGAAGTACAAATACAACAGCCGTTTTTAAAATCCTATCCAATGGTTGAAAGGACAGGAGTAAACAGTCAATCAAAATGTGGAGCGGTGATTCGTTCCATGTGTTCCCTGTCAGAAAACAAATGGATAATTCGGTAAATTAAATTTTAAATTTAACAGAATTTATCAACTTGCCTGCTGTGGTTGTTTTAATTCACAACCTTTCTAAAAAATATGAAAGTTTTTGGTTTAATATATTCTTAATAAGTCAATGATCTAAATTCATGTTGGTTCATATTTTATTTGTTCATTATTTATATTGTTGGATTTTAGTTGGACTTGGTCAGAACTGTTTCTAAAATAGTTATGTGCATGCTGCCTGCTGCCTTTGGGCTCAGTGATGTTCAATTTAAATGTCATGTAAAATAAAGACATGTTATGTTACATTAGCCCCTTTCACACAGAGATTCCGGAAAATACACGGATAAAGTGACCCGAGATTTGACCCGGGTTCGTTTGATTTTGGTTCATTCACACTGCCAGTGATTTGCCGGAATCAGATGCGTCCACACACAACCCGTAAAAATCCCGTAAAGACACGTGACATCGATGTGACATAATGTCTCAGCAGCGTCTATAGTTTGCTTATGAGCTGCTATTTCTCTCTCGAGAAACTACGCTTTTGCATTTTTTTCTCTGATTCGAACTAGCGCATTACGTACCGTTTCACTAGCCTGCTTTCACTTCACTTCAGCGTCATCATTACGACACGGCATTGATTACGGCTTTTGTTCACACAGCGCGCGTTCCGGGACTGATCCCGGCATCAATCCCGGGTCGTGTTTGCGTTCACACAGAAGGCGTTCTGGCAATTTCCCGGCAATTTCCCGGGAACAACGCGCTGTGTGAAAGGGGCTATTGAGATGTAATGGTGTTTTCTGGAAGGGACTAAAAAACAACAACAAAAAAAATTATCAGCTGAAAGGCAGAATACAAATGTTTTTAATAAGTTAGATAAACATAACAGTTTCAGGTTATGTTTTAGTGTTGGTAACATGTCCCACATTGTCCCACACAAACTTATAATCTTCCCACATTTGGTTTGTTTGATGGTGGTCACAAGTAGGTACTAGCAGCTACATATTTTATCATACAATGTACATTAAACGTAATCGTAATATTGTTTTATATTGTCAATAAAGTATTATTTTTTATATTGTCAATAAATTATTATTTATTATTGTTATTATTATTATTATTATTATGTGCTCGGCACGGTACAGTCAGATGCATAAAGCTGGAGAGCAAGAGTCGCGTCGCGACTGTTGATGTCATTGGATAATCAACGCTTTGCGTTCCTGCCTCCTCTTTCCCGATTGGTTATTAATGAACCATCTAAAGCCGTCATACGTTTTTTCCGCTGTCGCTCAAATCTCTGCCCCGCCCACCAGGAAATCATAGGTTAGTGTGTGCAATGCGGAATGAAAATGTCCTTCCAAACCAGGAGAAAGTGAGTGTGGGCTGCTTTTCAGTATTTCACTTTTAATATTGCAATTAAATCTGCTATTATGTGTCTGATCTTATCTCTGCTTTAAGCATGTATTAATGTTTATATGACTTGGACACTGTCCTAATAGAGCCTAGTGTATGAGTGTTGAGCTAAGCTAATGTGCTGCTGGTGTCTAAGGACATGGACACATGGATGGTCAGTTTATTTATGAATCAGTATAAATACAGTAAGAATGATCAAATCAGCAAATAATAATGGAATTAATTACCTTAAAATAAACAAGTTTTTACCTGTCTGTGATTTTGTAGTTGCCAGTGACTCCTGATATTGATATATGATGTAGTTGAAGGGCTTTTTGTTTATTTCTCATCATATACCTTTATATTCGTCAAGAACCACTTTTATTCTGCAGGAGCAGAATTTGTTATGATTCATAGAATTATGTCTTGAACTGTCACACATGGCAGATGAAGGGGCGTGTGATTTGTTTAGACTTGCTGCATAAATGTGTCTGTAATTAATGTATTTCTGAATCTGTTCTTTATTTTAAATTCTAATATATCTATCTATCTATCTATCTATCTATCTATCTATCTATCTATCTATCTATCTATCTATCTATCTGTCTGTCAATGTATCTATCTGTCTGTCCCCCATTTTATAGTAATGAAAATGATTATTCATATATTTTTTTAAATAATGCAGAAATCTTTAATATAGAAATAGGCTTCATTTTCTAAATGCAAAATATAATTTCTTCCTTTCTTGTGTATATGACCCGGTCATGTTCCTGACAATTTTTGTGGGATTCACCCTATTATATAGAGACAGATTATTATATAAGATATTTATAGGTTTTTTTTATTGTAGCGTGAGAATGCCATTATATGAGGTTTCTATCTAACTTACATTTCATTGTGCCAGTATTGGCACATATTTTGTATAAGGCGTGTTTCAGTCTGTTTATATAAGCAAAGCTTTTTATCTAAACCACTATAATGATCTGATGTGTTTTGGTCTCCAAGGCAATGAAAATGTGTAACGCTGCAACACTGCGACGTGTAATTCCAAGCTCTGTTTGTGGATGAGTCCCACTGATCTCCAGTCAGTATCACGACCAGCCTAGAGGCCAGAACTGAGTTCCTGCTGGGAGCGAGTCGGATGTGAACGCGTGTGCAGGAGCTGAGATGTCATTCAGAAGTGCAGAGGGCATGTCCATCATGCAGGCCTTGGCTATGACCGTGGCTGAGATACCCGTGTTCCTGTATTCCACCTTTGGACAGGTACACAGCAGAACATGTCTCTGTTTATCTGATCATACGTCACACAGCTGCTCAATACATACACTACTACTCAATATACACGCTTATGCCACTGTGGTCTTCCACTTTATATTGTGTGCTAACAAATGAAAGTGAAAAAAATGGGCCTATTTATCACTCACAGTGTCTAATGGTGTTTGCGAATGCAAACTTAAAGGGGCATTCGGCAACTCTACCTATTTCTTCGCTGATTTTCACTTTTGTTGTCGCATGTTTTCTCAGCGAGCTCCCCCTACAGCTGTGAGGCGTATATTTCACAATAATGTCGTAAAAAAACTCATTTGCGGCTGAATGCCCGAATGAGTTGCTGAATGCCCGTTTAACTATTACTACCACCCAAGTGTTGTTGTTATCTTCTTCTAAAAAATGTAAATATCTATCTATTTTAGAATTTGACCAAAATTTAGATTTTGAAGGGTTTAAAAAGAGTTGATATATTTTACGCAAAGTTGTCAACTATAAATGAAAGTTTTGCCGCTCTGATGACATAAAATGAAGCATGTAAAACATGATAATATTGATAGAACTACCATATTTAGTACATTCAAAAATATTGGTTAAAGATATTTTAATAATATTATTTTAAAAAATTGAAAATATTTTCAGTTTTCTTTTCAGTTTACGTTTTAGTAATTTTGCTTTTTGTTTTTGTAATTTTTATTAGTTTTTGCTTTTAAATTTCTTTTTATTCAGCTATTATTAATTTATTTTTATTTCAGTTTTATGATTTTTTTGTGTGATTTTAGTACTTCAACCTTCAACTTATTTCAGTTAATTGCCTAGGCAATGTTTCTAATTTTCATTTAGAAATTTAGTTTAATTTAGGTTTTTAAGTTTAAGATTTTAAATCTAATAGTTATATCTCATTTTATTTCAGATTTATTTCAATTACCAAAAATAGTTGTAGTTAATAATAATAATAACACTGATTTTTACATGTTGTTACACTTAATGAAACAGTTAAAATAAAAAGATTTATTTATGCAATTATTCTTGGATTGTCATTCCCTTTCCCCTGGCTAAGAAACTTTTGGATTAAATGGATTAATCATTAATCTGCTTTAGAATGCAACAAAACTCTTGCAGTTTGTTGATGTTTTCAGTAATTTTGAGTAGTTTTTGCAAAGCGAAAACAGGAAATAACTGATTCTTGTTTTCTTTCCTCCTTTTCCCTTTTTCCATTCTGGTATCTCTAATTCCTGACTCAATCTCTCTGTGTTTCCCTCAGTCTATATTCTCTCAGCTGAAGTTGAGCCCTAATCTGAAGAAGGTTCTGTTCGCGACTGCGCTGGGCAGCGTCGCTCTGGCACTGACCGCACATCAGTTAAAGAGACGGGGCAGGAAGAGGAAACAGGTGGTCGGTAAAGAAGCACAGAAACCTGTGGGCATCCCAGATCAGCTGCTCCGAACCAGCCGGCCGGCCTCGCTCAAGAGAGGTGAGGATGTTCGCGTACACTTTTATCATTCCTGAATGTTGAACGAATCAAATGAATGAAGTACTCAAAGATTTACTCATTTAAACATTTACTGCCACCTACTGGTAGTTTTAGTTTCTTAATTAGAGTATTACTTAGTATAATACTAGTATAAAATATAGTATATATATACATTAGAGCAGTGGTTCCCAAGCCTGTCCTGGCGCCCCACCCCAACACTGTGCGTTTTCTTTGTCTCACTAATCAAACACACCTGATTCAACTCATCAGCTCATTAACCCATGTGATTATGAGCTGATGAGTTGAATCAGGTGTGTTTGATTAGGGAGACAAAGAAAACGCGTAGTGTTGGGGGGGTGCCAGGACAGGCTTGGGAACCACTGCATTAGAGTATATACCAATTAAGATGCAGCAGCTGAAAAAAAAAAATCATGGCTGTTGTAGACTAAAAGTTTGTTGCTAATTTATTAAGTCATTTTTGTAATGTATGCTTTTCTTATTTAACACAATAATAACTTTAAATTATCTTTTTTTTGGGGTTAATTTCTCAGCCAAATTTGATGTGCAATTAATCGGCACATTGTGTAATTAATTAGATAAAAAAATGCTTGACAACCCTAATATATACATTTTAGTCAGGGTTTCTTGCACCAAAAACGTGAATTATTTTTTGTGACCATTTTTAACAGGCTACTTTGAGTGAATGTGAGTATGATTATATACTAAATCTTTTATTTTAAAAGAAAAAAATAAATTCAGTTTTTCATGGTCACCTGTAAAATGCTATATACAAAAAAACATGATTATTTTTTTCTTTTTGTTTACATATGTTCATCATCTGTTTTCAGGTCCGGCTCCGGGTCGGCAGATGATGAGTCCCAGCACCCGCAGTAATGACACGCTCAGCGGCGTCTCATCTCTCGCACAAAGCAAACACTCGAGCTCTTCACACAGCATCGCCTCTGTGCGTAAACCTCACCAACACAAGCATTGTCTACCTGTTTAATTGTCAACAAAACTTCTGTTAAAAGGCGTTTTAACCGTTTGGTTTGAATCTGCCTCAGATGCCCAACCCATCAGTGAACACTGGGATGCCGTGGGAGGCGGAGCCTGTGGCAGAGGAGGCGGGAGTCGGGGAGGATGCCAATGCTGAGAACCTGTATCTCATGGGTAATGTAGTATAACTAAATATTATGTTAACATTTTGCTTGTAAAATGTTTTTGTGCATCTTTCTTTAGAATAACACTTTTCATCCTTATCAAAGGCAATGACATTCAGAGACTTTTAAGTGTTAATCAATCAAAAGTTTGGGGTCCGTGTGTTTTTTTTTTTTTTTTTGTGTTTTTTGTAATTTTTTTTATTTTTTAGAAATTAATACTTTTATTCAGCAAGTACGCATTAAATTGATTTAAAGTAAGAATAAAGACATTTATAATGTTGCAAAAGATTTCTATTTCAAATAAATGCTTCATAAAAATATGAAGCAGCACAACTGTTTTTAATATTGATAATAATACGAAATGTTTCTTGAGCAGCAAATCATCATATTAGAATGATTTCTGAAGGATCATGTGACACTGAAGACTGGAGTAATGATGATGAAATTTCAGCTTTGATCACAGGAATAAATTACATTTTAACATATATTCACACAGAAAACACTTGTTTAAAATTAATAAATATTTGTAAAAAAAATTATAGTAATATTTCACAATATTACTGTATCTTTGATCAAATAAATGCAGCCTTGGTGAGCAGAAGAGAGTTCTTTAGGTGTAGAGATGTGTGCAGCTGATGGTGGTCTTCTTTCGTCTCTTCCTCCTGCAGGTATGGAGCTTTTTGAGGAAGCCCTTCGGAAGTGGGAACTGGCTTTAAACATCAGACACAGAGATCACTCCGGTGCATCTGGCTCCAGCAGTCTCGCCCCGCAAGGGTCAGAACTCGTTGAGCGTCATTCGGTAAATTTCATAAACATAACTACAAAAGGAGCTACTAAGTAAAATACCAACAATCATGTGTTCATCTCACTCTCTTTTTCACTATGTGATTCCTGTTCAACTGCAATTTGATTTTCAGCCTGAACTTCATAATCACGAGTTTGCGGAGAAGCTGGAATCTCTGCTGCACCGAGCCTATCATCTACAGGAAGATTTCGGCAGCACCATCCCACCTGACAGCCTGCTCGCTGATCTGGGTCAGACGCGCACAAACACATGCATACAGGGTTGCCAAATATCTTTTGTCTAATGCTCTTACAACAAATAAAAAGACACCTGAAAATAAATCTGCTCGTAGGATTTTCACACCAGCGCGTGTGAAAGACTTGATTTGTTCAAAACATTTTTTTTAATCGATTGAACTTGTATGAAGCACCAGGATCAGATTGCTTCCCGCACTTTGCCGTGTGATCAATGTAGAGCTGTCTACTGTGCGTTTGTATTGCAAAAGAGAAATAGACGCAGGAATTTAGACTAAAATATGCATATTGATGTAACATAAA
Source organism: Gila orcuttii (assembly GCA_026230005.1). Taxonomy (NCBI): domain Eukaryota; kingdom Metazoa; phylum Chordata; class Actinopteri; order Cypriniformes; family Leuciscidae; genus Gila; species Gila orcuttii. The sequence goes on from JAPDVR010000014.1 coordinate 20,193,440, forward strand.
ATATACTCAAGAAATAATTTTTAACTATAATCTTAATAAAGATTATTTTTTTTTTATCTGTAATTAGTGTAGTGATTTTAAAAACTGTGGACAAACAAGTTGTATGTTGTAACACAGGTAACACTTTACAATAAGGTTTCATTTGTTAACATGAACAAACAATGAAAAACACTTCTACAGCATTTAATAATATTAGTCAATGTTAACCTCAGCATTTACTACTACGTTTTTAAAATCTAAAGTTGTATTTGTAGTTGTATTTACTAATGCTAACCATTTAACTCACCCTTATAATGTTCCAAACCTGTATGAGATTCAATAAAGAAGATATTTTGAAGAATGTTTGGTAACCAGACAGTTGACGGTAGCCATTATCCAACGTATGGATGATTTACAGTATTAAGATTAAATTAGAAATTAAATTATTGGATCATAATTGAACAATGTGTTTAATTCAGTCATCAAATCTCACTCCAGCCAGGCAACAAAAGTTGGCAACCCTGCTTTATGTCCCCTGTGTGCTGATTGTAGCTTACTTAACAAAGTAGTTTGTGTGCAGAGAGTGAAGGAACGGTGATTCTGCCCACAGTGGGAAGCTCCCATCCGATCCGAGATGACGATGCCACGACAGTCACGTCGGACGACTCGTTTTTTTCTGCCGCTGAGGTCAGGAGACACACACACACGGGTGTTAACAGACACGTGCAAGTTCTCCTGCATGTATATGATGTCACTTCCTTCTTTGTCTCTATAGTTGTTTGAGACGTTCTCACTAGAGGACACGTATCATTCGCTGAAGCCAGCAGCTCTGTACGAAGAAGCATTAAGTTCAGTGAGAGATGGAAATGTGACCTGCAGATCACTGAGGTAGTGTATACTACACACTGCATATTAACAACATAAATACTACATACTGAATATATTATATCCAACTTTATCTGTGTACATACAGTAAACTCATGTAAAGCCATATATACTATATAGCAAATCTCAACTGCTTGATTTTTATTGCAAAATGTAACTGTATCATCGCCCAGCTCTTTATATGAAGTTGGATGTATAGTTTAACTTTATCTACATGTATACTCGCGTAAATCAATACAGTATACTCACGTAAATCAATATATGCTATGTATCAAATCTCATTTGCTTGTATCGTAGCAAAATGTAACTGTTTTATCACCCAACTCTTAATTTGCTAAAGGTATGAAGATATTAAGATATAAACATTAACATCATGATTTTCTGTAAAGCTGCTTTGAAACAATGTGTATTGTAAAAAAATAAGCTAAAGAAATACATTTGACTTGACCTAAAAATATATAAAAAAAATGTATTTTCCTCCCTCAGTAACTGTTGAAAATGTTGAATCTTGAAAAGTCACAAAATGAGTTGTGGATAAATAATTTTATATATATCAATACTCCCAGTTTCTGTTAATAAAATAAATTGCTGCCCTTCACAATACATGCTAATGAATGAATAAAACAATGAATATTAATATCCTAAACCCAGTACTCCATTTGCATTGATTCTAAAATTAGATTGGAGCAAGTGTGCTACTGCACGTATTGTACAGATGTTCCCCTCACACATTCTTTTCTGGGATTTGAGGATTTCTATGTTCGCTCAGGGAGCAAGGGCTGATGGGAACACTCACTCTGTCATTTTTGTTCCTCCTGTTTTACAGAACTGAACTTCTGGAGTGTTACAGCGATCAGGACTTCCTTGCCAAATTGCACTGCGTTCGACAGGCGTTCCAGGTCAGCACACACACACACACACACACACACACACGGGAACGGGCTGTTGGTGAGATCTGTGTGTGTTTGTTGTATCTGTAGGTGCTACTGCTGGATGAGAGACACAGAATGTTCTTCATGGAAACAGGGAAGCGGATGATATCTGGACTCCTGGCCAAAGCCAACAAGGTGCTTTAAAAAATGTTTTAAAAAAAGAATTCTGATGCAGATTAATTAAACTTAAAGCTAGGGTAGGCAATGCTTTTCATAAACAATTTTTGTTATACTGGTTGAAACTCTCTTCACATCCTGATAGCTCTGCAAAGTTACAAAGTCCCTCCAGCGGAAGTTATTCACTATATCAGTGTCAGTGTTTCTGAACTCCCTGAAACAGTGTAATCTTGAGCTTTCTTCCAGGGAATGAACATGTTACAATATTCCTCATTTTAAATAATTAATATGCAGAATAAAGGCGCAGGGCCTGGTTTAGTTAGTTAGTTGTGTGTTGAAACTGGCGTTTATGGTAAGGGGGCAGGGCATTTTCCAAACACACTCGAAACGCTTGACCAATCACAACACACTTCTCCAGCCGACCAATCAGAGCACACTGTGCTTTTCAGAAGGAGGGGCTTCATAGGGGCAGGAACTAAATAAAGCGTTCTAGTAGAGCCCAAAAACAAAATCAACACTTTGTAAAAGGGCATAATAGGTTCCCTTTAACTGTAATGTGACATTTTTGAATGAAACTGAGTATACAGTGGTTAATAATTTATGTATGTAATAATGCATCTATATTATTCATGAGAAGTATGATTTTATATTATTGGTTATTATTATTGTTATTATTATTAACCAATTACCAGAAAGAAAAGTTGTTTCAGAAGTGGATAAAGTTACTACACTTCAATGAAAAATTAAGAGATTGTAATTAATGAAGTAATTTTCAAATTGGATTTCTTTATTTGAAATTTAAGGTTTCGTCATCTGCTCTTGAATGTGTGTGAATGTTTAGAGTCCAAAGGCGTTTCTGGAGAGTTATGAAGAAATGTTGCAGTACACGCAGAGAGAAGAGACGTGGCCAGTCACCAAGATGGAGCTGGACGGACGAGGGGTGTGTCTTATTTTCTTCTATTTATCTGTCTGTCTTTCGTTCCTTCTTTTTCGTCCATTTCCATTGGCTAAACAATATCCTGTGTGTTTAAGTCGGATTTCCAGCAGTTATTGCAGGTATTCTTGTCTATCCCAGTGTTGTTTTTGTTAACTAAAACCTAAACCATTTAAAAAAGATATTTTCAGTAATTGAAATAAAATACAAAGATATAGATGAAATATTATATTATTAGATGAAAAACTTAAACTTAATTTTTTTTAATGAAATTTAGTACTAAAATAAGTTTTCTTATTTCCAAAAATGCATAACAAAACTACCAAAACAAACAATAATATAAAAATAAAAGCTAATTCTAAATATTAATAAATACTACAATATTAAATAAATTATACTAAAATAACTTGACTTCCTGACTCTTTGTTTAGACTTACAGAATTCTGACCTTTGATTGTGTTCTAGGTGGTCTGTATGAACTTCTTTGACATTGTGCTGGACTTTATCCTGATGGATGCGTTTGAAGATCTGGAAAGTCCTCCGTCTTCTGTGGTCGCGGTTCTGAGGAACCGATGGCTCTCGGATAGTTTCAAGGAGACGGTACGAAAATATTAGAGCTCGAGTCCAAACATATTGGATCTACACAATTGAAAATAATGGTTTTGTTTAGAGCCAAAAAAGGAGCATGGGATAAAAAGAGAAGTTTTCATTCTCTAGTTCTTCAGGAACAATCTATGTTTTGGTGCTTTACAGAACCCAGAAAACAATAGGCTTATACGAACAACCTATAATAACCCTGTTTAAATAAGAATCATATAGCAACCCAAGAATCCTAAAAAGTCAAACACTGGTTCTTGATAAGAAGGGGGTTATTTCCTGAAACTAAGATGCAATTAGAGTATTGGTAAATCCTATACATTTAGATTTTTGGGAGGTTTTCCTTAATTTTTTTCATAGTGTTTTTTTTAAGGTCTATAATTTCTGTGTCTTTGTATTTCATAATTTCTGTTTTATCTTTCTGTGTCTCTCTCTGTTTATATAAGGCATTGGCTACAGCCTGTTGGTCTGTCCTAAAAGCCAAAAGGAGACTACTAATGGTGAGTGTTAAAATCAAAACATCCAATTTGTGTTCAGATCTGGAAACACATCTGATCTACACTGCTTGATTTGAGGAATCATATCTGTAGCACAAACTGAGTTAGAGTTTCATAGATTCTGACTTTAATAGTATTGCTTGTTTTGTGTTTGTTGCTCAGGTTCCTGACGGCTTCATTGCCCATTTCTATGCCATCTCTGAACATGTGAGTCCAGTTTTGGCTTTCGGGTTTCTGGGCCCCCGGCAGCACCTCAGTGAGGTGTGCACCATATTCAAGGTAAGACGTTCTCAGTGTTCTTCTCCACACTCCTCCGTTACACCTGAGATAAACCTCGCAGTAATCCAGGAACAAGTGTAATCCAGATCAGCACATAATCTGATGCTAATCTGATCTCTGTGACACTCTGGTGTCTGTGATCAGATTATTGTAATAAGGTTCAAAGTTGTGGGAAGGAGGAGGCGGGAACCGGCGAACAATTAAAGACTTTTAATGATAAAATAAAATAAATACAAAAACAAAAGGATCCGGCCGGCAGCCCCTCGTGGACGACTGCTGGCTACACAAAACAGAAACAAAACACAAATTAAAATCAGGCCTGTTCCTCTCTCGATCTCCAGCGTCGTCGCTCCTCCTTTTATGCTTCCGCTCCTCCGTGAGAGATGCGAGACCGGTGCGTCTCACAGGTGACGTTCATTATCATTCACGCCACCGGCCTCGCGCCGTTTTCTCACGCCCCTCGGCCTCGTCCTGCTCGCCACAATCATAAACCCTGTCTGTAATTGTATATACACATACATGCATACATACATATTTATATATATATATGTACAGGTCCTTCTAAAAAAATTAGCATATTGTGATAAAGTTAATTATTTTCCATATTGTAATGATAAAAATTAAACTTTCATATATTTTAGATTCATTGCACACCAACTGAAATATTTCAGGTCTTTTATTGTTTTAATACTGATGATTTTGGCATACAGCTCATGAAAACCCCAAATTCCTGTCTCAAAAAATTAGCATATCATGAAAAGGTTCTCTAAACGAGCTATTAACCTAATCATCTGAATCAACTAATTAACTCTAAACATCTGCAAAAGATTCCTGAGGCTTTTAAAAACTCCCAGCCTGTTTCATTACTCAAAACCACAATCATGGGTAAGACTGCCGACCTGACTGCTGTCCAGAAGGCCATCATTGACACCCTCAAGCAAGAGGGTAAGACAGAAAGAAATTTCTGAACAAATAGGCTGTTCCCAGAGTGCTTTATCAAGGCACCTCAGTGGGAGGTCTGTGGCAAGGAAAAAGTGTGGCAAAAAACGCTGCACAACGAGAAGAGGTGACCGGACCCTGAGGAAGATTGTGGAGAAGGACCGATTCCAGACCTTGGGGGACCTGCGGAAGCAGTGGACTGAGTCTGGAGTAGAAACATCCAGAGCCACCGTGCACAGGCGTGTGCAGGAAATGGGCTACAGGTGCCGCATTCCCCAGGTCAAGCCACTTTTGAACCAGAAACAGCGGCAGAAGCACCTGACCTGGGCTACAGAGAAGCAGCACTGGAGTAGCCACAGGCAGTGATGGTCTGGGGTGCCATGTCAGCTGCTGGTGTTGGTCCACTGTGTTTTATCAAGGGCAGGGTCAATGCAGCTAGCTATCAGAAGATTTTGGAGCACTTCATGCTTCCATCTGCTAAAAAGCTTTATGGAGATGAAGATTTCATTTTTCAGCACGACCTGGCACCTGCTCACAGTGCCAAAACCACTGGTGAATGGTTTACTGACCATGGTATTACTGTGCTCAATTGGCCTGCCAACTCTCCTGACCTGAACCCCATAGAGAAAGTTGAGAGACGCAAGACCCAACACTCTGGATGAGCTTAAGGCCGCTATCGAAGCATCCTGGGCCTCCATAACACCTCAGCAGTGCTACAGGCTGATTGCCTCCATGCCACGCCGCAATTTCTTTCTGTGTCTTACCCTCTTGCTTGAGCGTGTCAATGATGGCCTTCTGGACAGCAGTCAGGTCGGCAGTCTTACCCATGATTGCGGTTTTGAGTAATGTAACAGGCTGTGAGTTTTTAAAAGCCTCAGGAATCTTTTGCAGGTGTTTAGAGTTAATTAGTTGATTCAGATCATTAGGTTAATAGCTCGTTTAGAGAACCTTTTCATGATATGCTAATTTTTTGAGATAGGAATTTTGGGTTTCCATGAGCTGTATGCCAAAATCATCAGTATTAAAACAATAAAAGACCTGAAATATTTCAGTTGGTGTGCAATGAATCTAAAATATATGAAAGTTTAATTTTTATCATTACATTATGGAAAATAATGAACTTTATCACAATATGCAAATTTTTTTAGAAGGACCTGTATATATCAATTTGACACACACACACACACACACACGTTGGCACTCCTACTGAGATCATTACATTTTCTATCCCCTAACCTTAAACATACCCATCACAGAAAAATTAAAAGTTATGTTAAAAAATGTAAATGTTTATAGCATGTCCTCATAATGTTGGGGGTGTGGTATGAAAACCTGAATACACACCACAATATGAGTACTTTTGGGTCCTAAATAATAATGAAGGTCAAACATATAATATAATAGTGGCCCAAAGAAATATTTAGACACTTGGGGAAGACTTATTGCAGCTTTGGATTAGAAAGAAGTCTCTAATGCTCAACAAAGATTAATTTATTTGGTCAAAAATAATGTAATGCATTAATATTGTGAAATATTATTACAATTTTAAAACAAGTGTTTTCTATGTGAATCTATAGTAAAGTGTAATTTATTCCTGTGATCAAAGCTGAATTTTCATCATCATTACTCCAGTCTTCAGTGTCACATGATCCTTCAGAAATCATTCTAATATGATGATTTGATGCTCAAGAAACATTTCTGATTATTGTTGTTGTTGAAAAGGTTGCTGTTTCATATTTTTGGGCAAACAGTGATATATTATAGTATTCAGTATTCTTTGATGAATCTAAATAAATGTTGTAACGTTATAAATGTTTTTTTTTTTATCACTTTTGATCAATTTAATGCATTGCTGAATAAAACTTATTTTTCTTCTTAAAAAAAAAAATCTCTGAATGTCATTGCATTAGATAAGAAATTATCAAAACAAGTGTCATTTATTGTACATACAGATACACAAACACATTTTACATGCAAAACATTTGACAAAAATAAGTTTGTCTGGTTGGAAATGCTAAAACAATAGTGTTGAACATGAATAAATTCAGTATTGTTTGTTTGTCAATAGGAATATGTTGATTTACACCTGTGGTTCCTCTGTTTCGGACACCTTTGTGAACTTGAGAACTGACTTCATATATCCACTAAAAACCACCAAAACACCAGTCGACTCAAACACAAACACCTTGAGACTTCATACATGATTATATCGAAGTTCATTTCACGTTCTCCTTTGATCTCCACAGCAACAGATCGTGCAGTATCTGAAGGACATGTTTGACCATGATAAGGTGCGTTTCACGTCCGTCCCATCTCTGGCCGAAGACATCCTCAGTCTGTCCCACAGACGCGCAGATATCCTGGTTGGTTACCTGGGCATTGAAAGACTACCTGAGACCAATGGAAGTCTACCCAAGAGCCCTTGCCAAGCCACCAGCGAGCATGCAGACGTCAGTGAACAGCAAGACTGAGGTGCAGAATGCTTGATGACCTAATCTAGTTTTGAAAGAGCCCAGGTCCTCGGTCTCATTTGTCTATTCTTCATCAACATGACTGTAAAGAGTTCGCAGAACTGCATTCGTTTAAAAGGTGTTACTGCTACAGTCCCGTTTCATCGAATATTTAGAGAGATAAACCACTACAGACTCATCTGAGGTCAACCGATGCCTTTCCTTGCAAATTTCTGTTTGCCACCGAATATCCAGCGCTGCTATGTAGACACCTCAATTTTAAGAACTGGGATTCGCCTTGATTGATGAATGCTTTGGAACAGATTCTTTCTGAAACCATTGAAAAACTCGCCATGATCTGAAGGAAATGAATAAAAAGCATCTTTTAGCCAAACAGTGCAGCCTTGTTTTGAGTTGCAGATCTTCTCAATCAAACCCACACCGTATCAACTGATGCCTCTTTCGTTGAAAATCTTGCTTTTTTTTTTTTTGCCTGGTCGGTTTGCAGATTATTAAGTATAAACGCGTGTTGTTGAAGTTTATGCTTGTGCCAATGGCCACATAAAGTCTTGCACTGAACACAATGAAGAGGGAGAATTAAGACAGATTTATGAACTTTAGTGTAAGTCTGTCAGCACATTTTAGATGTGAAGGCAGTTTGAGGGATTTAAAAGAGAGACTCACACAGGAAGTGCGTCATTATAACAGGATGTAGCGGTCAGATCACATTAGCTGAGCTCACTTATGTCCTCTGAGAGTTGCTGTAGCCCTTGTGGTTTGTGCTGTTGTTTTATTCTCACCCTCACACAATATATCAGTCACAGTGTTCATCAGAGCGGAAGCCTCTGATATTTTTGTTAAAGAAATGTTGCTGTTGGTGTGTTATTTTTTCTGTCATCATATTTCATTCTTGATTTATACATCTTGTTTTGCCCATCAATATTCAGGCTTGCTCGTAGACTAAAATGGCTGATTATCTACTTTTCTATTATATAGATATTCGTTATGAATCATAAATATAATACATCAGTGGTATTGGATCACATAAGTCACAATTATAGAGCCGTCACAATTACGTGAGTAGGAATGATCAGCATCATATATGTGGCAAAGAAATGTTCTTTATACTTTGTTTTTTAGTGAGTTCAAGCTTTCCCGGTCCAGTTATTAAATTCTATAAACTGCATCTGTGCCATTACGATAATTTCAACGACTACTTCATTTTGTGAAAACAAACAAAAAGATGCATTGACAATATTCAGTTACAGTTGAGGTGAATGGTGAAACTTACCTAATAGACTTCAATTAAAGTGGATTTTTTTTTTTTTTTTGAGGGACATTATTTAATTATTATATACTATTTAATTATATTATATAATTTATTTATATATATATATATATATATATGTATTAGGGCTGTCAAATCGTGTTTAATCTCATATAACATAAGAGTTTGTTTATATAATATATATATATGTGTGTATGTGTGTGTGTGTGTGTGTATATATATATATATATATATATATATATTTTTTTTTTTTATTTTATTATTTTTTTTTTTTTTTTTTTTTTTCTGTGGCAGTGGCACAGATGCTGTCAACTAGTTTAAATTGTATTCAACCCATGGTAAAGTTTAAGTCGAACAACAAAACACATTGGCTAGCATCCTGCAGGTCTTTTGATTGGTCTGTCATATGGTAATAAATTTTACCTGCAATAACGTATAATATCGTCAAACAAAACATGCTAATTAAAGTGTTAATAATTTTATATAAGGACAATTCTGGTCATTTTAAAAGGAATGCTCATGAAATGTCTAAAACAATCGTAAAAGTCACTGAGCCTTGACAAAACTTGACCGTGTTGATTAATTGTGCAGAGGAGGCATTTGAGAAATTAGGTATTAAAATCATTTTAGTCTTTCTTTTGTCCTTGTATTGACTTTTTAAAACTGGTCCCCGCCAGTGTTGGGTGTATTGCACTTTATATGGTAAAAAAAAAGATACAGATGTTAATTTTCTCTATTTTTATCAAACTATACAGTTGTTAAGTAGCTTATGTAGTGCATTTGTAATATTTGTTTTCTGTTTTCCTTTTGAATTTAATCTTGTTGGACAGATGTATAATTTATATGAAAACTGAAATGAAAATCTATTTAAAGGTGCAAACGTGAATGGATATGGTTTTTTTCTCATAAAAATAACGGAAAAATACCTTATTTATATATGGTATAAAAGAAGACTGAATGATATACTTAAGCGGTCAAAATCAGGGTTATGAGTGGTTCGTTCGTCTTGTGCCTCTGTTTTTATGGATATATTTTTATTTGTCTTTATTAAATACACACGTGCACTCATGCTATTAGATCTCTGCACTGCTTGAATTAAAATAATACTTTTTTGTGACTCAAAACCATTTGCACCAACTTATATGCAAAGATATAATTCTTGCCAAACTCTTTATTCCTTTAATTGATATTAATTCTTGTTAATTGGATAACCAAGATTGTGCACCTGAAATGTTACTGTTAAATAGGGTTTTCTACAAAAACGGAAGATTGATTTTATTTTCATGTTTGAAAGACTTAGTGCAGCAAGTCCAGACTGAAGGCATAAGTGAGATGGTAAATGCTTGATTTCATATCATTCCAAGGGGTTTTAATGAATAAACTTTCCAACACACGGTTTAATCTGCTGCATGTGGTTTGGAAGAAGACCTCATGAAATAATGTTTCGATCTGCGCTGCTACATCTCTATTCTTTATAATTGTTACTTGTGTCTGTGTCCCATTTTGGTAGCATTGATCCTTCTAAAGATTATCGATATTTGATGTGATTATTAAAGATTCACCATTGTGCTAAAAGAGTTACTGACTGACAGTAACATATGCTCTGATTTGTATATTAAGTTATGGTACAGTTCCTGATTACTCCAATTGATGTGCTGTTTCTCATATAATAACTCAATCAAAACAAAGCACCAAGTAGAAGAGAAATAACAGTGTCTATATGGAATTGTATGGGAATTTTTTTATTGAACGGGGTTGTTATTTCACTCCACAGCTGCTGTATTCTGCACCCAGATAATTCAACAACACTGTTTTATGTCTAATATGTTAGAACTGTGTCTAATGATGGCCAAAGAGGACGAACCACATGGTGGAAACAAATTGTGTTTTTATTTCCTTGAAACTTTTCTTGGTTGTGTGTATTTGTGTTCTTCAAATGCCTTTTTGTTCTTACAAATTAATGGCGTTACAATCATTGTATTGGTTTATTATTGAAAACTGTATTGTCTTTTTGCCTTCCCTAGCCAACATAAAGTATTTCTTTTTTTCTATCTGTCTTTAAAACGTGTCATTACTCACAAATCAAATCCTATTTATCTTCTGACCACTTCTGAAACAGTGGTCACTAGAAGAAACCTATTGAATATGACCTTTGATCCAATGCTTTTTAAAACATTTAGTTTATTTGTGCCTGAAAGGGCCTTCAGACTTCTGCAGTTTTATTGAAGCCCAAAGCATTTCTAAGTAGTCTGAGCATTTATGCAATATTTGAATTAACCATAAGATTTCTATTAGCAATACAAGGACTACAACGGTTGTCCAATTAATCAAACTTGGTAAACTCACTTCCTTGAGTTGTGATATTTCTTAGCAACATGCCTTTGAGCAGTAAGTTTGAATTACTATTAAGTGTACTTTGTTGATGTAGAACAAATGTGAAAGTGTCTTCAAGTAATGGTAACCACAAACCTTATTTTAATCTCAAATACAAAACCAAAATTCTAATAAAAACCCATTGAAAAATCCTGAGGGAACATCAATGACTTTAGTGAACAAATTTTGTTTATTTCCATGTTAAAATGAAGGGGGGAAAAATCCCTGAATATTTGACTTTTTCCTCAGATTTTGCATACATCAACATACATGTAATGGGCCAGAGTGAGTGTGTGGCGCTGGCGGCTGCCTTGCCTTCACATAGTTGATATCAATTGAAAAGGATTTCCTCATTCACTTAATTTTTCTTCTTTCATTTGAATAAATCCAATTATCATTTGTCCAAACAAACGTCCTCGGATTGGCCCATCCTCTTAACAACCCACCTCTGATTGGACGGCTGTTCCCGTGCAGATTTTTTTTTTCCTTTTTAGAATGCGCTTGGTGAATGGCCGTGCGTCGTAGCAGCTTCCGGTGAATCTGATTGGTCGAACGCGTCGGGGCGTTTCATTGTGATTGGTCGACGACCGGTGTCCGGGTAAGATGGCGTCGGAAGAGCAGTGCTCGGCACCACCTCGATGGCGGTCGATATCCTTAACCCACGTAGAGTATCCAGCTGGTAAGAACATTTTAAAATCGTTGTTCTCCCCGCAAAGCCGTTCATATCATCGTACGCCATTTTATTCGTGCCGCGACTTCTGTGGAACATCAAGCAGCTGAATGGACACGGCCAGGGCTGGGTTGCCAAATAGTGCGCTTGCTCTGCAGGGAACGGAAAGCCTGCTGCCAAATAGTGCACTTGTTTAGTGCTCATGCGCTGTGGTCCTGTACGCTCAGTAGTACACCACACTGGGAGTGTTTCTCAGTAATATTGACGGTTTATTAATAAAACATAATCTAATTTAAGGTCGATTCGATAATCCAGTGATCAATACTAGCATTATAGGCAGGTGACTGCGTCTAATTCAAACACAGCTGCTGTTGTAAGTTTCTGGTAAGACTCGTGGCTCTGTTTGGTTAATCCAGCTAATTCCCGGTTGCATCACACCCTTTCTGGGTCCTGTCGTCTGTGAGGGTCTCCCTGAGTTTGGAAATATATAAGCTGACCACAAAACGCTGGAACATTGTCAAAGCAAGTCGGAAATATACGAAGTTAATGCCATAGAGCAGGGGTGTCAAACTCAGTTCCTGAAGGGCCACAGCCCTGCAGAGTTTAGCTTCAACCCTAATTAAACACACCTGATCAGTTAATCAAGTCCTTCAGGCTTATTTGAAAACGGCAGGTGTGTGTGTGTTGAAGCAGGGTTGGAACAAAACTGTGTAGGGCTGTGGCCCTCCAGGAACTGAGTTTGACACCTGTGCCATAGAGAATTGATGCGGAACATGAAAAAAAAAAAAACAACGAACGTCTACTGTGTTTTAAACTCCGGTCACATAGTTTGATGTGTTTGTATATGAAATTGTCATGCATGGTGCACGAGAGTGTATTGTTTGGCAAATGCAATGATATCTACACACACACACAGACACACACACGTGGCCAACATTGCAAACTGCACATTTAGGCTTGCTTTATCTCAATTTTGAATTGTCCCACTTTTAGTGCTTTATGCTCAGGAATTTGTTTTTAAATACAATTCTTTGGAATAACCTTTAGTGTATAGTTAATTAGAAATGTCCATTAGCTCATGCTTGTGATGTCATAATCATATTTGAATGATTTCACAGAATGTCGAATTATGAGATTACTACTTGTAAAAAGCGTAACATTTAACTAATATATATATATAACTATGAATTAAAACATGTGAACAATTTTCTCAGACCTCTGACATGTCATGATGTGTTAACACCTAAAATGTTAAGCAAAGCCATTATTGCTTAAAATTTCTGTATAATAATTCCTATAATTAACTATTGGTAATGTCTTATTAATGCAAGAATAATCTAAAAGTGAATGAAAGACAATAGTTTAATGTATCTAGCACGAAGTTGAATAACTGTCTAATGCCCTGCTAAATAATCTATACGTTCATTAAAATACATTTGTATAATGGTATTTTGGCATTAAAGTTGTGATGAAAGTAGCAACAGTACAAAGTTTCTTTCATTTTGTGACATCTGAGTTTAACAGCTTATTTAAATAAAAAAAAAAAAAAGTATCGATCATTGATTGGATGTTGAGAAGTGGATATGCACTTGTTCACCCAAAAGTGAAAATTCTGTCATTAGTTACTCACCTTCATGTAGTTCCAAAACCCGTAAGACTTTTATTTATCTTCAAAACACAAATTAAGATATTTTTAATGAAATCTGAGAGATTTGTCTCCCTTTATCATCAGTCTAGGCAAATTTGACACTTCAAAAGGTTAATAAAGAGATCGTGAAACTAATCCGTATGAATTGAGTGGTTTAATCCAAATTTTCTGAAGAGACTTTATATGATGAACAGATTTAATTTCGGCTTTTATTCACATATAAACTTTTATCACTGAAAATAAACAGAATCTCAACCGAACTTTCTTGACACACAAGAACCAATGAGGTTCATTCTCGTGTTTCGCAGCACTTTTGAGCTTCTGGAAGAACCAATGAAGTTCATTCTCGTGTGTCAAGCAGGTTCGGTTGAGCTGTTAATGTTCACTGATCAATGTTATATGTGAATAAAAGACTAAATTCAATATGTTCATCATATAAAGCGATCAAGTCTCTTCAGAATTTTTTGTCTAAACCGCTCAAGTCATATGGATTAGTTTTACAATCTCTTTATGAACTTTAAGCGTCAAAGTGGTAGTTGCGTTGCTGTCAATGGAGGAACAAAAATCTCTCAATTTCATTAAGATCTTCATTTGTGTTCTGAAGATTAACGAAAGTCTTATGGGTTTGGAAAGACATGAGGGTGAGTAATTGACACAATTTTCATTTTTGGGTGAACAATCCCTTTAAAAGTAAATGAACACAAGCTTGCACTCCCATGGTGTCTACCACTGGTAAGTGTCGTTTTCACTGAAAAATCCAGTTATGAGGTTTTGATTAAATGGAAATAAAAAATGGAAACCTATGCATGCACGGATGAATTGTTCACACTAAGTAAGATCTATAACATGCATTTCATATGGTGAAATTTCATATCAACTTTAAGTGTTTAATAGATTTATAGCATAAATCAGAGTGTTTGGTTGAGTAGTGTCTAGTTCTCAATTTATCATCTCTGATATAAACATTTTAATCCAAGTTTGTGTAAATGTCTATTGAGATTGCATACTGCAGAGTAGTAAGGCAATGCACTATTCTGAACCGTTTGTTTTGACACTTGGTGTGCAAAGTAGGACTCTAAATGCAGGATCTTAACCTGTTTGTTTGTCCAGGTGATCTGACGGGGCAGGTATTAGCCTGCATGAGCCTGCTGCCCATAGCGATCCTCGTCGGATTCGTCACTCTGATCGTCTTTAAGAGAGAACTACATACGGTGAGTCACATGATGTCACCAACCAGCAGGGTATTGGGTCAAATCCCAAACAACATACCAACTTGTTCTCCACTTTTATACCTTTGTGTTTGTTCTTTCTCTCTCTCAGATCTCTTTTTTTGGGGGTTTGATCATGAATGAGGGGCTAAACTGGCTGCTCAAACACATTCTACGGGAGCCTCGACCATGTGGGGGTAAGAAGAGTCAGCGTGTTTTGTTTAAACACACAGAACCACATTAGTTTAATAAACATATGATCATTTGACTCTTAGCATCTGGGTAACATGAAAACTGAACGTTAACCTTATAAAGCCTACTGTATTCTTTTTGATATGCAAAATTCTAAGGCCTAAAAATTAAGTCTAAATTACCAACATGAAACTACCAACATCGCACAGAATCTACTACATGCCTTCTGTCGTCTGATTGATAAGTTTATACTTTTTTAGCAAGTAAAAGGCATTTTAGTATAATTGTAAAAACGTCCACCTTCAGCTTGTGGTTCACGTAACTTCTTGCTGTGAAATCTTTATTGATTTTTAGTCAATGTGCTGCTTGTATAGCAGTATATATTTACTGTCCTCTGAAAATAACTCAACATACAGCCATTATTGTAAAAATAGCTGGCAACAAAAGTGAGTTGCTCAGTTTGGGCAAAATGTAGGTTTTTTTTCCCTCTGAGTATAAGCTCCTTATTCCCACTATAAATCATACTATATGAGTGTTATGTTTGATCCATCAGGCTTTTATGGCTCAACAAAA
Organism: Gila orcuttii; assembly: GCA_026230005.1. Taxonomy (NCBI): domain Eukaryota; kingdom Metazoa; phylum Chordata; class Actinopteri; order Cypriniformes; family Leuciscidae; genus Gila; species Gila orcuttii. The sequence goes on from JAPDVR010000014.1 coordinate 20,209,001, forward strand.
AACATACACGCAAAAAAATAAATTTGTGAACCTCAAAAAAAGGTTCCATAAACGGTTCGATTTCAAATAATATTTTTTTTCTGACTATTATTTCATATGGCAGGGTTTACACAGGGTCAGTATAGAAACATCTGGGGCCTCATGTATCAATATTGTGTACGCACAAAATCTTTGCTTACGCCAGCTTTCACGCTCACGGTCGGATGTACTAACAGTGAAATTAACGTGAGAATGTGCGTTCCTCCATGCCAATTTCATGTCTGGCGTACGTACATTTCTCATAGTTTTTGTCCGTTGGCGACTCTTACAGGCAATGAAGTTAAGTTGCAAACATTACACAACGAATTGTTCTACAAGTCTATCGCACTACCACCTGTGGGAAGCATTGCTATTAATTTGCAATTTATAAAATAATTTACATATATTGTCACACGAGCCTTATGGGAATATTCTATCAATTATGCAATTAAGTAAGAACATATAAAAGCATATGCAAATTGATACAACACTTAGTCTATGGCAATGGCAGCTTTGGCCTTATTAGAGGACATTGCTAATGGCAAAATCCGAAGAGAACGAGTTTTTAGGGACCAAAATGATTTTCTGGCCCAGGATGATGACTGGCTTATCAGCCGTTTCAGATTTCCAAGGGCTATCCTCTTGGCGCTCTGTGCTGAGTTGGGTCCGAATCTAGAGAGAGAGACAGCGAGGAGCCACGCAATACCCGTTCCCTTGCAGGTGCTGACAACACTTGGTTTCCTGGCAACTGGTTCTTTCCAAAGGGAACTGGCAGACCGCTCAGGAATAAGCCAGTCGTCTTAGAGCCGCGCAATGCCAGCGGTATGGGTCGGGATCATCCGCATGTCTACCAGGTATATAAGGTTCCCATATGATGCAGTTGACCAGCCAAACATTAAAACGCAAATTTGCAGCGATAGCCGGTTTTCCTAATGTAATCGGAGCGATCGACTGCACACACATTGCTATAAAGGCGCCATATGAAGAAGAATTTGCATATGTGAATCGGAAACATTTCCATTCAATAAATGTGCAGATAATATTGGTTACCTCCGTGGCAGTCCTGTAGTAAATCCGAGTCTCCCACAGCAGCAGATACTACTCCAGAGAGTAAAGTGTCACCCATAATTGAGGCAACTCTCTGCTCAAAGGGTGTAAGTTCATCGACCCCTTTACCACTGCCTGTTCTGCCCACACTTTGTCGGTGCGCAGCAGTTCTCCATTTAACGTCCACCTTTATATCAGACCATTTCTTTTTAAGTCCATTTACAGTGCGACTTTCAGATCCCACCGCATTGACGGCATCAGCCAAACTCTCCCACTCATATTTTTTCCTTTTGTTATTAATTCCGGAGGACAAAGTTCCAAATATTTTTTTTTTCTCGTTTCTACCTCCGATAGTAGCACCTCCGATTCACTTTCTGTAAAGTTTCACTTCTTGCCGCTTGCTTTAGCCATTTTCTTACTCCTTTCTTTTGCCAAAGTGGACTCATTACCATATTTAAATGTATTTAATTAAGGGAGGAGACTGGGTGGGGCGTTGTGCTCGTGCATGTGCGCTCATTTTTACGTTAATTGGGATGTAGAAAGAGAATATGCGTGGGATCCTTCGTACGCAGAGATTCATACATCTCTTTTTTTTTTGTGCGTACGCACATTTACAGCTTTGTCCGTACGCAATGTTTTAGTATGAATTCAACGCAAGTCTTTGTACATGAGGCCCCTGGTGTTTTTTTTTTTTTTTTTTTAACACAAATTTATCCGCAGAACAGTATCTATTAGGGGTGGGAATCTCTAGGCACTTCACGATTCGATTACGATTCAGAGGGCTGCGATGATAAAACGATTATCGATGCATCTTTTTTTTCTATACAGATTTTCTTTTTTCTCTCTGTGTGACTACTTGGTACTTTTAAAGCAAAGTATTTGTAATGATCCATAGTGAATTTACTTCCAATATATTTGATTAATTAAACAAATGGAAGTGATTTCGTAATAAATGTTGCGATAGAGTTTGTAATTTGCTTTGCCTTTTCTGAGTTGGGTGGAAGCTTTTAAGGTTTTCTTGGTTTCCACATCAACGCTGTTTGATCTGACGTGTTGTTTTTAACAGAATTCTTCAAACGCTTTCTCGCTGGATCTCCCAGCGCTGTGCAATAAGTGTCGCGTGTTTGAGATCGGCCTACGAGTAAACCTGTTCTGAGCTCGTGTTGCGCGGAACATTTCAAACGAATAGCACGGTTTCATTTAACTTTCGTTTTGTTTGATGTTTATCGTACGTAACAGAAGTTGCAGCTCTTTTCAATTGGACAACGTGGTGGTCACACCAGTGTAGCTTCTTGTCGCCCATCTGGAGCCCTACTTGCATAAAGTGTGGCTCTTGTCCAGGTCTTTTTTCCCTTCAACTTCATAGAAGGTAACAAAGTTACGCTAGATTTTAATGCAGAGGGTGCCGGTTAGATTTATCGCTCAACCATCATGTGTCTCTGTTATGCGCACAGCTGCACGCCACAGACTGTCCAGGCGCCTTTTGCCTTCCGTCAACATAACTTTATCAATTAACATTTAGAAAATCGATTTTTGACATTTGTGATTCGATTCAGAATCGTCCACATCCGCATCGCGATGCATCTAAGAATCGATTTTTCCCCCACCCCTAGTATCCATCCGCCTGTAGTATCTTTGAAGGACAATCAGAGTCTTGTTTGAAGCTTTGTGTTCTGTATGTAGACTGCCATGGGAATTTTTTCCCACCACAAAACGACTTGCAAAAACAAAACAAACTGCTTTATTAATTTACATGTCGGCCAGACGGTCTGAGTAGGCGGTTCTTGGCCAGAATAGGCTGAAAAACTGGACCGGACTTGATGCCAATAGACGCAAGTTTGACTCTATGAGACCGTGCTCAAAGACACAATGGGTAGTTCATGGACCAATCCTTGGGCTTGACCTGCAACCTTTTTACCTGAATACTAGTGAATAATAATCATGTTGGCGATGTCAAGACAGGCACCCATGGACTCTGTGGATGGTCGAATAGTGCATGGGTCCAATGACACAGTACTTTACAACTGCTGCCATTGAGAATGCATATTTAAAGGAAATTATAAAATGTACACGTTTCATTTTTAAAATGCTCTGTTCGGTGTAAGGCTCTGACAGGGTTCTTATACAGTTTGAAAAAGTATAGAATTTGTTTTGAATAATTTCCAGGTATGGACACAGCTTTTGTAGATTAGCTTGAAACATCAGAGAGAGAGAGAGGGAGAAAGAAACAAAGGCAATATATCTGATTTTTCTATCAAGTGTGTGACAGAAATAGTACCAATGCTCAGTAGTAAAATTTTTCATATATATACACAAATTTAAAAAAAATAAAATAAATTATTACTTCTTTAGAATAGTACGAAACTTGGTAAAGGTTTTGGCACTTGCTATGTAAACGCACACAAAAAATCTATAAAGTTTTAGACAGTATATTTAGTTTTAGGTACTTCAAGTTAAACTAAACAAAAATGTTGTTTGTTTTTGTTTCGAGTAACAAATGTTTTTTTTTTTAAATGTTTTTAGTTAACGATATTATATAGTTTATTATAACTATGCTCATTTTTGTTTTGCTATAAATGCAGGGATGTTTGACCAGAACTCTTCATTACTAGACATAGTAATATGGTGCATAACTGGTACCCAGCTAGTCGATTACTTGTGCACATGCCTAATGTTTTGTGAGTTACTGAATTGTCTGTCGTGTCTCATTAACAGGTCACAGCGCAGTCACGACAGAGTACGGGATGCCTTCCAGTCACTCTCAGTTCATCTGGTTTTTTGTTGTATACTTTTTTCTTTTTCTTTATTTAAGGTAAGAAATTCAAATTATTTAAAACATTTTACTAAAATGAAAAGAATTGACATGAAATAAAACCCAGTAAAAACTGTAAAATTGTGAAATATTATTACAATTTAAAATGGCTGTTTTTATTTGAATATAAAAAAAACGTAATTTCCTGTGATCAAAGCTGCATTTTTAGCATCGTTACTTTAGTCTTTAGTGTCACATGGTCCTTCAGAAATCATTGTATGTATATGTGTGTGTATTTATAAGTCATTAGTCTTGAATAATCAATATTGAATAAGTTATACGTTGTTAATATTTTGTTGTTGATGTGTGAAAGGAAAAAACAAGAAATATTTACAATGACTAACACACTGAACAAGCTTTCTTTGTTCAGCTCAAAGTTGGGGAGTGTTGCTTGTAAATGCCAGGGTTCCAGACTGCGACCAGTTGGTCCAATTTTGCGACCTTTTTTCCTGCCGGTGCGACTACATTTTGTTAGAAGTCGCACTGGTTCCACCACCATGTTGCCCAACTGATACGAGCTGCCATTTCTGTTGCATATGAGAAACATAAAATGCCATGAAAACATCAAAAGAGCTTTGCAATGTGGAACATTTATCAGCACGGTCCAATACTAGACAGTAGTATTAAGATCTAGCTTGTGTCAGAATGATATATGACCCTATGGTTGATGGTGACCTCTTGGCCTGGGGTGACCTCTTGACCTTTTTTGCCCCGACCCCGGACCAGCCAAGCGTGTCCTAGCGATCACCTGGACCATGCCGATGTCGCCTTACATATTGTACGCTAGGTTTTTAACAGTATGTGTGTATATATATATATATATATATATATATATTTATTTTATTTTTTTTCGCAATCCATCAGAGTCTGATATGGACATGCCAGGTAGGCTTAATCTTTGGTTTTTAAGCGCAATTAAATAGTCTCAGGGACCCATTATCCCGGCTTCTGAAGGCCTCTCATGTGCAGATTCACTCGGTTGAAAAATGTTGTTTTGTAAATAACACAACTGAAATTAATGGCTACCTTGTAGGGTCTTTAACACCCTCCAAAATCGTCGGGGTCAAAGTGGATTCTTCCCGCCAGCGTCATCCGCTTTCCCAAAAGTCTGTTCATGTGACCAACAGACTATCTGTATTTCACTCAACATATGGTAACCTTTTAAACTTCTACATATGTTTGAGTAGATTTTCAGGGCCGATTTTCAGTAAAGGGGTTTCACCCTGTATGTTTTCACTCTGATAAAGGCCAGTTCAGAAGGTACAAGAAAGGTAAAATCATATACAACTTATAAATATAATACTAGATCATAGCTATACGACAGAATGTCAGATGTCGAGTCCAGGCACACCATAGTAGTATGATAACATATATGACCGCTTTTAATTTAAAGTTTAATGTAAGATCATGCTTTGAATCAAGACGTGTCTATATATTCACTCAAGACAAACTTTTTCATGGGATCACCCCAGAAGAATCTCTCGCTCTCTCTCTCTCGCTTTCTCTCTCGCTCTCTCTCGCTCGCTCTCTCTTTCTTTCGCTCTCTCTCTCTTTCGCTCTCAAATTCAAATGAGCTTTATTGGCATGACTTGTACAGTATTGCCAAAGCATTGGCCATTACATATGCAATGAACAAATAATCACAAAAAAATAAATCAATCAGTAAAAAAAAAAAAAAATGATGGTACACATTTTTGCACCAACATTAAGACAAGAACAATTCTGACTTTAGCTTTGTCCACTGGCTGACTCTCGTAGTTTGTGGCAGGCTGTTAGCTAGATTTTTCTCCCAAAATATGATTTGGTAATTTGGTAATGCCATAAAATTTGGTTCTAGCTGTTGGAATCAAGTGAATATAGTGAATAATATAGTCCGATCTTATCCTTTGATAGTGATCACAGTGTATCAGGAAGTGTTCTTCTGTCTCCACCTCTCTGAGAGCACAGAGAACACAGTCTCTGCTCTCTCGGCTGCCATCTCTGCCTGTGCCGTCCTCTCTCTACAGCCAGACTGTGGTCACTCAGCCTGTACCTGGTTAAGCCTAGTTCACACTACATGATTTTAAAACGTCGGGCTGAACTGTGCGGTTCACACTACATGACTTGCTCTCTGAGAAATCAGGAGTGTTCAAGTTGTTGAGCTGTTCACACCACACGACACAACGTGATTGATCCGCAACAGGAGGTAACGCACTACACGAGTCATCCAACGATTCTATCTTGTCTACAAATCTATCTGTCTAATGTCTATCTTGACGCGAAACAGCACGCGCGCCAATACACAGCGAAGAAGAACACAACAAGCGAATATGGACGTCAGACAGAAACTAGTGCTGCAAACTGTTTGCACGATGATTTGCTCTGAGAAAAAACGCAAAAAAAGAAAAAATAAGAGAGTATGGGCGAAAGAGTGGATGTGCATACGCGAACAGCAGGTCTGTGCTGCAGAGAGAGTTGGAGGTGAGTACAGCATGTTTATATTGGAGATGTAGCTGCATGTTTATGTTTGGCTGACGGCAAAAATCACGTATTTACCCGCGTATTTACCCTACGTATTTACCGCATATTTATTTACTTGCTCTGATTGGCTGCTGCTCATGACATCAGTGAGATTGAGTCGTGCGACAGCTCTGGATATCTAGCATGCTAGATATTTTTCTAGGCTCGGTGACGCGTCTGCGAGCGTCTTTGATGCGTTGTTGTCTCTTTCATACTAACAGATTGGCAAGCGTTCATCGCCCGCTAATCCCCCGCGATTTGCACGCGATAACACCCTGACCTGTCGGCGAGCTCAACGATTTGCAAATAGGGCTTAAATCGGGCTTAAAATCATGTAGTGTGAACTAGGCTTTAGGGTCTTTCTCACTTTATGCTCTTTCACACAGCTCAGGTATTCTGCTGGTTTATAATCTCTTTTCAGGTGTAAATAGAGTTCCATCTTCTTTAGTAATTTAGTAGCATCTTTCCAATAGGTTATGTAATTTTGCAATTATATAATTTGGTTGGGCCACCGTGCTGGTCTGGCTGTAGTTTCAGCATCAGCTGATTTCTTTCTTTCTTTCTTTCTTTCTGCCTTTCTTTCTTTCTGCCTTTCTTTCTTTCTGCCTTTCTTTCTTTCTGCCTTTCTTTCTTTCTGCCTTTCTTTCTTTCTGCCTTTCTTTCTTTCTGCCTTTCTTTCTTTCTGCCTTTCTTTCTTTCTGCCTTTCTTTCTTTCTGCCTTTCCTTCTTTCTGCCTTTCCTTCTTTCTGCCTTTCCTTCTTTCTGCCTTTCCTTCTTTCTGCCTTTCCTTCTTTCTGCCTTTCCTTCTTTCTGCCTTTCCTTCTTTCTGCCTTTCCTTCTTTCTGCCTTTCCTTCTTTCTGCCTTTCTTTCTTTCTGCCTTTCTTTCTTTCTGCCTTTCTTTCTTTCTGCCTTTCTTTCTTTCTGCCTTTCTTTCTTTCTGCCTTTCTTTCTGCCTTTCTGCGCGCGCTACACGCACTGTCCCTAAAACTCTCGTCATAAACACTGAAGTTTTAAGCGAATTCTCCACATGTTGACTCTAAAATGCCTCAGATTTGCCACTGTTCATGTGCTTAATATACATGTGTGTGATTGGCTAATGCTCAACCCATAAACAACACAAGTAGTTTTGTTTTGTTTTTGAATAATATTGTGTCTTCCAGTGCCCGGACTTGACTAGACTCTGAGTCCGTGTCAAGTCCGAGTACGAATTCATCCGAGTGCGTGACAAGTCCGAGTTCATTCAAAATTGGACTCGAGTCCGGACTCAAGTCAGAGTTCGAGTACCCCAACTCTAATTATAACCAAGGTCAAAGGTGACAACGCCCTGGTTCAGGGGCGGGGCAAAAAAGGTCAAGAGGTCACTCCAGGTCAAGAGGTCACCAACAATCATAGGGTCATAAATCATTTTGACACCATCTGGATCATAATACTACTCTAGAAGCACAATGCAGAACAGGTTTACTAACGGGCCGATCTCGATCACACGGCACAGTGCTGGGAGATCCGGTGAGAAGCATTTAAATCGCTGCAGAATTCTGTTATAAACCATATCAGATCAAACCATGCTGACGTGGAAACCAGGAGAAACATTGTGCCATGAACGAACAAGTTATAGAAGGCTTTTCAATCCACAAATCACCATTAATTTAATGTAGTAATGATAACTGTAACCATGGTATTGTGGCAGAAATAGCTGATTTTTTTCAGGGTTCGTACAACCTTTTGAGTGAAATTCATGCACTTTTCAAGGGCTTCACACAACTTTTTCCAGCACTTCAAAGCTCTAATGTGAATAATTGCTTTGCAGGTTGATTTAAGGTGTACCCCTAAATTGTCTGCTTGTGCTCCTATGTTAATCTGGAGCCCTCAATGCATTATTGTGTTAGTCTTGAAAAAGTAACTAATTATTATACTTTGTTGCTTCATATGGAAATTTATATATTTATACCATCAGTTGGGCAAGACTTTTTGTATTTTTTTCATGTGCATTTTACCACAGTGTAACGCGCACAGCTGAATCTCTTGAAATTTATAATAAAATCAAAATAAAATGTCTAATTTGATTTTTCTTTTCCCAGAATGCATCAGACGAATAATGCCAGGTGTGTTGAATTGTTATGGCGGCATATACTGTCCATCATTCTAATGGCCGTGGCTCTGTCCGTTTCATACAGCAGGTAATGTTTTTTTTTTTTTGTAAGTGAGTGCAGGATCTTTGCTCTTTGTAATGTTGGAGTATTATTGATGCGTTGCAAATGTTGTCCCATGTGTTCATAGAGTCTACCTCCTGTACCACACCTGGAGTCAGGTGATTTATGGGGGTGTGGCCGGTTTGGTGATGGGAGTGGTTTGGTTTTTTATCACCCAAGAGGTGCTAACGCCACTCTTTCCCAAGATGGCAGCCTGGTAATGATGCAAGCACGCACACAGATGTTCATATTCTGAATTTATACACAGAGCTCTGTTTCACTATCATGATGGGTTTCTCCTTCTTTTCTCAGGCCTATCTCAGAGTTTTTTCTGGTGAGAGATACAAGTCTCATTCCCAACATCCTGTGGTTTGAATACACAGTAACCAGATCAGAAGCCAGGTAAATTCACCTGCTGCGTCTACTGCCAAATATCAGATTGAGGGCCTTTCTGACACTTTCCATGAAATAAGACTTTAAAGTCTAAAAAAAAGTCTATACATTTTTTTTTTTTATATATATATATATATATATGAGCGGTTTTATTTTCATTACTTTTTTATGAGTTTTTCAATATCGGGGACTAATTTAACAAAATTAAAAAGTGACAGTAAAGACATTTACCATGTTGCACAAAAGTTATATTTCAAATAAATTATGTTCTTTTGAACTTTATTCATCAAAGAATCTTGAAAAAAAAATTCATCTGTTTCCAAAAAAACTTTGATCATAGGAATAAATTACATTTTACGATAAATTCAAATAGAAAGCAGTTATTTTTAATTGAATATTTCACAATATTACAATTTTTACCGAGAGCCGAGAGAGCCGATTTAATCTAAATGATGTTAGTAGGGTCTAGCTAGTTTGGGACCAAATGTTTTTAAGAAACTTAAACTCACATAAACTGAAGAAATGTTTGTTTGTTTTTTTTTTGGATAATTTTTGCAAAATAAATTTAGTAACAGGCTTGACTGGTTGAGCTTGATGAATGCAGTCAACACTAAAATGAGATTGATGATACTCGTCATCGTGCTATGCTGTAGAAAAAAAGGTCCAAATGATGTCACTTCCTGTGTGTCACAATTTCAATGGAAGGTTCCATTTCTTTATTAGCGGGAAAATCAGCAACAGTTTGCATGAAACATTTCTAACAGATACATTTTGATATTTAAAATAAGACAGATGTGTAAAACTATCTTGTGGAAAGTGCCGCTTTAACCTTTTGCTTACATTCTTCTTTTGTCTTCTCGCACAGAAACAGACAACGAAAGCTGGGAACGAAGCTTCAGTGATTTGCTTCAAAACCCCAGTGAAAACTGACCCCACACACATACATACATACATACATACATACATACATACATACATACATACATACATACATACATACATACATACGCACACACACTCTCAAACACACTGGAGTTTCATAGTCTGGACTGTTCTGGTTAATGTGAAAGCACAGAACAGTGTACTTGTGGACCAAAGGAGCGAGTTTGTATCGCAGATGTGACCGTGATCACATGACCGTTATCACATGACCCAACTGTTCGCACGACAACATGGCCTTCTCCTTCCCCTGTCTTTAGGCTGCCCCTGCGTTCCTAATGCATGCAGACCGTGCAAAAGACAAAACTATTTAATGACAAATGTAATATATATTTTATTCATTAACATTCACAGGGACGATCTTAATGGCGATGTGAAGGGGGGAAGAGGTGGAAGTGAATGCAAGAAATTTTTAGGACATGGCAAACCTATCAGCATGGCATTACTTTTATTTAAACGACATGTTAAAGGACCAGGGACAGGAAAGTGGGAATTTAAGGCTGGGTAATAAAAACAGGAGGAATGCAGAAACAAGGGGAGGAATGCAGAAACAAATGTCGCATTTAAAACAGATGAGGGGGTGGGGGGGGAAGAAAATTGCTTTTACTCATTTGTATATCCTAAAATAAAAAAAATATTCATTACAAGGTGAATATCGCAAAATTATGTCCTGGTCACAATTTACCATAAAACAAAGACCTTTTTTTTTGCATTGACCAAATTCCCATTAACGTGTCCAGGCGTTTTACCTTTTTTATTCTCAATAATGATTCTCATTACTGTGATGGTTATTTTTTTATTGCATATTGCTTTACAGAATGTGCTTGTCACAATGTAATTGTTAAAATGTAAAAACTCATAATGGTCCTAAAATAGGCTTCACTTTCTTTAAGCAAAATATTTATTTCGTTTGATTTTGGGGTGAAACACAACCCGACATGTTCTCGAAAGGCTTTGCGAGATTCACCTTGGACTCTTGTTAAAAAGTGTAATGTAAACTAAAATAATTTGCACTTTGTCAATTCGATTTGATATTAACACTAGTTTTTTTTGTGTGTGTGTGTAGAGGCAAGGATTCTTGTTGCTACAACTAGTTTCAGATTCATTTTTCTCAATTGGTGCTGGGAACAAAATTAGAGTCTGTTTTTGGTCAGAATTATGTTCTTTCAACACCATTTGCATTATGTTGTGTTGTACTTGCAAAATGTGTTTCGTTCTGCAATATCACAAAGAACAACTTTTTCAGATTTATTGGGAAATAATTCAGCTGACAGCTCATAATGTTTGTTTCAGTGTGCAGATAGTATTTCATTTGAATTGTCATTCCTTTTTTTGTAATATCAATCATCTCAAAGGATGCCATTCTGACAGCGCATGAAAAATAAAGCTCCGCTTTTTAATATTAACGTTTTTTTTATTTTTTTTATTTCTGACCCATTTTTCCCTGATGTTGGCCCTTTTTTTTCACCTGAACTACTTTCTGCTTGCGACATTCCCATGATACCACTTTTAAATATTCAAGGACGGCTTTGCAACCGCTACAACAGGAAAATAATACATGTCAAATGGAAATATGAAAAGGACATAAAAAAAATCTGAACCCAAACCTCAGGTGAACTCTAGCATGTACCAAGGCCTCTGTTTTTAGGATGATGTAGAAACTGTCTGTGACGGGGTGTTTATATAAAGGGAAGGGAGGTTATTGCATAACTCTAAGATGATCCTCTCTTTTATCATGTGTAATTCATATCAGGCTGAATAAAAAGCTAAATATGTTCATGTATGAACTGTTGCAGTTATTTGTGAAGGTCTTGGTCAATGTGAATGTTGATTTATTTTTGCTTTAATGTGCATCATAAGTTCCTAACGTCTACAAACCACTGAAATGAATGTTAATATTATTTTTAAATTATTAAAGTACAGCTACATTTCTGATTTATTTAAACTTGAGCAAAAGTATGTAATGTGTTTTATTAACTACAAAACTAGATTCGGTATACACTGAAATTCATATTTGAATATTATTTTTTAATATTTGAGAAAACCCTATTTAATAATACTCCTTGAACAATCATTGCGTAATTGTCTTCCTTGTGCACGTTATTTAACAACTTTAATCACACGGTTTACTAATTGTCCGGAAGACTATTTCAATAACACAAGCCACTTATATTCGATAATCCCGCGTTGTGGAGCTGCGCAGGCGCAATGTGCCTTCCGGTCCGAGTCATTACGTCACCGCAGCGCGACTCGTGTTTTCGGTGGAGGAGAGCAAAACCGAGCGGAAAATAGAGAGACCATGTAAAAACACACTGTTGAGTGGACATGAGGTATTTACAACCGTGTCAGTGTGTGGAAGAGATGAAACAGCCCTGAAAGAAGTTTCCTCCTTTGGAGCTTTGCGGGTAAGCTGATTTTGTGTGCATTTCTCATGTTTACATTTGATATTTTTATAGTGTGTAACTTAACGTTATTAGAAGTTCTTCCTCCTGCAGAGACCGCATGGTTGGTTTATGGCTCTGACATGCCTTAAGTTAAAAAGTAAATGCTAACAAAAGACATGCCACAGTTGCAGAGCAGGGTAACGTTAACTTTAGATTTGAGCGCTTTGTGAAATACTTCAGCTTATACTTTCTCATACTCTTGAATACTATAACCATTTGTGTTAATCAAAATACAACTTCCTTTTTCCCATATGTTTATCTTTGAGTGTTTGCTGGCTCTCAGCTCTTGACTCAGTGATGGTTTTGTTTTGTGAAAGGTAAGCCAGAGCAGGAAACACCCACAGTGAAATCATCTAAGTTTCGTTTCTTTATAATCCGTTTATTTGCTTGCTTTATTTTAGGTTAATTCAAATAATGCAACTAAAGGACGTTTTATATCCACTTTTTTGACCGTCAGAAATATAGTTTCTTATTTCATAATACTATTATATTTTCTCGTTTGCACAGAATCTTTACCTGCAGTTAACACAATCCTTGTTTTATTGTATGGTTATAATCATTGTGCAACATAAAATGGATGCTACATTAACCTTGATTTGTGTATTTGTTTTTCGCGCGACAGATTTTCACTGTGTGGGTACACGTTTGTCTTCTAATCTGTTATGTCTGTTCACACTTAATCGGACACACCATGCTATCATTGTTTCTAATTTTTGGATTAACGTTAATACAAATGAAACCATATTGGAGAAATGGTTACAGAAAGGTTCTCAAGATATAAACTGGTTCAGATGCCCTATTACAAAAAATATTCCTGTTATAATAGTAATATCAGGTTGCTATCAGAACAGGTTAATAATTATATTTATATTATAATAAATGGTTATCGACTGTTATCTCTGAAGTCCATGGTCAAGAATGTATTTGACTGATATGAATGTTTGATCATTATAATCAACTTGTATAATGATCATACTACTGCTAAAAAAAAAAAAAAAAAAAAAATGTGTGTATATATATATATATATATATATATATATATATACACACACACAGGTGAAACTCAAATTTAGAATATTGTGCAAAAGTTATACTTTTGGTGATTTTGGCTTACAGCTTATGAAAACCCCCAAATTTCAGAAAATTAGAATATTACATGAAATCAATAAAAGACAGGATTTTAAATACAGAAATGTCAGCCCTCTGAAAAGTATAATTGTGTGTGTATATATATATATATATATATATATATATATATATATATATATATATATACACACACACACACACAATATATATGTAATGAATTACTGAAATGCATGAACTTTTACATAATTTTCTGAGTTGCGTTTTCTGAGTACACACACATTAGTGCTGCAGTGATTTGAGCATATGTCTGAGCCCTCAAAGGCAAGTAAAAGATGGCAAATTAATCCGTTTTGTTATACAATTAATGGAAATGAGATTGGAGTCATGGGTGAAAAGTCTGATGCTTTGAGCACATGCCAGGAGAAAGTTTGTTTATTTATGCGAGAGTAAATATTTCTCAGAGCATCAATGAACACTTGAGTTCAGTCAGAGTCTTGATGGGTTTTTTCTTTTTAATGCACTTTCCAAAATAATTAGCAGAATTTCTATAAATAAATAATATATGAAACCGTTTTAGGAGTGTGCAGTGACTGACCTGGAGTTGCTCCGTGAACAGAGTCGACTTTGTTACTTTGATAAAGTCTGTTTTTTGACATCATAACCCCGAGGCTCAGTGTTTTGTCATACAGAGAAGATTTCCAGACTCTTCAAGACCATACTAAGCTCTCTGTATCTGTGTGCACAGGTGATCATGATGGACAAGTGTCTGTGGTGCACCACGGCCCTGGAGGCGGAGGGAGATGTGGCGATCGTCGGCATGTTGCAACGCTACAGTTCAGGGCAGCTGCCTGAGAGTGTGAAGTCTCTGAACGAGGACCTCAACTACTGCCTGGAGTGTGTGGTGGAGTATCATCGAGCCAGAGACAAGGTTCCTGATCTGCACAAGGTACACAAATAAATGCCACTTAAAATGCCTTTGCATTGTAAATATGCCATTATTTGTCTTAATACACTTTTTGGTGGCATGAATGTAATTGCATAACAATTCTAACTCTATATTTTCATACTAGGGGGTGAGGTGGGTCAGAGCAGGCATAATTTAAGGTGTGTTTACACTTGACAGGTTTGGTTCGATTAAAATGAACTCTGGTGCGACTGTTCTGTTAGTGTGGTTTTGAACCAGCGTTGCCATCCGAACCCTGGTGTGCACCAAATAAGCAGACCGAGATCCATGCCTTGCCTTGTGACCGTTAAAAGTATGGTCTATCTACACACTGTGGTGGAAATTCACCAATAAAATTAAGTCAGGCTACTCTTTTTAAAAAATGTAATACAATTTATTTGTCTGATAGTCTCTCTTACAACTGAAACATATCTCAGAATTGTCCTCTAAGCAGTACTGACGAACATAAATATTGTTTTAATTGGAAACATTTTATCTGACTCCCTAGACTTTTCCCAGGGCTACTGACCTTGACTACAGAAAGCACTAATCACAAGCTGTTTCTCACAGCATTTGCAGATTAAAACTTAAAACATAAGAGAGAGACAAAAAAAGAGGTTAAAGGAGGCAATATATCTGAGTCTTCTACCGTGATGGCAAGAGGGGCCTGTGATTGGTAGTTATGAGGCGTTGCCTTTGAGTGCCTCAGATAACTTGCAACATCTCCCTACTTTAGTCAAAATCTAACCCTTAAATATATGCCATAACCTCCGTTGGGCAGCGTCCTGCTTGAAACATTCTTAAACCATTAACATTCTTTAGAAGCAATTACTTTGTCGTCCTCCTCTAATCCCTGTCAAAAGCATCATATATTAAGTAACCATTAAGGTAGAGCGTCTGTTTTTATTACGTACAATAACAAATATTGATTTACACACAAATACTATATATATATATATATATATAATCAAAAACAATGTATCTTTCATGATTAAAAGTTACTCGTAAGATTGACTAAATTAATCCTGTATGCAGTGGTATTGCTTGAAATGCACATAGAAAAATTTGTAAGACTAGTCTAAGCAGTTTATACAACAGGCCACTGGGTCTTCTCGTCATAAGGGCTACTTTGCCATTGCAGTTTAGTATTGTAGGTGTTGAAAATACCATGTACACAGTTACAGTCAGTGCATTTAGCCCAGCACACAGCTTTGTTTTGCATTTTCGGTACTGAAGGGAATCCACATTCCTGAATCAACTGTTGGTTCAATAAATATCCTTTGAGTGATTTTTGTTTTTGAGAGAAGCATCCAACTCGTGTTATATTAACTCTTCTAACTGACCGTGGCAGCCTAGGTCACTGGGGTCACTCAGGCCTGACTCCCACATGACCTAGGCTAAATCAAAGGATATTTATTGCAGCAGCAGTGGATTCCAGAATCCTCCCCTTCAGTTAGTTCTTTTGCAAAATATATGCCATGAAAGATTTGTTTTGTATCTTGTTAAAAATGACAGCATGTAAGCTAGGCGAACCAGGACAAAATGTATCCCTTTCTTTTTGTTGTCCGGACCAAAAAACTACAAACACCCGTAGTTCGTCTTTACACAGAACTTTCAGCAGGCACACAGCAGTCTTAACTCCTCAGTCCTAACGGTGTAAAGACACAATTTGTTGATCCAAGAATGTTGTTGTATTCAGGTGAGTATCATTTTAGTCTTTAATCTTTTTGGTCTCCATTTTATGTTAATGCAGCTTCCTCTTGTATACAGTACATACGCGGTGATCTCATTCACGGGTAGTGTCCTCCCTTTTTTTTTTTTTTTTTTTTTTTGTGGCTTATCTTCATCCCTTCCTACAATTATTTCACTATCTTATTGCTTTCTTTGACTGGTACATTCCATTCAGTGTGTGTCATAAGCCATGTTTCCTTCCACCAATTTTGGGATATCGCTTAATGGAAACACAATCTAAACGTGCATTAAATTTTTTAAAATTAAATTCCTACTTTTTTTTTAATCGAGACGCTTGAACTACAATGGAAACACATTTACCAAATAAAATCCTTGATGCACATCAAAAAATCATGTGACGTCACGGTCACAGTCCTGCAAAGTAACATCTTTAGCAACCGTGTGAAAGTGAATGGCACATAACATACCCAGTATTGTGCCTAAATATCTATTGGTACAATATGAGTCGCATGAATAAACATGCGTCATCGTTTTCAAAAGCCTCCAGTTTCACAGTCCACACTACGGAAATGGCATTTTCAAATTTATCCACTTGGGAAACTGAAGGCCAAAAAGAGAAAACAACGTTTTCAACCAAAAATATATTAGTGTAGACGAGGCCTAATTTGGGCCTTAAATTCCCTGGTTTTGTTTGTAGTGCTTCCATGCTATTCTACAAACATATTTCTCTAATAAAAATGTACTATAGTCTCTGTGAAACTATCATTAATGAATCCGTCTCTCCCTAAGCTAAAAGCTCTATTAGTGAACTCTAAACTGCAATAATGGAGATGCTGTTAAGAGTCCCTCGATAGGGTGTCAAATGTCCTTTACGCTTTAATGCAGGCAGCATCAAAGGAGTGTTTTTACTCCTCAGTCTCTTTATACTTCTTTTAGTAAAATTCCATTTCATTAATCAACTCTTGTATGATCCAATCTTTCTGTTGTATGAGTAACAATCTCTGTAAATCATGCTGCCGGATGTGCTTCAGTTGTGGCTTACGCTGTTGTCTTCTAGCGGTTTTCCCTTTCTTCATTTTAGCCTTCGTCATTCTTATCTCCGCTTGTGTTTTTGACATCCTCTCCTCGCGCCTCTGTGCCCTCTCATTAACTTTTGTGGTTGGTTATAAACATTTAGTTCAGGAACTTTTTTGCTAATTTCATCCTGTTTATAATGAAGTCAAGTGCGATGTTATTCTATGAATTGCTTTTCAAGCAAATGGCATTTAAGCATCTTTATATAACTACCTTTTAAAGAAAGCAAAATAACTTATTTGAAATGGGTAAATCGTAATATAAGTATTCAAAACTATAGATGGAGTGCATTGCTTTCCAGTTATTACTTATTACTAAGAAAGGAATCAATTCGGTGTTTGCATGCTATCAGAAATGCGCCTCCCTGTGTGTACCGAAATTGAGTTCTCTTTTGCCTCTTGCACTGGAATGGTTTTTATAATCGTTTGAATGTGTAAATTGGCACGACAACTTGTGCAAGTGATAAACTTTCGCTCTATGATGATTAAACTTTGCAACTAACCCATGAATCGCACTACGACCTGATTAACCCCTTGCTATACACTTGCATTTATGCATTAAGCAGATGATTTTATCCTAAACAACTTACATTTCATTCACGGTACATTTGTACATTTTTAAGTTCATATAGTCCCTGAGGATCTAATTGTAAACTGTGCTGTTGTTCGGTTTCATCTTGCATGAGAGACTAATTCTCAATCTCTTACAGCGTTTGTGGGAAATAGAAAATGCTCGACTCCTGGATGTGTTGAAATCTAATCTAGACAAGGAGCTGGAAGAGGATGATATATTTATCATTGAAGATGATCACGAGAAGCCAGTGTCAATGATCTCGTCGACAGAATTCCATGAACGTCTCCAATGCCCTCTGTTTGAAGTTCTGAAGTATCCGTACCTGCTTTGCCACCGTGATCTGTGTAAGTCATGTTCCCATAACCAACCTCATTCTGTGTGGTGGTTAAAAATAAGGACTTAAAGTTGGAGGGTTGCTAGTGTGATTTTCCTTAATGTGCAAACCAGGTAATTCACCGTGGTTTGTCCCTGTTCAGCAGCATTGTATGATTATTTTTGAATTTTTTTTAAGAAACTAATTCCTCCAAGCATGAGCGATAGTTATTCTATTGTTTTGTTTCGCTCTTAACCCTCTGGTAATGAAGGTGTCAAAGTCAAAGAGCTTGAGAAAGAGCTAACCATGTGGTTTGATGTTATTTGTTAGTACAAGGTTATTTGTTAGTACAAGTTTAAATGTAAGTAAAGTATGGAGTAAATGCCTCAAGGGAAATTGTAGTGGTGTATATACAGAAAAGTCTACAGAAGATAACATAACATATAACATATTGTTGAATAAGCTAGTCATTATTTTAAAAATAAACACTGACAGGGTAACGCAAACATCCAACGCATGTGGTCTCTCTTATGACATGGATATTTGACAATTATTTAACTTCTTATTAACGTAATGGCGGCCATTGTAACTTGTGTCGAGGCCTCCGGTCCCATCTGCTTCCAGTTATTTTAGTAATAGTTAGTTATTAATTATAACAGTTTGTAATGCTGATTGTTATTGCAAACTTTTACTTGTATTTTATTCGTCCAATTATTTATTGTAGCGGCTAATGACTTCGAAGTGCCCACTCGATCACAGAAAATAGCTTACTTCCATGTTGCTACATAAGGTGGGTGTATATTTTAGTGCCCATACTAAAATATTTGCCACAATGGACTCTTCACATTTCTTGGGCTCACAGAAGCAGACGTCATAGTTGGGTAAACCTGTGGTGAACGGAAAATGCAACAATTTTTATAGCAAAAGGAAAAAAATCCACAATATTGTTTCTATGATTTTCCAAAAGAGAAAAATATTGAGTTTGATTACAGTCGTCAGAAGAGAGAAAGATGTCAAACTTACTGTCAAATACAGCCGTTATATTAGAAACGACCACACAGCAGCGTTAACCAGTTTTCTGTAACTTAATGACAAGGTAATATAACACAAAGTACAATGATACAAATGTACATTCAATTTAAAAGTGAAATATAAAAACTGCTAGATTTACAATGTTAAAGTGCCCCGTTATGCTTTTTATTTTTATAAAGGTTCTTAATTTTGTGTTTTAGGTCTCTTACGACAGGTTTACATGCATCAAAGATAAAACCCCCCACTATTTTTCACAATATACATTGCAAAAAGTCTGAATCTTCGAATGAATGGTTTTCAGTCTATCTAAGCCCCTCCTTTTCGGCAAGCCTACTTTGCTCTGATTGGTCACATGGCCTAGTCTGTTGTGATTGGTCTACTCTGCTCTGATTGGTCAGATGACCCAGTCTGTTGTGATTGGTCTACTCTGCTCTGATTGGTCAGACGACCCAGTCTGTGGTGATTGGTCGACTCTGCTCGGATTGGTCAGATGGCCCAGTCTGTTGTGATTGGTCTTCTGCTTACAATGCATGTTGGAAACAAAAGTCTTATTACCATCTGAATTTCTGCTCCGGAAATTTCCTCAGCGCTTAATACATAGTGATATGAACAGAAACGATGGCATTGGTTTTTCCTGTAGCAATTACAGCGCAGTCCTCATCCTATTGAACTGCATGCAAATTGAATTTGCATCGCTGAAAATAGCGCCGCCTTGACATGTCAATCACGACACGAACCGAACTCAACTAAAGTATGAAGTAGGCCTCAGCTACAACTAAGTATTTGAGGGTGGGTTAAAGTAGTTGTTTGCGTGCAGCCAATGAAGACCATAGGCTGGCATTATCCAAATTTGTTACATTAAGTAGGTATGTCACGAAGTGAGACTGGAATTGCTGACGACACAATCTATTTTTTCTTTTGGGAAACCATAACTTCATTTGTTGTGCGCTTGATCTTTAAACATCATAACATTCATACACCGCTATATTATGCACTGCATGAAAGGTAATATTCGAAAAAGCATAATGGGGTCACTTTAATAACTGGAAATGTCATCACAGCTTTTGAAAAGGACCCATTAACCAATCAGAATCAAACAAAAAAGCATGTCTGATCTGATGTGTAAGAATTGTTTGCCACTTTTCGAAATTCTCTTCTTTCTCTACAGGTGATATGGTGGTAAAGGCCTTATGCAAGTTGCAGGATATGAATAAGTCCTTAACTGTGTTTGAAAAGTATCAAGGAATATATCTGCTGCTTGTTCATCCCAATGAACAGGTAATTCAGTCAAAAAGCCATGGAAGAGAATAGACTAGTCCTTCTACTTTTTACATATTTTTGGTAGGTCTTGGAATTGCTCCATTTATTTTCTTTGTTCATACATTCCAGGTGCGGCGTTGGGCAATCGATGCTGCAAAGACCATGAAGAGTGTGGACAGGGACGCCTACTATGACCTCCAAGAGATATTCTTTTGCATGTTTTATGTCATTGAGCTTGGAATATCTTTGGATGTTCCAGACTTGGATCCTGGGTTTTACGCAGGGGGCACTGTACCAATGCTGCCGTCTCACCTCTATGATTCACAAAATAAGAAGAATTACTGGCTAGGTCTGAGTTTTCTACAAATCCTCTCTTCTTACTGGTCTTTCCTTCCTTACTGGCTTCCTTCTGTTATTAAACTTGTAGCTAGAGAGGAATAAACCAAAATGTCTACAAGTTTCTGTTCCTCTGCTTTTAACATATTTATTTTTAACATATGCTGTTAGTATAGAAACTGGATCTGTAGAAGAAAAGGGTAGGGATAAAAAAAATTGTCTCTGGTGTCTTCTGTGTACCCACAGTAAAATAAGTGTGGCACCGTGTCCTAACCAGATGCATGTTCATGTGTTGTACATGTGGTGTAGCACATCTCGTGGTGAGTGTAATATCACCTTTTTGAAGTCATTCTATTTTGTGCCCTATAGGCATCTGTATGTTGCTAACGCAGCTTAGCGCTGAGGCAATGGACTCTCTGTTCATGGGACAGTTTAACTTCCCGCTTTGCATACTCAACACCATGGATAGGTTGAAAAATGGTATGTCATGAATTATTTTTTATCTTTTTTCTTCTGTTTTTAATGTGATGGGATACATTTAGATGCGGCTGGTTATAAAATTGATCCACTCAAAGCTTATTATTTTTTTAGAGGATAACCCAGCTTCCGACCCATTCTGGCCAGCCCTCCACTGTTTTATGGTGATTCTGGACCGACTTGGTTCTAAGATTTGGGGTCAGGTTGACCCTAGTATGGCTTTCCAGACCATCACTGGAGCAGCCAGCTATGATACGGAAATAAGAAGCATCCAGCAAAAAACCATGGGGTAAGAAAGTCTGGCATTTATTGAATGCAATACACTCCTTGCATTGCTTCTCATTGTGGATCCGCCATAATTTTGACTCCACAAAAGGCAATCGTTACTACTTTTTAAATGAGTGAGGTACTACTTAAAAAAAAAAACATTGTACAGTGATTAGCTTTTAAAGGATCAAATGCAGGATCTAAATCAGAATGAAATTTACTATAATTTTTACTTATTTGAAACTTTGATTTACTTTTCTTCACCTGGTAAATTAAATATTTTTTACATCATTGTCTATAACTTATTTTTGGAATGTATCTTTAAAATCAAATTGTTTGTTAGTAACTCCCCATTACTATTGGTTGTCACTCCTTTAATGGATTTGGGAGGCAAATTAGGGTTACAAAAATTTTAAAGACAGACTAGAAATGTGATCCAAATTACAGTCTCATTTAATTTTCAATTTCAGTTGATATTCTTAATATGTAATTTGCCAGTCGTAGAGTAAAGAATAAAACAGAATTTGTGGTCTTTTGTTATAAATGAATTTATAAATTATAAGTTCTTTTTTTTTATGAATAGTTATGCTGCATTTGAAAAATTACTATTCATTGTAGCACTATTCCCGCATATCCTTAAATTCAAATTATGCCCGTCTAAAACCTTAATTAAAATAAAGTGTAACGATTCCATTTCACTGTGGCATCAATTCTCTTTCATATGCATTGCTTCAGGACTTCAAAATGAGATCTTTAATTGCTGCAAAATGTGATCAATTAACAGGGAACCTCAATAGATACCATTAAATGCACAATGCACTTTAATTTCTGCTTTAGTGAACCTGCCCAATTTTTGACAAAGCAAATGGTTCCTTTTGGACAGTAAATGGTTTGTTTTTGGAATGCCATGTTTGGTGGTAGTAGTGTTGTCAGAAAGAGCTTATTAATGTGGGGTTATTTTTTTTTTATTAACAGGAGTATGGTTAAAGTAGAGCCTGAATATGATGACAATATGGTGACTTGCAGTCAGATGGTGTACGACTGTTATGCCTCAGAAAAACCGAACCAAGTAATATTTCTTTTATTGCTCTACTGCACAGCACATTTACTTTATGTAACAAAAATTTACTGCACTCTTGGTATTTGCTTTTAATGTTTGTTAGGAAAAAGAGCTAAATTCATTAAATAAATATATGTGTGTATATATATATATATGTATATATATTATTTTTTTCTTTTTTTCTCCTGTTTATCGTGTAGGCATCTGGTTCGTCATCCAACAGTGGTATTTGCAGCAACTATGTGATCTATGAGGATATGCAGTCTTTGGTCAAAGTGCTTGATTCTGAGATGGGCCAGAGTATGCGTGTATATGGAAGCACTTTTCTGTGGTTCATTCCATTTGTCCGTTCCATAATGGAACTTCCAGAGCTCAATGCCTCCTTTATTAGTGAAGTCATTCACTATCTTTGTGATAAGATTCTAGCTAATCGACATGTACTGACCGGACAGACAAACATGTGCGATAAAGTAACAGAGTTCTTCACCCGTATCCTCATTCAAATTGTTGAGCTACACTCTACAGAAGGACGTATGGGAATACTTACTCGCTGTGCCCCAAAGTGGGTGGAAGTGATTGTCATGTGCATCGTCCTATCGGATGAACCACATGGACCACCAGATAAGATGGGTGGGATTCACAGCGTCAGTTCAACCTCATACAATCTGGGGATAGTAGGAAGACTGCCTACATCTGGAGGTGGCATTGGTGCTATAATTCTAGGCTGCATGACACTGATTCGACTGCTGCTGAAAGAAGGTATAAAGGCGGGATCTGTCCCACGTGCAACCCATTTTTTGAATTTGCTTAACAAGCAGCTGCGTGGAGCTACAAACAAACGATGGAATCTAAAACATTCTGAATCTATAGAGCTTCAAAAGTGTTTAAAAAATGTTGTCCGGTCGATGCAAGAAAGAACTGCTTCTGCATCCTCTGTTGTTCCATCTCCATCATCAGTGGAGGCAACTACGAACACTGTTATTTCCAGAAAATCAATGCCAACCCTGCAACAACAGCATGAGGACCAGGCGGCGGGTCCGAGCAGAACCTTTGGCTCCTCTTTTATTAAAGAGGAGCCACATTTGAATTATGGCGATTGCTTCTTGGATGAAGATTTCTGCAGCGGTCTTGAGAACATCATAAAGGCTAAAAAGGAACCTCCTGCCCCCGTGTTAATTTCAGAGCTGAGACCTGCCGTTGATTTGGAACATATTAAACCAGATCTGGATAAGCTGCAGGAAATTCGATCCAAATTAAATAACCAGAATTTGTCAAAGATTCAAGCCATTACCAAAAGAAAGCCTGGTGAATCCTTAAAACCTGTTAATTTGGTATCGGCTAAGGGGGAACGTGGTTTTCGAGCTACTGAGGAGGATGAGGATGATGATGATGAACCCCTCAATGTTAGACTAGCCCAATTGTTAACTGCTCGCCACAAGATTGAGTCTAGTGACTCTGAAGTTGACTGTAGGGATGTTGGAAAAACGCATACCATGTCCACAGGCAACTCAAAGGAAAACGTAAGAGATGTTGGAAAAACGCATACCATGTCCACTGGCAACTCAAAGGAAAACGTAGAGTCCAGTACCATTGTTATCTCTGATGATGAAGATTCTGATAATGATGAAGGGCTAAAAGACATCAGTTGGCCTATTGAAAAGGAATGTGCCAAGAAAAATAAATCTACAGAACATTCTGATTTGCCTGAGAGTCCAGGGCGTGATTATGACGATCTCAGTGAATCACAAGTGTTTGAGTTTGAGACCCAGCAATATATGGCATCTGCCTGGAATGATTCGGATTTTGATGCATCAGTCTTGACAAAGAAATCAGACCAAACACTCAAACCACAGGTGGAAGAAGCTCCTCATGAAGCATCTCCCTCATGGAGTTCAGAGAATGTAATGATTCCAGATGAGGCCTGTCAGCAAGCAGAAGATAAGATCAGACAACAGCAGCAGCCACAAGAGCCAGCGGATCCATGTGAATTGTCCAAAGCATCCAGTACTGCAGAAAGCTGGGATAAATTTGTCAAACCAAAACCTCTGGAGGTTAAAAGCACAAAAATCATTCCATCTGAGAAGAGAGACAAATCACAGCCTAAAAAGCCATTGATAATTGATGCCCTTGCTCAAAAAGTCAGACGCCACCACTTGAAACGCAGCTCCATATCTCAGGACGTAGAAGAACCTTCCTCGTCAACTACTCCATCCTCATCTGGTATTCAATCTACCTCTCCATCCTCCAGCTCA
This sequence comes from Gila orcuttii, assembly GCA_026230005.1. NCBI lineage: Eukaryota > Metazoa > Chordata > Actinopteri > Cypriniformes > Leuciscidae > Gila > Gila orcuttii. Next base: position 20,233,711 of record JAPDVR010000014.1, read on the forward strand.
GTTTCCTCTTCTTATTTTTCTGCTTCCACCTCACGTGGCACCCCTGCCATTGTTCCTCCAAAGAAGGTGCGTAAAGCTGTTGAGCCAGAATCAACAGCGGAGCGTTTGGGATTAAAAAAGAAGGAAAGAAAAGCCTTTGATCTTTCTCAGCGTTCACTAGATTGTGTGGCTAAACTGAGGTGCCATGGCCAGAAAGTGCAGGTAGAACCACAACAGAAGATAAGGCGAGTGTGTCGAACCGTTAAGACCTCTCCTCAGAAACGTATGGTAAAAAGCAACAAGAAACTAATGGGATCTCAAGATTTTCAGTTTTTCAAGCAAAGTCGTGAGAAGCATCAGAGGCCAGCAACAGGAGCTGTCACAACATTTGCTCAAAAACCAACAAAGACAAATCAGCCAGGTGAAGTACCCTTATCAAAACTTACAGTTGCAAGCAATTGTAATGGTGATTTCTTTCCCTACTTTCAACCAGATCCTGATCAGCAGCAGGATAATGAAAAGGCTACATCAGAATCCAGTGATTCTAGAGGTGATGGGGTTGGAAGTAATAGGACAATAATCGAGTCCAAGTACTTTCAAGCCAGTGAGACTGCTAATGTCAACATGGAAGAAGAAAAAGCCACCCAGGCGTCCAAAGAGGACGTTGATGAAGAATGGATGTTGCTCACTCAGATGGAACCCACCGACATGGAACTGTGCTCTCAAATGGAGGAGCTTGAGGATGAAAATGAAGAACTCTTTCTTACCCAGAGAGATCCTGTTGACATGGACCTTGATACAGATAGTGAGCCAGATTTCCCAGGGCAACCAGTGTCGACGCATAAACCTTTTCAGACTCCTCATGCCCCTCTTCCGAGTACCATGTGTAATGAGGAAAAAGTTGCTGATCATTTGTTCTTGAAGCCTGGCCTGCCACCAATGAAAAAGGCCAAACCTTCAACCACAAAAATATACAACCCCAGCTCCCGCAGTGCCTCGCTAGTCCTTGAAATGGAAAAAGGAGCTAAGCCTCCTCCTGCTGCTAATGTTGCTAAAGCGAAGATTCCCCGACTGCCTCCAGCTATGCCACCCCACAAAACATTACAGTCTGTGACGCCTCCACAATTCATAAAGCCATTTCCTTCATTTCCTTTCCAACAAACTCCTCTGCCTCTGAGCCATGCTCCCAGGTTGGTCACTAGTACTAAAATAAGCTCTACTTCAGAACCATCATCTTACAAGGTATACCAAAGGCCTGAGACTCCAGTTAACAAACCAGCACCTACGATGGATCAAAGCCCAAAGTTTGACCTTTCAGTCTTGATCCAAGCAATCCTTAAATGGGAATATGGAATGCTTGAGAATTACAAAACATTTGGGAGTCCAAATGATCTATGCCAACTGCCGCTGAAGGAAGTGCCAGTTATGTTCCCTAGCTACCTGGAGTACTTCAACAGCTTGTACCCCCTGCTGCTAATTAATGCATTTGAAGAGGTGGGACTACATCTTATTTTTGTAATGCCTAAATCTTTAGATGTAATAGAAACAGCATTTTATACTTGGAATAGAATGCTATGTATCAGTGTTAATGATGTCAATCCATTCCATTTTCAATAGATGGCTAGTGAATGGCTCAAAGACAGCAGGGTCAAGCTTAACCTAAGGGTCCTGGGCATAGAATACAGTAATCGCACGGCTAGTGCCAGTTTCTCAGGTACGTCCAGCTATGTTGGGCAGATCATCTTCTGATGTTCAGTTAAAGTGTATTCTAATATAAGTACAATTAAATATTAGTTAGCAAAGTGTATACTTTCATGTATCAGCCTTTTCATAAAGTTGTACATATGTTTGTAGTAAGCATTTCTCAGGAAAGTGACATGAAGCAACTGCACCCAAAAGAAGATGACCTTGTGCTGCTTTGGCTGCCTGACAACACTGGGGCGTATGCCCACGATGAACCAAATTTCCATGAACCACATCCTCATTTCGGTTGTGTGTCCCGGTCCATTGTTTCCAGAGGTCAAGGTGTGGGATTTGTACACAACCTTAATGATATAGCATATTTACGTGCACGGTCTCATTACTCTGTCTTTCCTCAGGTTCCATGTCAACCCTAAACTTGACTATTCAGACCCGTGGTAATGTATCTTCGGTGAATGCCCAACCTGTGCGCTGTGAAGTTATTGGATCTTTGATCAGCATATTCCGGGAGTTTCGTGCACTATGTTTGCTGCGAAATGGACCAATGTTGCGTCCTGTTCTTGCTCCACATGTGTCTTATTTCACACACACTCTGGATAGCCCACCGGACCTGGACGCACCGGTGAGTTTGGGTTTATCTGAAGCAGTGGTGGTTCCTAATCTTGATCCCAGGACTTACAGCATTGCACATTTTGTATGTCTCCTTTACTAAAGAAGTGATGATTTGAATCGGGTGTATTAAATAGAGATCACCATGAACTGAACTGGGTGTGTCAGATAAACACAGGTTATCTGACAGGTTGTGATAGGTTGATTATGTTCTAACATTCCTTTACAATGTGCTATGTCTGTCCTCTATCTTTCTCTCTGTATTCCAGGAGTACAACAGGGACCAGGCAAGAGCAATATCCTGTGGTCTTGCCATGATACAGAGAAGGCAGAAGACCCCAAAATTTCTCCTTATTCATGGTCCTCCAGGAACTGGAAAGAGTAAAACCATTGGTGGCTTGTTGTACAAACTACTGTCTTCGGTATTTATCTTTTATCCCTGCACACTGTGCATGCTCACAAGGACACCTTAAATCATACTGCAGCTTTCAAGGTACATATTTGCTGAGTGTGTTTTGTGTGTGTGGTTATCTGGTTAGGGTAATAACAGTGTTGCTTCTATGGGGAACCTTCACTCCAAGACTCGACGGACACGTGTTCTTCTCTGTGCACCCTCTAACGCTGCCATCGATAGTCTGATGAAGAAAGTCATAGTGATCTTTAAAGAAAAATGCAGAAACATCAACGCTCCTCAAGGTTTCCAAGCTTGCACATGCATTGACCGCTAAATAAAAGCATGCATGCCATATACTGTCACATTAGAGCATTTGACACAACACTTTTGTGTACAGGTAACTGTGGTGACATAAACCTGGTAAGACTGGGAAATGAAAGAACCATCTCGAAGTCACTCAAACCTTTCAGCCTCGACCACCAGACTAAAGCTAGAGCACGTGAGAGACAAAATTTATGCATTAACACCACCTGCATATGCATAAACTCTTGAATTAGAATTTTATAAGCTTTCTATGTGTAGAGCGAGCCCAGCAAACTGCAGAAGTTGACGTACAAAGGCAGAAGGAGCAACTGGACCAGACTATTGACAATCTCTCACAGCGATGTGCAAAGACACCAAAGGATTCTACTGATGTAATGCCTCCTCCACGGAATTATTACGCAAATTTCTAAAAGACGAAGAATATAGCCTACTGATTCATGCACTTTTATTTTAATGCTGTCTTAAATTTCTGTAATCTCATGGGTTGGATGACAGTTCAAGAAGTTGATGGAGAGGAAGCGGCAGCTTCTGAAAGAGAGAGAAGGACTGAGTCGGCAAATTAAAGCGGTAAATAGTCACGCTATTTAACATTCATGTTTCACAATACTTTTTCTCAATATTACTACAAGCAAACATATCTCTTGTATTTTTCAGAGTCGCAGTAGGCGACAAGAGAGTCAAGCATTTGTGCTGCAGAATGCTAATGTGATCTGCTGCACGCTCAGCACCAGTGGAAGTATGGTCCTCGAGAATGCATTCCGTCGACTGGGACATGAACCATTTAACTGTGTCATCATCGATGAGGTGCTAAAATCTCTTCTAGTTTGTGATTCCATTTAGATGTTTTTTCCGTTGTTCGGTTTTATTGTTTTTTTTTTGGCTCTTGTTATGGTGCATATTTATCATTGTTAATTTACTGAATATAAGGTTTATATCATTATAAACATACTAATACTCCTAACCAATACATTTCATGGCCACTTTGTTTGTCTTTGCACATTTGTAGGCTAGTCAGGCTAAAGAAACTGAGACGCTGATTCCCATGCTTTACCGATGTCCTGCCATAATCCTCGTTGGTGATCCCAACCAGCTTCCACCAACCGTTGTCTCCCAGGTAACCCACCATATTAGCTGCATAGCATTTGTATTACCAGTAGGGATGCTCATTACGGTTAATTTTCCTGACCGACAACCACCGCTCGTTATCCGACTATTAACTGATAAGATTGTAATATTGAATTGGCGTTTAATAAAAATAAATTTGACGAGTGTCTGTGACCCGTAAAAATACCAAAAAAAAGTCTACATGATGTGGGGTTAGTCTGTAGCACAGCCTGTTGACAGTTAGAGCCACGGCAGAAAACAGCCTCTCCGATGGCACAGATATCCCGGGACTACAGATAACGTCTCGCTAGAGTGACCAGTTTCGGAAAGCGCCTTTCATTTGCTCGTGCATGTTTGCTTCGCTAGTGATATTGCACTGTACTTTTACTACTACTGTATTTTAATACCACGTAGCATATTTTGCAAGTAACTTTGTCGCTCTTTCTGTCGAAATGGTCCCACACAGTACTTTTCGCTCGCTTCATTTTGCTTGTTCAGCGAATAACTGTAGGCACGTGTGGTTGCGCATGTTGACGTGCCCCGTGAGTTAACAAATATAGACTATATATTTGTGTTTATAATTTTTTTTTTTTTTTTTTACCATTTTATATAAATGGCAGTAAATTAAATCAGCAGAAAAACTTGAATTTGTTTTTTGCATTTTGTGCAAGATATGAAAACTCGTTTGTTTTTGTGTGTTTGAACAGAAAGCAAAGGAGTTTGGCTATGATCAGTCTCTTATGGCAAGGTTATGCAAAAATCTTCATCCATCAAACCCACAACTCTCTCCTATCCTCCTCCTCAGCGTGCAGTACCGCATGCACCCTGAGATCTGTGAATTCCCCTCCAAGTACATCTACAACAGTGCTCTTAAGAATGACTGGTATGCACACGACTCTTTGTTTGGAAAATTTACGCTCAAGGCATTTGTAGGGAGAGAGAGGGATAAGAATGCTCTGAAATCAGACTCCTCACCATGTTTGATGTGTAGGAAGGGGCAGTGCAGGCAGTATTATCAGGAGCAGTGGATTATGACCGAGTCGGAGTTAAAACTCCTAAGATCATTGAAAGGACCGTGCTTGTGGTGAGTGCTCAACACAATGTGCTGCAAACTAGGGCTGTAATCTCCCAGTCGATTTATTGGTCGATACTTTCTGGCTCGACTAAAATTCTGATTGGTAGACTTTTTGCTGCGTTAATTTCATTTCATCGCTAATTGCTAATGGAGGTGTTTTCAGAGCACCCCTGTTTCACAGGTAACAGTCTGTCTTCAGGACACCCCCCTTGTTTTCACTGTTTTGGATTAGCCCAACCCACTAGAGACAGATTGAAGAAAGAACTTAGGCATTGGTCTGCATCCATGGTGGTTTGCTGAATTTAGCGTTTAATTTACTGTCAGAGTAATCTAACATGTCAAAGACATCAAGAGTGTGACAGCATTTTATGAAAATAGAAAAAAAGTCGAAGGCAAAGTTTGCATATCACAGCTCGACATCAAACATGGCATATCACCTAAAAACGGTAAGCTAACTTGTCTGCGTTTAGTTGCCCCGTCTGTTTTGAGTAGCTATATGAATGAACATCAGAATTGGCATAACATTGAAATATGCCAATTAGTAATAATCGTTTTTTAAGTTAACTGCAGGCGCACCCGCGCGCAGCTATTAATCTAACGTTTTTTTAAATCGAAATTTCAGGACTTCAGTCGACCAAGATTTTCTTTGGTTGATTACAGCCCTACTGCAAATTAAACCGGGACCCTGCAGACCTCAAGAAACGTGATCCAGCGACATGGATGTTGCATCCTATTTGTGTTACTCCCACTTTGCTGTGAGGGCCTATTCATACTGAGAATACAATGAAGAAAGCAACATAATCACAGATAAAAGGTGTATTCACCAAGAGCGAAGTAAAAAGGCACTCCAGTTATTCTCATGCCTTATCAAATGTGAAGTGTGCTGCACAAAATTAGAAACCAATCCTGTCGACTTGCTCTCTTTTGTGGACACGCAGGGTGTCTCTCACTTATTTGCCACAGATTCAATATCGATTGAACTGCGATATTGTGACGTAGCCAATATTGCGAAGTTGTTGGCGAAACCTACCCCTATTATTTAGTGATGGTGTGATATAGGATTATTCAGTATAACTGTCAATAATTTCAAACATTTCAATTTTAAAATCTTTTTCTATAAAGATATGCTATTTTTGCTAACAATGTTAATCATTTACAATCACAAAGGGACACTTTAGTTGTTCCAAAAACCTCTTAATTCCATTACTATTAAATAAATCCCAAACTGCAATTTAACTTTTTTTCAGAAATATTTTTGGCCAGTCATTTTTAACCGTTCATCTGCATGAACATTTACACAAGTAAGAAGGTCAAGTAGAAATGTGGGCTTCTGATTTATGTACTTTTGTCCCACAGCGAGACCGCCCAGAAACGCTGTTCCATCAGCTGGCCCTTCAAGCCCTACAAAGTGTTCGATGTGACGGATGGGAGAGAGATGAAGGCGAGAGAGTAAGAAATGGAGGATTGTGGGTGGGACTTTACTGCCTCTTGTGTCTCTGTCTGAACACCTAACTTACTGTGTTTCTCCATCGGTCAGTTCATTTATCAACCCTAAAGAGGTCAGTTTGGTGTTGCTGCTGTTGAAGCTGCTGGGCGAGAAACAGTCAGTGCGAGTGGGTGTCATAACGCCCTACAACGCCCAGAAACAACGGATACTGGACGCCGTTAGGGGATCGGGCATCAACAAGCAACTTCAGTGAGTGCCAATTTCCTTAAGAAAAAAAAGTTGGTTTTCATAGTCTTTCATCAAAGTGTCATACTACAGCGTGCCACAATAAATAATTAGTCTTTAATTTTTGTATAATGAGATGTTTAAATCTCATAATGTAGTTGTATTATAACATGCGTAACGGTCTTTTAGGGTGGAAGTAGATACTGTCGATGGCTTTCAGGGTAGAGAAATGGACTGCGTCATTGTGTCTTGTGTGAGAGCCAGCAGTGAAATGGGTTCCATCGGGTAAGTGTGTGTAATATCAGTGTGACCTACAGAAATATTTATGTGGCAATGTTTGAACCAGAAACATTTCTTAAGGTTTGTTGGAAATCGGCAGAGGATGAACGTAACCATTACCAGAGCCAGATTTAGTCTCTTCATACTGGGACATCTGCGCACACTCAGGGTAACGTAGAGATTTTTACACTGGCTTGTCTTGACCCACCAGAAGAGGTGCTGTTGTGTGCTTTTAATGAAATCAATGCATTTCTGCAGGAACAAAGGGATTGGGGAGAGTTGATTGAGGACGCTGGGAGACGGGAAACCATAATCAAAACCATGCAAAGAGATTTTGAAAATGATGTCAAGAAAATTATTAAACGTGATCCACCGACTCGCAGTCTCTCTCATCCCCCTGTTGGGCGATCAAGCACGGTGACCTCACCTGTTATGCAGTCTCCTATGGAAATAGACCCTGTGCCACGCTCCAACCGTGACATGAGCAGCGTTCAGGCACAGCAGCCTATGCCACGTCTAATACCTTTGGAGTGCCTTAAAGACCCACGGATGAATGACAGGCCCACAGACCCACGGTTTCCAGAGCGGCAGCCAATCAGAGAACAGGGACAGGGCACGCGGGGCTTACCAGCGCCACGCCTCCTAACGCACAGAGCTAATTCATATGCCGCTGACTCTCAAAGTACCGGCCAGTCTTCCAGACACTCTTCAAAACACTGCGGTTCCCCACCACCAAGACGACACAGGAGATAAATTCATTATCCCGGTTTTTATTTTTCATTAAAGCTTAACAGCAATCCATTGAGAGAGATGTTTTTCCTCATGTCCTCTTCTCCATGTTTTGAAAGCTCACAAAGGGTCTGCGTTAACTTTTTCTCAGGCATAGGCAATGAGCTTGATGAATTAGTTTGATGGCAGTGCTTGCCCAATCTTGGACTCACATTGCTAAACTGCTAAACACACATTGAATATAGCTATTATATTCATGAAGAGGGATGTTTTGTTCCCTACAAATAGATTCAGTTTTTTGGGGCCTTGTGCTTGTCTTCCAAAAAATATATATATTAATGCAATTATTGCACTTTCTTAAGATGTTGGACTTGCTCAATTACTAATTTTGGTGTATCATTCTGTATAGTTTGTCACTTATTTGAATGTAACTTTGGTTTAAGGTTTGTTGCAGGGATGGATTTGCTGTGCAAGTGCATGAATGCAGTGCTATTTGTGTTTCACTGGTTGTTTTATACTGACTTTTAACATACTGCATGTGGTGAGTAGGACTTTTCAGTTAAACCTGGATTATATTTGATTGAGCCAACTGTTATAATAGATTGTACAGGTAATTTTGATAACAGTAATTATTTAGCAGGAGTTAAAGAAGGCCAAGAACAGTCAAATGTAAAATGTCATGTGTTTTTGAGTTGTAAATTAGTTAAGTTTAAAATTGTACAGTTGAAGTATCTTAGCCAGGTACCTGGAGACTGAGAGATCAACCCGCTACTGTGGTGGTTTTCTTGAGTTTTATCTTTTGTGTGACCAGTTTTACAAAAGTGTACGAAGAGGTCTTTGTTTTGTACGGATGCACTTTTTGTAAAGGGGAAATTAAAAAAAGTTCCTTTTTTTTATTTACTTTTGTATATTTTTATTTTATTATTACTTGGTATTATAAATGACAATCACTGCACCAATTGATTTCTGAAGCACTGCAACTATTCTTGATAAACTGCTTGTTAGGGATGTGAGTGATCCACTAAATCATATCATGGTAGGCTAGTCTATTTTTCTCCCACTGGGAATCCATATTATTTAAACATTGAAATGGATGAATAGAATACTATGGTAAGTGAAATTAATGTTGATCAATCATGAATGTATCGACCCCACTCTCCCTCCCCTCATGTCTTTTAATCTTTATCTTGTTTATCTGTGTGTGCTTTATTGAAGTAATAAGCCAGTCGCGGCTATGGTTTTATTTTACACTTGGTAAAATGATTAGTGCATGGTTTCCAGTGGCTTATTCCATATGACAACATGCTAATGATAACACACAAATTCTACATGTAATAGTATTACAAATAACAAGGAACAGTTAGTCTGACACAATATAGACGTGCTATCCACTTTATTTATAGTAAAACTAGTGAAAAATCATTTTACATACTCCCCGTTTGGCGAAATCCAAAACTTTTCACTTGCGATTCTTCTAAATCGGAAGAGTGTGTATTCGTGGGCTGTCGATTTACAAGGTTAAATTGTCACACAAGACACCCAAATAAGCTTTTTTTTATTTAATGTATTTACTTTTTTTTTTTTTTACTTAACGTTTAATTAATTAGTTTAATTACTTGTACCATTAACTTTCCGCCGAATGTCTATGAACAGCCTAGCTCGCGTTACACGAAGACTTAACGTTACAGGATTTGGCGCGAGTTTCTGAGGTGAGGCACTTTTACTTCACTACAAATTAAATTACGTGTATTCTGTTTCTATAACGTTAAGACTAATTAGTTTGTGTTAAAAAATGACGATAGTTATCGAGTCTGTTCATGTCATGTTCACCTTAACAAGATGTCGTTAGTTTTTGCAGACAGCTTATATTTTACATTTTCATAATTTCTCACCTGCGTAGATTTGAACCACGTGGAACAACAAAATCAACCTAAATCGAAGGTAACACACCGCAGTATTAAAACGTGGAGTGTTTCTTTCACCACTAGGGGGCGTAACGCTCCTAGGTTTACACCTGTTTGTCATGCCCCAGTTTTAAGCCCAAACAACTCTATATATTACACTTTATAAAGGTCTGTGTAGGCCCACATAATCTGTGCTCATAAACCTCAGTAGAAAGCTTTACAGATTTCTGCAGCAAAATTTACAACCCAATTCAAACCTTCATAAAACAAATAGCTCAGTTGTATCAGTCTTGTCTTGTGGAATTTGGTTGCATTAGTGTTTTTAGAAAGTATTCTGGTGGAACCATGATACAGAAATGAATTTGCTATGGTCAGAGAGAACCAGAATCATATAGTGTTCCATTAAATGTGTTTAAAAAGAGGTGGAAGTTTATGATGTGATTCTGATTCTGAAAGTTTTTTAGAATTGTTTGCAGTATGACAGACTCATCATCATCTTTTTATGTTTCTACCTGAAGGTGGTCAGAAGGAAGCTTTGGACTCATAAGGAACCATTTTGGTATTGATATTCTGAGGAAGCAGGTAATCAATGATCGCTGACTAAGGTAAAGCTTGATCCTCTCAGGTCTGGTGCAAGACACTTTGCTACTGTGACGTGACGCAGCATTTTTCTCTCGTTAGAGAGATGCCGGGTCAGCAAGGCCTCTGGAATCTTTCTTTTGTTGTAATTTTACATTATTGGTGCAGCATCCTGTTTGTTGCCTCACTGGCTCGGGTGTCATTTTCAGATATTTCATAAAGCCTGATGACCGCACAGACCATAGTAAATATATAACAGTCGTAGAGGAACCCAGAGAGAATTTTATAAGACCCAGTAGAAGATTTGATTGGGTCACTGTTATCATGTTTTAATATACTGGATAAAATAATAAACTCACAATTTTTAAAGATGGAAATCATATTACTACATACAGTTTATGTAGTTGCAATATTATAATGAAGTGAATTTTATAATCATGTTTAAATGCATGTTAAAAATTTTGTCATGTCCAAGATGCTGCACTAATTTGTAAAATGATAAACTGACAATTAAGAAAAAAATTGTAATAAGAAGTTTTTACTGTTTCCTCAATATCACTTTCCATAATACTCCTATGATGTGAACACACCATTAGTCTTTTGTAAAATAATTTTAACCAGCAAAAGCCATTTCCGTTATGAAATTATCCTATAGGAAGTGCCATCATTTTGGAGAGAAAACTACAGCACAAACACCAGTAAGTATTAACAATTTATTTGATGGATTCTTTGGTGTTTTGTGGTTTTAGTTGGTTTTTGCTCACTTTAAAACATCCTATTCGATAAAATCACAGAAATCTATACTGTAAAATATATATATATATATATATATGTAATTTTTAAGTCTGAAATCAAACAGACTGCTTGGGTCTTCTTCAAAATTTCACGTTTAATTCATTGTTACTTACTAATTCTTTGAAATCATTTGTTTACTGAAATTTACTTGCAATTTCTGAGTGAAAATTGTTTCTACACCAATCTTTTTTTCAGTGTAAGATAGGACAATATCAAAACAATATGGTATTATAAAAAGAACTCAGTTGCAACCTCATGCAACCTTAAGCTGAACTTGCCATAAACTTGCTCCTACATAATAGTAATCTCTTCTTTGGCCTTCAACATAAGATAAATGTTTCAAAGCAGGCCATACCACTATTAGGGAGAAGCTAAAAGATTAGATAAAAACTTTAAATGAGATAATTAAATGAGTTGGAAAGGATCCAAATATATATTTTGGGCAGACTGTCTGAAGATGAAAATAAGTGGCAAATACCTGTAAATGAGGTCATTGGTCAAAAACAGTATGTGTAAACTGTGCATGTGTGTGTATTGTTACAAAATGTAAAGAAATGACCGACACGGATACAATTAAAACGTGGCCAAGTAACAGTCACATTTACTGTAATGTTTACAGTGTCTTAAAATTTCATTCAGTTTTAAACTTTCAAACTTTTAGTTTAGTAAAATCTGTTAACCATGAAGTTTACAGTGTAATAAACCCCATCTTGTACATTTCAGTAGAGTTTGCCATTTAATAAATTCTGCTTGGTACATCTAGTGCGTAAATTCATCCTCTGTAAAACCTGACTGTAAAGTGTACAGTGTAAACTCTACGTTATAGATTCTTGTACTATAATAGCTTTGTGTGCTGTAAAAGTTACAGTGTATAATAAAACCTTTTTGCCTTTTGAGTAGATCCAAACCAAAAATATTCTCTACCAAAAATAGTCAAATAATGTGGGTTTATAATAATTCCATTTGATTAGATATCTTCTCTTACAAGTTGGATAGCGTGTTTGTTTCCTGAATACTTTGTAAATATCAATGATCTCTAACTGTGGCGACAAACATTCCTATAACAACCAGCGGTACAGTGCCTAAAATCTTAATAGTCAAATATCACAATAATATTCATACTCTTTGCTTTTTAGCGAATAACAGTGAGCACTCGTTACATACATCTGAATGTTACAAACTGGAGCGAGGGAGAGTAAAAAACGTGAAGCCGGACCTTTCCTGTCTTTCTGTGAAGACAACCTGCAGTCTCGGATCACTGTGAGGACACGCCCCTACATTGAGCCAATCAGAGTGAAGGAAGTGGGATAAGTATTGAATTTCGCAGCTATTGCACAAGAAACTTGTTGATTTTGTGTGTGTGTGTGTGTTTTTGGTATTACTCGTCCTCAGCGTATACGTGAGGCGCACATTTTGAGTTCCATTGATTCCCAGCTCTAACAGAGTGTTTTTGTTTGTCGTTCTGCCCCTGTAGAGGGCGATGGGAGAAGCAGGAGTCTCTCAGGAGTCTCTCAGGAGGCGGTGGAGCTCAGCAGGGTGGCGAGGAGCGGGCAGAGCAGAAGTGCCAGGCTCAGAGAGAGCTCGCTGGCACGGTTGCACTTTTTGCCTCCTTCGCAGCGCGACTTTTGGCACAAAACACCCTTAAAGTCAGGCGGACAGCTGCAGCGCTGATTCTGAACACACGTCCCCCCGTTCTGGCACAAGAGTAACTCCTCGTCACACACGTTCGCTGTGGAGAACATAGAGGAAAAGTTAATGTACAACATTCCCAATCTCTGCTACTTTTTTTTAAAATATAATTATGCAAATGCACACTGTAAAAACAGTAATATTGGGAAATATTATTACGATCGAAAATAACTCTTATTATAATATGATTTAAAATTTTATTTATTCCTGTGATCAAAGTTCATTACTCCAGTCTTCAGTGTCACATGATCCTTCACAAATCATTCTAATATGATGATTTGCTACTGAAGAAACATTTCAAACAATGTTGAAAACAATGTTGATACTTCATATTTTTGTGGGATCTGTGATGCACTACCATTCAAAGGTTAATAATTTTATTAAAATGCATTCAATTGATCAAAAGTGGCAGTAAAGACAGCAAAATATTTCTGTTTCAAATAAATGCTGTTCTTTTTAACTTTCTATTCATCAAAAAAAAATGATCATGGTTTCCACAAAAATATGAAGCAGCATAACTATTTTCAACATTGATAATAATAATAAATGTTTCTTGAGCACCAAATCATCATTATATTTTATTATATATTTATTCATTTAGCTGACGCTTTTATCCAAAGCGACTTACAATTGCTATATATGTCAGAGGTCGCACGCCTCTGGAGCAACTAGGGGTTAAGTGTCTTGCTCAGGGACACATTGGTGTCTCACAGTGGATTCGAACCCGGGTCTCTCACACCAAAGGCATGTGTCTTATCCACTGCGCCATCACCACCCATCACCACCCATCATATTAGAATGATTTCTGAAGGATCATGTGACACTGAAGACTGGAGTAATGATGCTGAAAATTCAGCTTTGATCACAGGAATAAATTACATTTTAATATATTCAAATAGAAAACAGTTATTTTAAATTGTAATAATATTTCACAATATAACTTTTGAAATTTTTATCAAATAAATGCAGGCTTGGTGAGCAGAAGAGACTTCTTTCAAAAAAAAATTAATCCTTTTTATTGGTCGTGTAGTCTCACTTTCTCTCTCTTTCTTACTCACACTCACACGGTGGCTTGTATCTGTGTCATATTTAACATGGACGTCTGGTGTCATTAAAAAGCCACAACCGGTCACAGGAGTCTGGGTACTAATGAGACCAGGTGCTACACACCTGACCCCAAACTGTCTCAGCAGTGAACAATGAGTGTGTGTGAGAGAGAGAAAGTACAGAAAATGATAAAGAGGAGCATGACTATTGCCATTGACTATTCTGAATAGCATACAGCATAATTTTTCAGATTTTTCTCATTTGCCTGGAATACCTGGGATGACCTACTACTACAATACGACCAGAGCGCACAGTGCTGAGCAGTGTTTCCCAGAATGCAACACCATTAATTCGTCACACTGGAAATGAAAGGTTAAGTTAAGTTGGGGGTAAGTAATATCATTGTAGTTTTAATCTCTTGACTCATTTTACACAGAATTAAATTAAAAATGCTAAATAATGAGGAGGATATGGAAGTAAACATGCATGTGATCAGATCATGTGACAACAATGTAGCACAGAACACAACAGTTGGGTTCTTCTGGAAGTAAAAATCCCATTCATTTTCTCCACAGGGGAATTGATTCTGAATAATAACTCATGAACCTTTAAAGACAGACAAACTGTGAGCAACGAAGTTGTTAATCGATTGTATATGCTTTTGTTGAAGCCATCAGCCTGTATTATATTAAAATAATCATATTTAACAGTGGAATTCCAGGTGAAAAACTACATCACCCATAATTCTGCAAAGAAATCTCCATCAATCAAAGAATCGAAATAAATTGCACAAAACGTGTATATACATATCAGTTTTATATTTATCGATAATTTAATTTGTGTAATTCACAATGGTTCATGGGATTGTAGTTCTTTCACTCATTAAATCCATGAAGTCTTGTACCTTTGTCTTTTTGCCTGATTTTTAAATACTTTTTGCTTCAAATCAAAGTGTGTAATGATGTAATTCACCTCATAGCTGGTTGGTTTGGTTAATGGCTTATAAGGTTTAACTCCCTAATGAAGACTTTCGAAAAAAATCCTATGGGAAAATTACTTCCTGAAGCAAGGCTGCTGAAAAAGTGGGCGCCCACTAATGCACTCTATTAGTACTTGAAGTCATTACATGATGCATTCGTTATCACATATTATTTTTTGAAGAATTAGTAGGCAGTGTATAGTGTATACGGCACAGAATTAAGTATGCCATTCTGAACATATAAAAAAGACTGTAAGTGGAGGGTTAAATGGGCATCTTTTTTTGCATTGCTGAAATGGTCACACTAAATAAAACTTGGTGTAGAAACAGTAGAAACACTCTGTAATTAATATTAAAATTTACTAGCAATTTCTAAGAAAATGTCAGGAAACGCATTGAATTAAATAGAAAGCCTGAAATATTATTTTCTTGTAACACATAACAGTCTTTGTTTTGTTTACAATTAAGTTTTTAGTGCATGATATTTAAAAATGTAATACAAAAAGCTCTAAAAGACTTGTCCAAACATGTGAAAACTTTTATTAACCAATAATATTTAAATATTGTTAACCAAACAGCTTATCTGGTGCATTTACTAGAATCAGTAAATACTGGTTGCATGCAGATCCACTTAACCCTAAAACAAAACAAATCTTTTTAAAGAAAATGACTAATCCAGCTCCGGAAGTGTGTCCCTAATGGATTCTCCCCTGTTCTGTCTCCTCACAGAGCTCGCGGTTCTGGCTGTGGGCCAGTTTCATCTTAAAGATGGATCACAGGGAAAACGCTGTGCGCAAGGGTTCTAAAATCACCATGGGAATCCAGGTATAAATGTGATCATTACCCCACAAACCAGTTTCCAATAAACAAGGGCTTCTTAGAATGTGCAGATAGCGGGAATACAAGTCAAAGCCATTATACACCAGTATAATCTATTGTGATAATAGGTCAGCCTCCTGTCAAATCAGATCAATCCTGTCCTCTTCATTATGAGACCACACCCCTTTTTTGTGCAACTTGACACCAATTCCAATGTTTGAATCATAAGCCTTACAATTTTGCTGTCACTACTCTTAAAAATAAAAGTTCCAAAAGTTTGGTAACACTTTTATTTCGATCAATCAATCTACTAGCTATAAGTAACTTTGCAACTACATGTCAACTAGCAGTCAGAGTTTTCGAGTGCTTAATATCTGCTACCACTTTATTTTGATGCTCCTCCAACAGACATTCTACTGACTATAAGTAACTTTGCAACTACATGCCAACTGATTCTACTAACCCGACCCTAACCTAACAGTCTACTAATACTCTAATGAGAGTTAGTAGAGTGTCTAAAGTGGTCTATCGAAATAAAGTAACCAGAGGTTTTTGCAGCAATGCCTTAAAGAACCAATTTTTGTTTCCTAAAGAACCTTCAGTCAAATGTTCTTAAAGAACATTTTTTATTAGTGTGAAAAACATTTTAATAATCTAAAGAACCCTTTTTCCACTATAAAGAACCTTCTGCGCAATGGAAAGATTCCACACTCGAAAATATAAAGGTTCTTTTTTGGCATCTGTGGTTCCACAAACTATCTTTAACATCCATAGAATCTTTTTATTACACAAAAAATGTTAGTTGGGGAACAAAATGGTTCTTCTATGGCAATGCTGAGAAATCCCACTTTTGGAACCTTTCTTTTTAAGAGTGATGGATGTTAGAGGTATTTTTAAGAAAGATGGATGCCATTAAAGAACCTTTATTAAAAGTACAGCCCAGTGGTAAAATGTGCAACAATAATCACCTCCGTTTGTGTGGGGTATGCAATACCAGGGCATCTTTTACACTGCAAAGATGGCACAGAAGTTGCATCTCAAGCAGCATATACACTGTAAAAAAATATTGTTGGTTTAACTTAAAGTAAGTAACCTGGTTGCCTTAAATTTTAAGTTCCTTAATCTCCATTGTATTAACTCAATTTCTGAATCAACAGAAACTCAAAATATTATGTTATCTGAATCACATAAATTATCCAAGTTGATTTGACAGAAGAAAAAATGTTGTGATAATAAATCATGAAAATATTTTTTTACAGTGTAGTATACTAGTGGTTTGACTGGTTTGCATGGTTAACCCCTGATGGTAGTTGGCATAACTACACCAATAAAGCATCTTTCTCATTTCTCGGCCATTCGGAAGTTGAATTAACTCTGCTTTAACTCCACAGTGTAAAGACTAATGACTGCAAGCTAGAACTAGTAATTATTTAAACTGTTACTTTTATTTCAGATGGCTTTAGGAAACTAAAGTCTTGTAAATTCTGTGCCAATTAATATCTGATTTAAACCTGAAATTGGCCGAGGAGAATGGAAAGGCGATTGCACACTTTGACATTGCTTTGTTAATTAGATGGGAGAGTTGAAAGAAGTCTGATTGGGAAGGTACTTACGGAAACAGCCCGGTTTCCAATAGTAACCGGGGAGACATTCATCACATTTGACTCCGGTTGAGCCCTCTTTACACTGACAGAAGCCGGTACCATTACAGCGGTCGTGCACTGAACCCATCGTGTTACAGTTACACTCTGAAAAGAACTAGAGAGAGTTAGTCACAGGAAAAGGGCTGAACTTGTACAGCTTATTTCTGAAAATTTGTTAATGACTAATTGTTGAGTGTCAAAATGAATGATAGTTTAAGTTGATTGGCAGGTTTAATTCAATTCACCACCCAAGTTTGTTTGCTCTGAATAAATATCTGCGTGCATTCGGCATGCACTTGTGGCCATTGTATTTATTCATAAAAATGTAATCTTAGTGCATTCTTAAGGTGTGTTTGCATTTTCTGTATTTGCTTATTGTATTTAGAAAATAAGCTAAAAATAAGCATACATATATAATATGTCAGAAAGTGGTTAGTTGAATGCACATGATTGTGACCGTAATGTCATTATTACCATTAGGAAACTCTTGAAAATTTCATATAACTGTAAATACTAATTTGCTTATGAGTTTTCTGTTTTAAATGTGAATGATGATGTAATGTTTAACGGAGAACAGTGATAAAGACAGACTTGATCAAACTGCATAATTATCCTAAATAACTCAATGCTGCGGGGATGGGCCAAAACCCAGAAACAAGATTAGCACTTCAGGTTCCTTCAATGGACCACTTCAAATGGGTTTTTGAACGGGTTTTTGATTAAATGCCTGAAATAAGCTCAAGATATTTTGTGTGTGTGTGTGTGTGTTTTTCTCAAAGCTTTTACTTGTCTTGGAAAAGGCGGTTGTTATAAAGTGTCTAAATGGGACTACAGAGGTTTTCGGGACATTAAACATCATCAGCCGAACAGGTAAACTCATCTACTCACTAGTTTACTTTCACAGCTTTGCAAACTCAAACTTTCAGAGAAAATATTTTCTAAATAAAAACTGAAAGAGTTGTTGCATGAAGCCCGAAGTCATGTGACCGTGGTGTAGGTCATTTATAGCCTTAGTTTAGCTTTATACTTCTGCCGATTGTAATAAAGGGTTAGTTCACCCAAAAATTAAAATTCTGTCAGTAATTTCTTACCCTCATGCTGTTCCAACGGACATCCAGGAAATGCACACTTTAGAACCATTTTAAACACTACATCGAGACCCATCTGCGTCATCTTTCAGTTCTCGCGCATGCGTCGTGGCGCTCTCGAGAACTCACGTCAGAGGCCCACACAGAAGAAAATAAATAGTTGAATAAAGTCGTTATTTTTGTTTGTTTTTTGCGCACAAAAAGTATTCTCGTCGCTTGATAAACTTAAGGTTGAGCCACTGTAGTCACTTGGACTATTTTAACGATGTCTTTACTAACTTTTCTGGGCTGGCAGAATACAATTACCTAGCAGCCTATGAAGGAGTGAGCGAGCTCTCAGATTTCATCAAAAATATCTTAATTTGTGTTCCGAAGATGAACGAAAGTCTTACGGGGTTGGAACAACATGAGAGTGAGTAAATACTGACAGAATTTTTGGGTGAACTATCCCTTTAAGGCTTAAAAAAAAATAATAATAATGTAAGAATCATGAACTTTTGTTGGCCATGGAGGTTATTCTCTGCAAAATCCAAAAGCCAATGGAAAAATCACACTGGGTTTTTGTCAAGGGAATCAGGGTGATGCTAATTTTCGGGTTGGCCTACAAAAATACATCTTCACTGCAGCACTCTATTGCATTGCTAATATATTTGTATATTATTCATTTATAAATATTGTTAATCACACAATTTTTGGTAACACTTTACAATAAGTGTCCATTAGTTAATGCATTAACTACCATTACATTTGTTACAGTATTTATTGATATTTGTTAACGTTGTTAAAATACAACTGTTCTTTGTTGTTCATGTAAGATACAATTTTTGATTTTAATAATATAAATAATATAAATAATAAATGTTAAAGATTAATACATGCTTTAGAAGTAGCCTATTTTTCATTGTTAATGAATGCAGTTAACACATATTTTTTTTAAGATCTAATGTATTGTCACTGTTATAATCAGCTGTAAATTATGTTTTATTATTTTTAGAATCTATCCGCTGATATTTTGATACACAACAGTATACATCATCAGCTTGCAGCCAACTGTGTTAGAGCAAATTACTGCACTTCTGTGAGAACTCCTGAAAATAGACACAATAGACTATTGCTAGTGCTATTGTGAGCTCAGGATGAGGTAAATGTTCTCCTCGTGGAGATCCTGGTGTTGACCCTGTGCCATGTTGGCACCTGGCACACACCCGATGAGGGCGTGCGGATTTGTGCTGACTTCCCAGCACGCTTTCATTTACCCCGCGCCCTGCCTCCTCGTGTGGCAGATGGACTCTCTTCTCCGTCCTGGTACTCTCAGCGTCCGCTTGGAAGCAGAGCTGCTGATTTAAGATCTGTGACATCCGGGTTTATTTCTGGAAGTTTATTTGAGGACCGCTGGGAATCTCTAATATGACGCTCCCAGGAAGATAATGTTGCAGTTTAACTTTGTTGACTGTGGCGTCCAGTGCATTTTCTCTTTCTTCCCTTATTCAGTTGTCTTTGTATTACTTTCTCCTGATTACATACCTAGTATTTTTCTCCGATATGTCTTTTTTGTTTCAATTCGAGGCATTTCCTGGCTCTGTTTGCTGGAAGATTTTTTTGATTCAGATTCCTTGCTTTTGGATTTCCCTGATGCACACTTCAGTTAGGTCCACACTGGGTCTCTTTAAAGATTTACTCTTTACTCCTGGTATTTAGATGCGTTTTGGTCGAATCAGATCACAGGTAGACGAAGGTGACACATTCCCGTTTACACCTGGTGTTTTAATCCGTCTCTTTCGTCCACTTTTTAACAAACCGATCCTGATTTCTTCGAGGGTAGGGTCTATGGGTGGGTCAATGTATGGCCTTTTTCAGATCTTTCGATATAATGGACGAAATAAGCTCACGCAAATTTACATATGAATGTGCCTGGAGACGACGGAAAAACATACGGAGAGCATCAGCTTTCGTTTCTACACCGACAACCCCAAGGCCGTGTCGAACGCAGTGAGTGTGTGTTAGAAATCAGGAATGGTACATTTTTCATCTTCAAACCAAACTTGGCTCAATCCAAATGCGTTTTGAACTACCTCGGGAAGTGGTTGAAAGTGAATAAGCTCAAAACGTTTTAGACCCTGTTTACACCTGTATTTAGTGTTGTCTGCTACTAATCCAATCGACCAAAATGCATCTTGTTACCAGGTGTAAACAGGGTTTTAAAGTATATTTTTGCTAAATTGCTTTTAGTGTCTAAAACTGAAAAAAAAGTAAACTACCAAAGACTGTCCTCCTCAGCTTTACAGTCTTAGTAGAGTCATAAATATTGTAATTTTGTGTATTATAATTGTAAATATTGTAATTTCTTCAAGGATGGCTGACTTCACAGTAGATGACAATGAATGACTGCTGCATTGCAAATATATTAAGGTGATTTACAACAGCTAATAGCAGGGCCCACTGTTAAAATAAGTTATATTTTTTCCCAAATTCTGTTCCATTTTGTGATTTGATTATTTGTACAGCCCTACTTTTTCGCTGAATTCAGTGACATTTTACGTTTGTACTGTAAATAATTTTTTTTTTGACTGGATGCAGTGATTCTGTCTGCGTTTTCAGCTTTGAAAATCACAGAACCCTATGATAGTCAGCTAGTGTAAAGTTAATGACTTGCACTTTCCGGTTTGCTTAATGAAAATGAATTAATTATTTGTGAGATACCAAGCATAAATCATATAGTTTGTATAAATGTTATATAGGTGCATTCATTCATGCTCGTCTCAGCTTTTGTCAGGTTGTCCATTGTTTGTGTTTGAATTTGAGGATTTGTGTATTTGAGACAAAAATATGACTAGATAATTCAGAGTTTATCACGTGCAGCGATTCAATATTGTATTTTTAGTTTGATCAAAGAACAGAATGATTGTAATTAATATTTGTTTCAAGTTACATTTCGCACATGTTTTTATCCAAAGCAACTTACATTGCATTCAACATATACATTTTCTCTGGGAATGGAACCCATGACCTTGGCGTTGCTAGTGCCATGCTCTACTGTTTGAGCCAGTGACATCATCTAATCATCTATTTTGCCTCTCTAAGATTCATGCTCAAATGCATGCATAGTATTCTAGTTCTAAAAATGCACACTGTTACTCACCGATACATATGTTCTCGTCATCGGGCTCCGCAGAGTTATTTTTGAAGAAGCCCATGCGACAGTGCTCGCAGTTCTGACCACGCGTGTTGTGTTTGCAGCTCACACACGTGACTATGTTCAGGAAGTCGATGTAACTGCAGCGATTCGAGTGTCCGTTACATTCACAATCTGAGAGGGAGAAGGAAAAAGGCAAAGTCAGCAACTCTAGATTAAAGTAAAGAAGGCTTAAAAGAGACAAGAGTAAAGAAATGTGCTGGTTTTTAAGATGCCGTTTTTAAGAATGTCATTCAAGTTCAAGGTGTTGATATCTAAATGTGGGTGGTCATATGTTAATAAGCTCATGACATCATAAGCATGATGATTTAAAAAATGATTAGAGTTAGAGTACATCTACAAACTACATCAATCTCGATGCTGAATCGATAAAAAGCTATTGACTCTTTTTTTTTTTTTTTTTTCGTCACTTTGTGTCTTTCCTGCTGCACCCACCCACAGCACTGACAACTGAAATGAAGATTTGTGTGTGTGTGTTGCTGACAGGGCGATATCTCACACACTCTTACGGGAGTCTTGCCCACTCCGCATGCACGTGAGTGTGTGTGTGTGTGTGTGTGTGTGTGCTCTAGGGATGTTGGGAAATCTGATGACAGATGTTTTCTCTAAAACAGCTGTTTCCTCGTCTTCTGAAGCAGATCTTTTTGTCAAACTGCTTGGCTTCTCCCAGTTCCCATTCACACCTGTCCTGTATCCTACTCTCATGTCTGTGTCTTTCTGTCACTCATAGAGAATCAGTGTGCAGTGCGTTAATGTACTACGTTAAGTGTAGCCCCTTTTTGAGAACCTTTAGCTTGATTTGCATCAAAGTGTCCTTTCAACTCAAGCAACTCATTGCACTTTGACCTCCATGTGACAGGTAGGCCTACAAGGTTCTAGGTAGCTAGTGTACACTAGCTGGTGTACACTTTCTTTCAGCAAGGATGCATCAAATTGATCATAAGTGACATTAAAGACAATCATAGTTACAAAATGTTCTATTTAAAATAAATGATCTTCTTTTAAACATTCTATTCATCAAAGATCCTGAAAAAAAATATTTTTCTGTTTCCACAAAAATATGAAGCAGCTCAACTGTTTTCAACATTGATAATAATAATAGTGTCTTGAGCATCAAATCATCATATTAGAATGATTTCTGAAGGATCATGTGACACTGAAACTTGAGTAATGATGCTGAAAATTCAGCTTTGCATCACAGGAATAAATTACATGTTTAAATATTCACATAGAAAACACTTATTTAAATGTTTTATAATATTTCACAATATTATATTATATATTACTGTTTTTACTGTATTTTTGATCAAATAAATGCAGCCTTGCTCAGCAGAAGAGACTTGTTTAAAAAAATAGTAACTAATATCATAAAAAGTAAAAACTGGTCGCACCATTTTTTTTTTTTTAAATGTCTTGTTCTACCTTCGATGTTACTGGTTCAGTATTTCTTCCATCTGGTTTTTGATTTGATTTTGATTTGCTACAGCTTAAAGATTAGTGACAATCAGGGTCAATCATTTAAACTTTAACCCCCAGTATCACAGACCAGGCTAAAATACATATTTGAGCTGTTTTAACTGAATGCAACTTGCACTGACATACCTTAAAATATGTCAGTGTGATTGTTTTTTCTCAAGATGCACACCAGTAATGTTTTTTTGCCAAGGCATGTTTATAAAAGCTACTTAAAGGTCCTAATGGAACTAAGGTCTAATCCTGGCTTAATCTAAACCCTGTCTGTGAAACCAGGCCTAAGTGTTACATTATAATGCTTGAGCTGGGGATAATGCTGTAGTTTGGTGCATGCTTCGCAGAGGTCAGGGTATTGGGCAACACTGATGTGGATCATGTGAAAAAACTTTTTTCAACTCCAAACAGAAATCAAAGTAAGATTATAATGTGTTTGGCCACACATGGCCAATAATTAAACTTGTATAGCTAAATCTAATGTTGCACTAGCTGTGTCTGTTTTTGTACATCAAAGGCTGTAATCTAATGATATTTCATATTACAGTAAACTTATACAAATGCATGTTTAAATGCATATTTACCAGACCAATTAATCAACTTTATGAATTTTTAGCTACTTCAGAATTTTTTATCACTTCAGAAGTGTCTTTCAAATATTTATGCACACTTTAAAAGGGACAGAGAGTGAGAACTCAGTACAGAGCCTGTCTCAACACATAACACACTCAACACTCAATTAAATATAAATGAGTTCCACACATGTTACACACAACACACTTACCTTACATGTCACAAATAGAGAAAAGTAGGGATGAAGGGATTGATGGAAGTTAGAAAGGAGACAGGAAGTGACATGTTGAGAAACATCATCAAACTCAGTTTTTGAACTCTCAACGTGACATTACAATGTTTATGAATAGAAGGGAAAAGTAGAATCTAGAACCTTACTGTTCCTTTTCACTTATAAACACTGTAATGTGTTATAGAGCATTCCCTCATTCTTGTAAATAATGTGATGTTGTACATTGAGATCACTGTTTTCGTTTTCTCATCTCATTATCATGTCTTCCTCACCTTTAAAGTCGTCATATATGATGCCTTTTAGCTGGACAGTCTGTTGCCCTCCAGATAGTAAGAACTTCAGAAGAGCTTCGGAGAATGAAAATTCGTATTTTACATGTTCATCTAGACACACTGCGATCGAGTCTACGACAAGCAAATCTGCAGCTATCAGTCCGGTTACAGGAGGGATGAAATGTCTAATGCAGAACAGAATTATTGTGACATTTAACAGGCCCAAAAATTCACTACCAAGCATGTTTACTACAATATTTACAAACTAAAAACTGTAGAAGCTTATACAGTTTATTGTTTATGTGGGTTCTAATGACTATGCACATGCAGTTATAGACTTCACTACTTACAATGCACTCCTTCTCTACCTCACTCTACCTTTTTTATTCTCTTCATCTTTGTCTTCCATTTTTTCTTCTCTCTCCCATTTATGGGTGTGCTTTCCTTCACCCTCTTTTGAGTGTTTGTGTGGCTCTAGATGACCAAAGAGAAGGACTGAGCAATCCACAGATCAATTAATAATGTTTGAATCACTCACAAGGCCACGATGAAAAAACTACCACTTACGAATTGATCAGACAGTGCCATTTTTACTCTGGTTAAACTGGGTAATATGCACCTACAAAATCTATAAAAATTAAATTAGCTTTAATGAAGTCTAAAAAAGCCTTTATAAGAAAAATATGTATGCATTCTTCCCATTGAGTTCTAGTGAATTCTAAATCAAGTCTAGATTTTATACTACAGGCTGTTTGAAACTACCAGCTGAGCCATACCTTCAACATCTGTCCGTTTATGAGACCCTTCCTTCTCCTCCTCTTCATGTGGCACATGTATTGATGAAACCATCTCTACTTTTGATTCAGCAGACTCCTTTATTGGCCTGACAGAGTGAAGCATTGGTGGGATAGATCCTGGTTTTGGCTTAGACTCTGGGTTTGGCAGCACAGATTCGTGTATTGGCTCATGAGACTCCACGTTTGTCTCAATAGGTATGTGTCCATGAGGTTTATGTATTGACTCCTGAGGATTCACTACAGGCCCATGAGGTTTATGTACTGACTCATGAGGATTCACTACAGGCCCATGAGGTTTATGTATTGACTCATGAGGATTCACTACAGGCCCATGAGGTTTATGTATTGACTCATGAGGATTTACTACAGGCCCATGAGGTTTATGCATTGACTCATGAGGTTTATGCATTGACTCATGAGGTTTCACTATTGGCCCATGAGGTTTATGCATTGACTCATGAGGATTCACTATTGGCTCATGAGGTTTATGCACTGACTCATGAGGATTCACTATTGGCTCATGAGGCTTATGCATTGACTCATGAGGATTCACTACTGGCCCATGAGGTTTATGCATTGACTCATGAGGATTCACTATTGGCTCATGAGGTTTATGCATTGACTCATGATGATTCACTATTGGCTCATGAGGTTTATGCACTGACTCATGAGGTTTCACTATTGGCTCATGAGGTTTATGCATTGACTCATGAGGATTCACTATTGGCTCATGAGGTTTATGCACTGACTCATGAGGATTCACTATTGGCTCATGAGGTTTATGCACTGACTCATGAGGATTTACTATTGGCTCATGAGGTTTATGCATTGACTCATGATGATTCACTATTGGCTCATGAGGTTTATGCATTGACTCATGAGGATTCACTATTGGCTCATGAGGTTTATGCATTGACTCATGATGATTCACTATTGGCTCATGAGGTTTATGCACTGACTCATGAGGTTTCACTATTGGCTCATGAGGTTTATGCATTGACTCATGAGGATTCACTATTGGCTCACGAGGTTTATGCATTGACTCATGAGGATTCACTATTGGCTCATGAGGTTTATGCATTGACTCATGATGATTCACTATTGGCTCATGAGGTTTATGCACTGACTCATGAGGTTTCACTATTGGCTCATGAGGTTTATGCATTGACTCATGAGGATTCACTATTGACTCATGGGGTTTATGCATTGACTCATGAGGATTTACTGTTGGCTCATGAAGTTTATACATTGACTCATGAGGATTCATTACTGGCACATGAGGTTTATGGATTGACTCATGAGGATTCACTACTGGCCCATGAGGTTTATGCATTGCCTCATGAGGATTCACTACTGGCTCATGAGGTTTATGCATTGACTCCTGTGGATTTACTATTGGTTCATGAGGTTTATGCATTGACTCATGAGGATTCATTATTGGCTCATGATGTTTCACTATTGGGCCATGAGGATTCACTATTGGCTCATGAGGTTTATGCATTGACTCATGAGGATTTACTATTGGCTCATGAGGTTTATGCATTGACTCATGAGGATTTACTGTTGGCTCATGAAGTTTATACATTGACTCATGAGGATTCATTACTGGCACATGAGGTTTATGGATTGACTCATGAGGATTCACTACTGGCCCATGAGGTTTATGCATTGCCTCATGAGGATTCACTACTGGCTCATGAGGTTTATGCATTGACTCATGGGGATTTACTATTGGTTCATGAGGTTTATGCATTGACTCATGAGGATTCATTATTGGCTCATGATGTTTCACTATTGGCCCATGAGGATTCACTATTGGCTCATGAGGTTTATGCATTGACTCATGAGGATTTACTATTGGCTCATGAGGTTTATGCATTGACTCATGAGGATTTACTATTGGCTCATGAGGTTTATGCATTGACTCATGAGGATTTACTATTGGCTCATGAGGCTTATGCATTGACTCATGAGGATTTACTACAGGCTCATGAGGTGTATGCATTGACTCATGGGGATTCACTACTGGCTCATGAGGTGTAAGCATTGACTCATGAGGATTTACTATTGGCTCATGAGGTGTATGCATTGACTCATGGGGATTCACTATTGGTTCATGAGGTTTATGCATTGACTCATGGGGATGTATTATTGGCAAATGAGGATTCACTATTGGCTCATGATGTTTCACTATTGGCCCATGATGTTTCACTATTGGCCCATGAGGGTTATGCATTGACTCATGAGGATTCACTATTGGCTCATGATGTTTCACTATTGGCTTATGAGGTTTATGGATTGGCTCATGAGATTCTGGTGCTGGCTCTTTATTTTTCTGTATTGACTCTTGTGTTTTCTGTATTGGTTCATGAGATTCTGGTATTAAATCATGACCATGAGGTTTATACATTGTCTCATGTAATTCCGATATTGGCTTGACAGGCTCTGGAATTGACTCCGCAGATTCTGGCATTGATTCGACAGACTCTGGCTCTGATTCAGCAAGTTCAGGTGCACTGGTGACTAATAAGATGATTCAGAGATTGAACACATACAGCAGATAAACAGTGGAATAAAAAACACATTGAGACTCTTCATACCAGTTTCTTCCCTGTGTCTGCTATGCTCCAGAACACTCTCCACTCTCTTTACTTCTTCTTTAATTACTTCGTGTTTCCCAGAAGTATTCTCTTTCTTCTCAGAAATCTCCTCACCCTTCCTAGAATCCTCCACTGGTGGTTCTGTAGGGGTTGCTTGGGAGCAATCATTCGAATAATCACAATGTTGGTTATAACACACAAACACACACACTGTGTTGTGCTCTACTAACAGCCATTTCAACAGCCAGCACACTAGCCAGAAACCTGTACATCGATCGTAAGAGTTTCACACTATACATTCAATCTATAGCAACCACAGACCACAAACTCTGTGGTCTCTACTACACTTTTCATTGTCAACCACAAATTAGGGATATGTCACTAAAACCACATCTACCACGATACTACAACTTAATTGGACGCCTAACGATACCTTCTACAGTCTGTTTCTTGGATTCTCTGTGGTGTGTCCTATCTTTTTCAACAGGAATCATGTTTTGTCCTGGGTGCTTGGTTGGGGGATTATGTCTGTGATATACTGCAGTTTATCAGAAAGAGGGAAATGTCATTTTGGCTTTACAGGGCTTTAAAAATCAGGCTAAAATCACAGAATTACTTTATTCTAATCATATTATGTCTCAATGAAATTTAAATTACATATTACCTTCATCATTACACAGCTGATTCATTCTATGAAATGCAAAAAGAAAACAATTTGGTAAAACTGTGAGTGATAATGGGACAGTGATATAAAAATAATTTCTTGTCACCTCTTAAGCTGTGATAATATTTTTAAACCACACAAGCCTAAGGCAAAAGTTACTGGGAAAAGAAAGAAGCTGTCACGGTGTCGTGCGGGTTGAAAGAGGACTCAAGGCAAGAAGGCTCCAATGCAAAGATTTACTCATAACAAACTCAAAACAGGTACAGGCAGGCAAACGGGCAGACAAAACTCACACTAACAACTATGAAAGACTAACAACCGACCCAGACTGAATGAACTGAGGGAACTAAATACAAGCACAAATCAAACATAACAAGGTGAGGACAGGTGACACAGATGATGATAACGCTGAACAGGTGGATGATTGAGGGAGTGAGTTCAGGTGTGGAAACAAGAGGGATTCTGGGTAGTGTAGTGAAGACTAAGACAGACAGGTGCAGACGAAGACTGTGACAGAACGCCCCCCTTCAACAAGGCGCGACCTCGCGCCGTAGAACATCAATGGGGTGGGGGGGTGGGCACCCTGGAGGCTGACGAGGGGGAGGCCGATCTGGAGCAGGAAGCCTCCAGGGCGGAGCAGGACCTGGGCGTGACCAGGGCGGAGCATGACGTGGCCAGGGCAGAGCAGACGAACCCTCGGGCGTCCAGGGCGGAGCTGTTGGACCCTCGGGCGTCCAGGGCGGAGCAGGCTGTCTTTACCTACAGCACATCCGTGACAGAAGAACCGACCACAAAAATAGTTAAAGTATCGTCTTCAGTCTGTTTTCTTTTTGTTTGTTTTTTCCTTTTTTGTTATCATGGATTTCCCTGCAGTCAAGCTCATGTGCCTTGAGCAGGGAGACAGCTCTCTCGAGGAACACCTGGAAGTGTTCCTGGATCTGGTGCCTCAGACCGATTTCCCGGACGACTGCCTCTGCACGTTTCTACGGGTGGGACTGAACAATGCCACTCGAGCGCAGTTGTCCGGGGAACCTCCTCGGAGCTTCGCCGACTATGAGGGAGTGAGTACAGGTGTGGAAACAAGAGGATGCTGGGAAGTGTAGTGAAGATGACGAAGACCGAAGGGTGCAGACGAGGACTGTGACATTACTCCCCCCCTCCCGGTAGGCGTGACCTCACGCCTTAGAACAGGGGTGGGAGGGTGGGCATCCTGGAGTCCGTGACGGGAAGGCGGACCGGGTGCAGGAGGACGGACTCCAGGATGGACCAGGCGGCCATGGCGGAGCAGGACGTGGGCGTGGCCAGGGCGGAGCAGGACGTGGGCGTGGCCAGGGCGGAGCAGGACGTGGGCGTGGCCAGGGCGGAGCAGGACGTGGGTGTGGCCAAGGCGGAGCAGGACGTGGGTGTGGCCAAGGCGGAGCAGGACGTGGGTGTGGCCAAGGCGGAGCAGGACGTGGGTGTGGCCAAGGCGGAGCAGGACGTGGGCGTGGCCATGGCGGAGCAGGACGTGGGCGAGGCCAGGGCGGAACAGACGAACCCTTCGGGTGGCCATGGTGGTGAGGACCCTTCAGGTGGCCATGGTGGTGAGGACCCTTCGGGCGGCCATGGTGGTGAGGACCCTTCGGGTGTCCAGGGCGAGGACCTTTGGCCCCCCCCCAAAAAAATTATTGGGGAGCGTGACAGATTTCGACCCCGACTCCAGAATAGAGTCGGGGACAGGCTCTGGAACAGTCTCTGGCTGGGCTGGCTGGACGTGGCTGACGTGAAGCTCTGGCTGGACGTGGCTGACGTGAAGCTCTGGCTGGACGTGGCTGACGTGAAGCTCTGGCTGGACGTGGCTGACGGGCATCAGCGGTGAAGGCTCGGCTGGGCTGGACGGAACCAGCGGTGGAGAGGGCTTTGAGCTGGGCGGAACCAGCGGTGAGGAGGGCTTTGAGCTGGACGGAACCAGCGGTGAAGAGGGCTTTGAGCTGGGCGGAACCAGCGGCGAAGGAAGCTCAGGGCTGGACGGGACCAGCGGCGAAGGAAGCTCAGGGCTGGACGGGACCAGCGGCGAAGGAAGCTCAGGGCTGGAAGGGACCAGCGGCGAAGGAAGCTGAGGGCTGGACGGGACCAGCGGCGAAGGAAGCTCAGGGCTGGACGGGACCAGCGGCGAAGGAAGCTCAGGGCTGGACGGGACCAGCGGCGAAGGAAGCTCAGGGCTGAGTTCATGGGCCAGAACTGATGCGTGTGTAGCCCACACACACAGAATCGCCGCAGACATCACCATCAATGCAGTGTCCTCTTGAGTGGACTCACCTGCGGTGTGCTTAGTCTCTGGCGGGTAGGCGTGCACCAGCGGTGAAGGCTGGCTGGTCTCTGGCTGGACGGTCTCTGGCTGGACGGTCTCTGGCTGGACGGTCTCTGGCTGGACGGTCTCTGGCTGGACGGATGAACCACAGACCCAAAGTGCCCTGTCCAGAAACTCCGAGAACGGCAGATGTAGGTCTTTGAGCAGCAGTATCTGGGCTAAGGGATCATCCAAACCTCTCCAGAACCGCTGTTTAAGGAAATCTTCCTCCCAGTATACATCCTGGTGCAGGTGAAGATATACCTCTGTGAATTCCTCCAGCGAGGCCCCATTTTGGTCAAAGAGGAAAGCCTCCATCTGGTCGTCCATTTTTGTGGTCGGTTCTTCTGTCACGGTTGTGGTGTAGATAAAGACAGGCTGAGGCAAAAAGCTCCAATTCAAAGATTTACTCAAAAAGCAAACAGCAAACAACAAACAGGTACAGGCAGGCAGAGGATACATGCACAAAACACTATGACATTACACAAGAACCGACCAAGACTAACTGAACAGAAGGATACTAAATACAGATACAAATCAAACATAACAAGGTGATGACAGGTGACACGGATGAAGATAACGATGAACAGGCTGGTAATTGAGGGAGTGAGTACAGGTGTGGAAACAAGAGGATGCTGGGAAGTGTAGTGAAGATGACGAAGACCGAAGGGTGCAGACGAGGACTGTGACAGAAGCACAAATAAAAGCAAGAATATATATATATATATATATATATATATATATATATATATATATATATGTATATATATAATATATATATTCTTGCTTTTATTTGTGCTTCTTTCTTTTCCCAGTAACTTTCACCTTCTGTTTCCCAGTAACTTTTGCCTTAGGTTTGTGTGGTTTAAAAATATTATCACAGCTTAAGAGGTGACAAGAAATTATTTTTATATCACTGTCCCATTATCACTTACAGTTTTACCAAATTGTTTTCTTTTTGCATTTCATAGAATGAATCAGCTGTGTAATGGAGTGCACCAACAGTTTCTGTTCAGTGGTTTAGCTTGTTGTGTCTGAGCTTCATCGATGTGATTCTTAATTTGAATGTCGCTTCAGTAGTGACTGCACTTCTGAGTGATTGCTATGTGGTTGCAAGGGAGTACTAAAATACATGAAAAGTGGTACATGACGTTAAACAGACAAACCAAACTGCAATTAATCTCGAACGACAGATCGGTGTTGTTTGAGGTACACAAACGCTCCTGCGTGTACACAACGACCGTGCTGTAATTTCATCAACACACGTACGCGGTATGCCACTGGGAATCTCAAAGATCTCCACCTTTATTAAATCCATCCGAGGAGCTGCTCTGTCTCGCGTTTCAGCTGAGCGGTTTATTCCTCCCTCCATTTTTTCATGCCAGCTTGACGTTTTCTGATCTGAGCTCGAGTTCTCGCTCACTCGTTAAACGTCATGCAGTATTCATTCCTCGGGTGCGTATGTGCGTTTCGATCAATGAGTGTGTGTCTGAGGTGGTTCTTTGTTTTTTATATTCACAGGCTGCCCTAATCCGCTTTGTGCTGAAAGATGCAAAGTCACTCTATATTTTGACAAAGGAAAACACTGTCTAATTGAGCATTGATTTCCCACTGTGCACATGCTTTGGAGCCGTTACCCACAATCCTCTAGGGGTACGTTTGAGTAGATGACTTACTGGCAGCAGAGTTGCTGAGCTCTTGGCTTGGCTACAATGCTTTGACTGCCAATACAAGTCTTTGAAAGATGCTTCTATAACAGACTAGTAACACTAGCACACACACACACACTAGTGCCCTTACCTGTGCTCTCTATATGTCTGTGAACAGGCCCCTCCTCCAGGGGTGTGGCTTTGTGGGGCGTGTCCTCAGTGAGAATATGAGAAGGGGGTGTGGCTTCTGTAGTGGTATAAAGTGCCTTAGGCTCTATTTTAGCTGGTGGGACATGGTTTGCAGTGTCTACGTGCACTGAAGGAGTATCTAATGGGATTTGAGAGGGAGTATAATAGAAACGGGTTAGAGAAACCAGAGTCAGCATGGAATACGTGCAAACATACAAAGTGCTGAGCTTAACAAAACCTCTTGCATTTTAAATCTTGTAGTTCGGTTCTTGCAGTTGCTTTCAAGTGTCAAGTGTAATTCCATTCTGCACTGCAGAGGCAGTTATGAATTCATCCCATGTTCAATCTGTGTGTTAAAATATTCAGAACGGAATACTAGAGTACTGCTTACTGTGCAGTGTATACTGTCCAGGGTTGTGCAAAATTCAGAATTGAACGATCGACTCTGTCAATTTATGAGAATGAAACTGCAACGACAGGAAGAGGAATTGCAATTAAAAGTAATTCAACACGTTCATTCTGCTAAATGAAGTGTACCATTTGTTCCATTTATTAATTTACATTTATTGTTTGTCTATCCATAAGGCCTCTATAAACCTTCAAACTTAAAGGCTTTTAAAACCTTTTTCAAAACTTTTAAAATGTCTTTGCTTTTATTGCAATTAAAATTACTTTCAAATTTGAAATGCATTACATTTTTAAAAGTCATTTTCAATGTCGCACAACCCTGAAATTGCCTACTATTTAAAAAATAAATATGATGCAGTATGTAACAACACATTCTTAAAACACTCATTTTGTTATTATGTTAAATCAGTGCATGCCGTTTAATTCTCATACAGTAAAATACAGTGATTTTATATTTTTATTATTTTATTTCAGATAAAATGTATTCCCGTTTGCCAGTCTGAGAGAGCATGGTTGTCATTTGGAACATATTCCGTGCGTCATCAGTTGATCTGACCAGAGCACACTTGTAATGGCAGAGCTCTTAAGTGAGATGCTGTTAGATTGTGAAGCTGCGATTTATTGCAGATTGTCAGTATGCATGTGTTTGTGCATGTGTGTTTGTGCGCTCGTGGAGTTGCAGATGGCGCTCTGTTGGATTAAGGCACATTACATCATCAATAAGCTCTGCTAGTAACGCAGCAACTAGTATAGTCTATGTAAAGTACCTTATATTTCATAATATATTAATCTAGATATGTTATATTCAGGACTTACTGTGTCCAGCACCTTTTTTTCTCCCACCTCATACATAAAACATTTCATAAAACATTAAAGTCTAATAATTAATAATAATAATAATAGATGAAAAGTTAATCTAATTAGTAAGTTTTAATTCTCAGTTGTTTTTAGCAAAATTATTTTATTTGTACACTTGGATAATATAACTAGGTTTCTAGATCTGAATCTCTACAGTCTATGCAGATACCATGCATAATTTCTAGCTTTTTTCCTACTTTATTGCTACAACTACGGGAGCCTTTGAGGGTCACCCTGTCCCACCTGTGTTCAAAGCTGGTGATTCTGTTATAGCTGTAGTGAAATCTTCAGCTGAAGTGTCAGTCACTGTTGGCATTAAAGACGAACAATAGCAAATTAACGCGCATTTGAAAACAACGCCTGCAGGCATTTATTTGAAACTACAGCAACAGAAGAATCACAGACAGACAGACTCTTATTTTATGCTGTCAAATGCGGAGTATTCCTTCTTGATATCTCTTGTCTTTTGATCATATACACTACTGTTCAAAAGTTTGAGGTCGGTAAGATTTTTTATGTTTTTGAAAGAAGTCTCTTCTGCTCACCAAGGCTGCATTTATTTGATTAAAAATACAGTGAAAACAGTAATATTGTGAAATTCAATTCAATTTAAAAAACGTTTTTCTGTTTGAATATATGTTAAACTGTCATTTATTCCTGTGATCAAAGCTGAATTTTCAGCATCATTACTCCAGTCTTCAGTGTCACATGATCATGTCACAAATCATTCTAATATGATTGTTTGCTGATTTCTGATTATTATCAATGTTGAAAGCATAGAATTTCTTTACTCTATAATTTTTGATTAATTTTATACATCCTTGCTACATAAAATTATTAATTTCTTTCCAAAAATTCATACTGATCCCAAACTTTTGAACAGTATAGTATACAAAACAAATACTGACCTATATAGTTTTAAGATGTAATGTTGGAACTTTAACTCCTTAATGCATGTCATTTGCTTAAATTAATGTTTGATTTAATTATGCAAATTTTCCTTAATGAAAGAGAAAATGCCTTTCATGTCGTTTCCTGTGGTGTTTGTGTGTAGTGGTTTATGGCCATTGCCCAACTGACCAACCAGCATCCAGAGGATCAGAGTCACCGCTCTGACCTCGTAATCCCTGTCTGAACACACACACTGACCCTGTATAATCCCTGTCTGTGTGTCTGTGTGTTTGTGTGTGTGTGTGCGTGTGTGTGTGTGTGTGTGTCTGTGTGTGTGTGTGCGCAGAAGGACGTTCATCCCACATTAAAATGAACACACACTGTAATGGTATCAGTCGACTTAACTTTAACTAAAATTTAGGAAACCTGTTGTCTTAAAATTACTACGTTAATAAACTTCAAGCGTAATCGAAAAAATTAAGTAATGTGGAATTTTCAAGTTCACATAACTTCATTTTTTCAATTAAGCATTAAGTTTATTTACTTAAAAAAAATTTAGTAAACCCATTGCCTTAAAGGGACTATAAGTAACTTTTTAGGTAATTTATCATCTAAAATCAATATTTTTATTCATAAATATGTCCCCAATGGTGTACAAATACCTCTGCCAATTATCTGATTTATCCTCGTAAACGAAGAATTTATTATATTTATATACATGGGACGGGTAAGTCCACGGAGGCTTCCATTTAGTTCCGCCATCTTGAAAAACTATAATAGCAGAGAGGGACAAAAAGTACGCCAACGCGTTTCCACAACGAGTTTTCGTTCAGAGCCAGCGTGACATAACTGAAAGCAGCAGAAACGGAGGAGCAGAGCAGTGAGAGGCGCTTGTAACTTTTATTTTTAATGGCGGACCATATACCTATGCCGAGCCACTGGATAAGAAATCCTCTTCGCCAAAACAGACCAAAAATGATCGTAAAAGGAAACGTGACCGGAGGATACAAAAAACACGAGTGAATGTCGGGATTGCTTTTTCCCGGTGGACAGAAGAACATTTACAATTAAAAGTTAAACAGGCTCTTTGATGAATAGCAGCTATTGAGTAAAGTAGAGAAGGCGCTAAAAAAAGTTTGTAAGTTTGCTTTTGTAAGCTAGAAATTCGATACAAATATATTTTAATAGAGCATATGATTGTTCTTGCATTGTTTGCATAGCTAAGTCTACTTCAATTTTTATGTTATCTGATATTTTCTGTTATTTATCATTTATACTGTGACCTCACATTGAATAATACAGACGCATACATTCTGTAGCTCTTGTAGCTGCCGAGCATCTTTGTCGTCGTTGTATTGACTCTCACTCTCCTCCTCTTCCTCGTCGTCCACTTCCTCGCCTAGATCTCACTGATCCACTGCCTCTCTGTCCTCTTCCTCTACCTCTACTTCTTCCTCTCCCTACTGTTGAATCATCTGATGATGATATCTAACAATGCACATACTTCAAAAAAATATAACGAGTAAACAAGGCATAACTACTAATTACAATAGTTCATGTTTTTGACACTCATTACTTCATACTGTAACATTCATTTGTTCGTTGTGTCAATTTGAAGTTTGTTTGAAATAACAAACCTGTTCACCTGAAGGAAAACTCGACGAAGTGCTATTATAAGACATCCTGTCATAGCATTTTGGTACATAACGGCTACCGTAGATGCAACACGCATTTGAAAACGCGAGGCGCTGGAGAGCACAATTCGTTTGAATGCAAAATACAATTTCACCGCTAGATGGGAGAAATTCTTACTTAATGTCCCTTTAAAATTATTAGGTAAGTGAACTGAACACTTTTTACAAGACCTACATTTTGGGGTTTCCCGAGCCTTGCATCTGTGGGGAGAATAAATGACGGAGGTGAATTTATGCTGCGTCATTCTTTTCTGGTTTCTGCTTTTCTTTAAACAAAAACAACCCTTAACGGTAACCTGTGTCATGTGGATCATTTACAATGCACCATAGGTTACAACACATACCCTGGCCTGCATATCATCTCCCCCTCTTCTTGCACATTTGAGCCTGTGTTTGTGTTAGTGTGGTGTGTGTGTGTGATGTTTCCCCTGTGTGGGAGACCTGTAGACCTTTAGACTACATGGGAGAGAGAAAACACGGACATGATCTATGAGTTTGATCTCTCTAGGCCATATGCTACACACACACACACACACACACACACACACACACACACACAGAGACACACACACACACACACACACACACAACTCAAAAAGAGCTATGTGTAGTTAGTTGCCTTACACAAAAACACACACACTGTCTTTTTAAAAATGCATTCTAAATTCTAATGTGGCTCCAGTGACATCATTTCCTGTTGATTCCCACACTTAATTTTCCTGAATGGCAGCTCAGATGCACCAGCGTCATGTCGCTGGAAGGCAGTTTAAAGCTTTACGACGTTACACAAACGCTCTTAAATTCCTGACATCACGGAGTCCGGGGCTCCACTTCCACTAAGTGCTTTTCCGCAGGAACACAGACAGCTTTAAAATTAGACTAACGCTACGGCGACAGGATCAACTCAGCATTCCTTGAAAAATGCTCCGCCACAACGCATAAATCAAGCCAGTTTGAGAAAACTTTCTGACTGAGTTAAATCGCATGCATTTTGTAAACCGTTCTGGAGTTATGAGTGCTTCGAGATCCTTTAAATGTGTTTGAAATAGTGCTAGATACTTTCACTCACACATACAAACCAATGGTCGTCTAATCTGAAAGACAACTGCTGAAAACTCAAAGTAGCAACTGTTGTCATGGAGGAAAGCAATTGTAGAGATATCGCTTAGAAACATTTGTTCATCATAGTTCCTGTAAATATATCATAGTTATAGTTAATACTGTAAAACCACTATAAAGATAGAAAGCTTTTTTTAAATTTGTTTGTTTTTGTTCTGCAATTTTCTGTATATGTAAATTTTCTTTTTAACATCTTACTGTATAGACAACAATTCTCATTTGTGCTTATTTTTTACTGTAAAGAAAAAATAATATTTTCATTAAAAAAATTAAGCTTTTAAATTATTAAAATATAGTTAATATGTATAATTAAGCATATATAGCTAGAATATAAATAATAGATCATTAATAAAATCTAGTAATTTCCACTGTTATTTTTAGTATTTATACACTTTTATAGTATGTTTAAAATATTTTGATTTAGCCTTTATTTTCAGTTTTCGTTCTGACGTTATACTTTTAGTAATTTTGTTGTGCTTTTGTAATGTATTTTTTTTATATATATATATTTCTATTTAGCTTTTTTATTCAGTTTAGTGCCTTAACTAACTGAAATAAAATAAGTGAAAGTAGAAGTTTTTTATCTTATATTTTACTTTAATTTTTATTTCAATTAACAAAAACTTTATTTTCACTCTAAAAATGCTGGGTCGTTTCAACCCATGTTTGGGTCAAATATAGACAAGCCCAACCGTTAAATTTAACATGCTCATTTAAACCAATGGTTGGGTTCATCCATATTTGACCCAAACATGAGTTGAAACATCCCAGCTTTTTTAGAGTTCTGATTGACATTTTAGTTTTATAAGACCAACAAGAATAACTGCAGTAACTACGGTGATTTGGGGGGAATTATGGTTATCATGGTGAATTTCTGCAGGGATGTTTCTGAGAGCAAACCACCAGCTGTACTGTTGTTTTCTGGGAAATCCCTTCTTAGATGTTGGCTGAGATTCTGTTCTGTGTGTGTGTGTGTGTGTGTGTGTGTGTGTGTGTGTGTGTGTGTGTGTGTGTGTGTGTGTGTGTGTGTGTGTGTGTGTGTGTGTGTGTTAGTGCATGTAATGATGTAGGCGTGTCCTCAGAGTAAATCTCTAATTTCTCTTATTCTCTTTGAACCCTTAAAGAATCACGTCATCTTTCCTGCGTCTCTCTATGCGCCTTCCTCTGTATCTCCTGCTCTCTGATGTTCGGCTGAATTGCAGCTAGATTCAGTGATTTGACGATGATGAAAGCCACGGGACGGGCGGCCCATGAAAAATGAAGAAGACATAACGAGGGATGGAGCACAGAGACAACGAAGAAAGACAGCGAGGGATGACTGACATATCAGAGAGAGAGAGGGGATGAAAGAGCCATCCTCTCGTTTCTTAAGGGTTCTGTACTTACTGGAACCAGAAGAAGAGCCAGCCAGCGCCTGAGAACCTGAAAGAGAGAGAGAGAGAGAGAGAGAGAGAGAGAGAGAAAATGTGTGTGTCAGTAGCTTTGTTCCAAAACCTACTCAGTTGTTTTCTACATAGACAGCTGTCTAATTCTAAGCCAGCATCCGAACTGAAATCATGAGTGACTGATCTGGAACATTCTGCATCACAGACGTTGCAAGACGAAAATAACATCCAAACTTATAATCTGTTATGGCCAGATAAAGATATAAAAATCATTCTAAATGTAAAAGAATAGCAGAGCCCACACCCCACGTATGACGCTAACGGCACAGAGGAACGATATCATTTGGAATCAGAATAGTTTTGTCCAGCCGATGAAGGATAAAAACATTGACAGCCAATCAGAATCCATCCTGCTTTAATGAGCTTGAGCATTTAAAGCGACAGACGAAAAAACTGAAGCGTGCGCTTAGAATAAACCAGGGCTCGACATAAGCAATGGCCCGATGGCCCGGGGCCAGTAAAAGAGTATGTCGGGCTAGTTGATTGGCCAGTCACTGGCCCGCGCGGGCCAGTGAATGGCCATCAGCAAAACAAACAGCAAACGTCATACACGGTGGCGCGAAGAGTGTCTATGTTACTTCAGGTTATTCATAACGTGTTAAAATGTCAAAGAACTAAGGACATTCCTAGTATGGCTGGTATATCGAGTTTGTACAATAGGTTATATCGATTTTTTTTTAACAATATGGAATGAGGCAATACCGTTTATATATCAATACAGTAGTTTGATACGAGCACATCTGAAAAATAGTAACGTTACGCAGTGTCGAGCTCCTGCAGTGAAAGAACATAGTACAATTTGTCCTAAACATGACACAAGCTTATATTAAGTGCTTTAAAATAACTGGTAAGATATAGTTAACAAGTTAAAAGCAGCAGATACTCTGACAGATACTGTTGCTGACTGACAGATAAATACTGCCGCTGTTTAATGTGTTTGAGACGTGGTGCTTTCCTCAGTGCTTAACTTACATTTCACAGGTATATTCTCCATCTGTAAATGTTAGAAAGTCAAACAAATATGTCCATTTCACTGTTAGGAGAGGACGAGCTTCTGCAAGTGAATCTCCGCTAAAATTCAAGCTTCCGTTAATGAGCGCCGCCGCGAGCACGCGCGCCAAACAGACGGAGCACAATAGAATAGTAGCGCAATAATTCTGACTAAAATATACAAATTGCTAAAATATTTGTTGTTGGAGACAATAAATGTGCCATATGTGGAATTTTAAACCTACATATGTATTTATGAAAGAGACCATTATAATGGGGTAATCAAATGCAGGCTAATAGCCTATAATTAGTTTGTGCTTTTGTTTTTATTTTCATTTTTAGTTTAGCCTTTAGTCATTTTAAAAACAAAAGCATTACTTTTGTTTTTAGATTGTAATGTTACAATGTTATAATGTAATGCGATTTTAACCACCTTTTTGCACATAATATATTGCATAGCCTACATTACATTCCCTATATTTGTTTCCATATCCTTCAATATCAACATTGTTTGGATATCATTGAGCAGGATGTGAAATAACATTTTTTTTAAATAAATACAGATTTTCTTCATCCAAATAGAAAAACGTAGAAACGTACCGAGATATATATCGTATATCGTCATTTAACCAAAAAATACAGAGAAATTATTTTTGGCCATATCGCCCAGCCCTAATTCCTTGTGTCATGGAAAACACAGTACACCTGGGTGGAGATGAGGGCATGTACTGTTTCGTTTGCCGGAAATTTCCAACAAAAGCCGACCGAGCCTTTATGCAAAATGCATAACTGCATGCCTGCGGGCTATCTAAAACTAGTGTAATCAAATTCCCCTAAACTACTGCCTAGCCCCCCTAAAAATGTGTGATTAAGTGTAAGCTAC
Organism: Gila orcuttii; assembly: GCA_026230005.1. Classification (NCBI taxonomy): domain Eukaryota; kingdom Metazoa; phylum Chordata; class Actinopteri; order Cypriniformes; family Leuciscidae; genus Gila; species Gila orcuttii. Next base: position 20,274,373 of record JAPDVR010000014.1, read on the forward strand.
ACAAATTCGTGTTCGTTTCAGTCTTGTTATAATCAGATTCAGCGCATTCTTAATTTTTTTCTTCATTGAAAGTTTTTTTTAGGTCATAAATGTTAAACGAATGACAAAAATAATCAGGCAAACTAATATACTTTTGTCTAATTTCACCATTTTGAAGTGAAAATAGACCTATGTAATGTTACTCATCACTCATGTAATGTAATAAATAGTTTACTGTCATTGTGAGGGGACAAGAATTAAAAAAAAAATAATTAAAAATGAATCCTAATGTACACAATAAATACAGTTTAATGGAAAAGTGCTTTTCCTTATATTTATTTCAGGGCCAGTAAAAATATTGAAGGGGCCAGTAAAACTCTGATCTACTGGCCCTGGGGGCCAGTGGGGATTTTTTTTTTATGTTGAGCCCTGGAATAAACAGAACGATTTCGTCCACTGGTTGACGCTAATATAGTCATCTTTACAGTTATCATTCTTCGTGTCATATTGTATAGTGCAAAAGTGTAAATAATTCAAGATTTTTAATTTGGCTATTAGTGCTGCCATCAATTTTAAGTAGAAAAGAAAATTTAACAAAGCACTTTACAGTAAGATCTAATTTGTTAACATTAGTTAACTACATTAGTTAACATGAACTAATGATGATAAATACTTCTATAGCCTTTATTAACCAATTAGTTATTGTTAATTTCAAGACTTACTAATAAAAATTGTAAAAAATCAAAAGTTAATCTGTTAGCATCAGCTAATGCATTGTGAACTAACATGAAAAACGATGAACAATTGTTTTAATTAGTTTAAGTTAGTAACATCGCTAGCTGTGAATTTGCATGCGAATTTGAATGTACACACAAATATTAATTTTTATGTTAATGTGTATGTGAATTTAAATATGAAATGAAATATGCATATATTAAATAAATTATACAAATAATCAAACAGCCATTTTGATCAGATGCTATGCTTGTTGCAGTGCATTCAGGCATTCAATATTTTGTCCTGTTTTACCCCAAAAAATTGACCAAATGCAGCATAATTTAGAAATAGGCCTCTACACATGAAACGCATTCATTTATAATAAAAACATTTCCGTGAAAAATAAGAACTGTCAGTTTTGATTTCATAAGGATACAGTATATTAAATAAATATATGCATAAATTAAATTATAAAAATAATCAAACAGCAATTTTAATCACTGTGTTCATTGAAATGCATTCAGCTATTCTCTTTTTGCTATCTAGGTAGGCAGCTCACTAGGTTTTGGAACAGAGTTAGTCTATTAAGGCCAGATAAATACAGTATAACGATAAAGATATAGTTCTAAATATCATTCTAGTGGTTCCTGTTCAGATAGTGATTAGTGCAGATTTGGGACGCTTTCTCCACAGAGGAACCTGTGCGTGTGTGTTTCTGGTGGAGTGTGTTTTGTAGGCTGGGAAAGCAGTATGGCGGTGTGCATCTGCGCGCTTCTCTTCTGTTCTCTGGGAATTGGGCCGCCACACCAGCAGTCTTGATCTTACTGTGAGCTGACAGGTCTGTGAAGTCTAAAAGGCTCTGCAGCGCTCGGGTGTGTAAGTGAAGTGAGTCGATGTCTGCTGAATTCATCTGTGTGTGTGTGTGTGTGTGTGTGTGTGTGTGTGTGAGATGCCCTAGATTATTATTTTATCATGAGTGCTGCTGGTAAAATGGAGGGATGTTGTGTTCCAAAGGATCTCCCTTTGAATACTGTACAGAAGGGAGGAAAAATGAAATTCGTGTTCATTTTTGCTTTATCTCTTTTTCTCATTCTATTGCTGTGCCCTTTTCCGCCTTTTTTTCTTTGTCTTGCTTTTGGTTTATCTCTCATTTCAGTCCCTCCTGATCGTTTTGTCCACATTTTCAGGGATAAATCAGATCCAGGCTGGTGGATAACGTCCGTCTGGTTTCTCTGTGTGTGTGTCGGAGTGTAAAGATCTCTGAAGCTCAGAGGAATTCTGGTCGAGGAATTCTGAACCCAGAAAATAATGAGGACATTTCGTTATGACGGGCTGAGATATGCAAGACCTGTATGATTTCGGAGATAATTAATTCCCTTTTATAGTAGAATAGAATATTATATAATTAATTCATCTTGATCAAATCTGATTATTGTGTGTGTACCTGATATTCGCACACTTGATGCAATTGATTTTGCAACAAAACTTGCATTCACAGCAGCAACTAAAAACAAGAACCTATAATTAATGTTTTTTCTTTAATTATAATCCATCCTTGGGATGAGACGTTAAACTGAAGGTCCTGACTCTCTGTGTTAATTAAACATCCCAGGATGTCCTTCGGAAAAAGAGAAGGGGTGTAACCCTGGCATGCTGGAAGAATTTGCCCATTGGCTTCTATAAATCATCATGGCCTCCTAATCATCCCCATATACTGACTGGTTCATTACTCTGTCTCCTCTCCACCAATAAACTGGTGTGTGGTGGGCGTTCTGGTGCAATATGGCTGCCGTCGCATCATCCAGGTGGATGCTGCACATTGGTGGTGGTTGAGGAGATTCCCCCCTTTTATATGTAAAGCGATTTGAGTGCCGAGAAAGTGCTTTATAAATGTAAGGAATTCTTATTATTAGTAATAGTAAGTTTGTCTGAGTGGAACAGTATCTACAGGAGTTGGATAATGACACTGAAACACTGACCAATACAGTGTTTCACATCTATATATGTGTGGCCAATCTTCACTGATTTCCATCGGTAAGAGTAGAAGCTATAGCTCAGCTGTACATAAAATATTGCAATCCACACAACATAATGGAGGACATATCAAAGTTCAAAAGATGCCAAATTGTTGGTGCGCATCTCGCTGGTTCATCTGTGACCAGGACAGCAAGTCTTTGTGGTGTATCGAGAGTATCCAGTGTAATGTGGGCATTTCTATTACGAAGGACACACAAGAGGAAAGAGGAAGCTTGTCTGACAGGGACGACCAGGTACTAACCCGGACTGTATCCATTGTAACCACAGCTATCCAACTCACAGCAGAATTAAATGCGCAACTTGCCTCCACAAAACTGTTCGTCAGGAGCTCCACAGAGGTCGGGCTGCTATTGCCAAACCTTTGGTCACTTGTGCTAAATGTTGGTTTCAATGGTGCCAATAGAGGAAATCTTGGGTTGTGGACAATGTGAAACATGCATTGTTCTCTAATGAGTCCCCATCACTGTCTTTCCATGGGAGTTACGGTGTGGAGAAGCCCCAAAGAGTCTCAACACCTGGACTGTTTCTGCCCAGAGTGAAGTACGGGGTGGATCAGTGATGGTTTGGGCTGCAATATCATGGCATTCCCCACTGAGCTTGATGTGTGCGTCACTGCCAAGAACTACCGGACCGTTCTGGAGGAGCATGTGCTCCTAATGTTTTAAACATTGTACCCTGAAGGCGGTGCCATGTATCAGCATGAAAATGCACCAATACACACAGCAAAACTTGTGTCAGAATGGTGTGATGAACATGAAAGTGAAGCTGAACATCTCCCATGGCCTGCACAGTCACCAGATGTAAATATTTTTGAGCCACTTTGGGGTATTTTGGAGGAGCGAGTCAGAAAACGGCTCAAAATCCCTCTGGCTGACTGTGCTGGACTTGTATCTGTCATTCCCAAGATCTATTGATGCTGAATTGGGCACAAAAGGAGGCCCTACACCATACTAATACAGGGGTTGGACAATGAAACTGTATCAGACCTCAATAATGTATATGTTGCATTTGTCAGTGTGTGTGTATTTTACTCACACGAGTTGGGGGATCCGTTGGGTGTTGGTAAATATGATCCTGGTTTCCAGGTCTTGGCTTTGAATCCTTTTTTGCAGCGCTGACAGTCCTGTCCGGTCGTGTTGTGTTCACATTGACACTGTAAGTTGTCTTCCACATACACACACTGAGACGCGTGGAGATTACACTTACACCTGAACGACAGAAAGATGGAGAAACATTATTTGACATTACTTGCATTTTTGTCAAGCTTTTTCCTTGCCACTGCTTTAGCTGTACTGTAATACAGCCCATCTGAATGTGAATTTAAAATTTTGAATTTTGATTTTAATACTAATGTCAGTCTTATTTTAGTATTATTTTATATACTATTATAGTATTTAATAATATTTAGAATTAGATTTTATTTTGATATTTTCAGTTTTCATGGTTCAGTTCAAAGTTTAGTAATAGTTCTTAGTAATAGTAAGTTTTTCCCCTAATATTTATAATTTAGTTTATTTCAGCTTCAATTCAATTAACATAAACAATAGTTACAATTTTAGTTTTAGTTAACAATAATGACTGATTAATGTGGATTTTAATATTAATGTCAGTGTTATTTTATTTATACTATTTTAGTATTTAATAATATTTAGAATTAGCTTTTACTTTTTATTTTTCATTTTAATTTCAGTTTAAGTTTTAGCAATTTTGTTATGTGCTTTTGTAATTTTATTTTTTGTATTTCTATTTTATTTCAAATATAGTCATTAAACTTATTTTATCTTATTTTTTACGTTATGTATATTTATATTTTATTTTATTAACTATTTTAATTAACTAAAACAATATTATTTTTAGTTTTAGCTACAGTAACAATAATGACACTGGTTAATGTGAATGTGAATTTGATTTAAATTCTAATGTCACATTTTTTTATTTGAATGTGAACATAAATGTGATTATTTTTTTATTAATGTGCATGTAAATTTGCATCTGAATTTGATTCTGAATAACTTATTTTTTCCACACCAATTTTTCTTTCAAGAAAAAAGACAGGGAAAAAGTATTTGAGACAGTTTTGACATTGTGGTTTTAAATGATTTAATGTGCCAAAGTCATTAAGAAATGAATGAATACAGTATGAAGGCCAGTAGAAGCCTTTCAAAGCACCTTTATAAGTTGCGCTCAAGCAGGGCCGAGCGCTTTCAGAGAGATAAAATACAGGTGTGAGTGTGTGTTGGCAGGTGGAAATGCATCTAGAGCAATGAACACAGGTGTGCTGCTGTAGATTGGGCCCAGTATAGCAGAAATGAGCGTTTGTGTAAGACCAAATGGCCCTGATCCTAAATGAGACTTTTCCACCTGAGCAGAACAGTGTGTGTGTGTGGTGTGTGTGTGTGTGTGTGTGTGTGTGTGTGGTGTGTGTGTGTGTGTGTGTGTGTGTGTGTGTGTGTTACTGTCGATCTTCAATCCAGTTTGTTCCACTGGAGTGAACATGGATCCATCAGCATCAAATATTCACAACATCATCCTGTACCTTGAGCCAACCCTCATCTATCTCTCTCACACTCTTTTTTTCTCGCTTTTTCTTTTCCACTGCCTGTGAACATTATTCCCCCTCTTTCTCCTTCCCTCCATCTCCTTTAACCTCTTCTACATGCGCTGTAGTGTGTACTGAAGTGGTCTGACTTAAGCTATCTGTAGTGTGACGTGTTACTTCATTTATCAGACCTTTCCGTGTGCGTCAGTGTGCACTTTAAAAAATTAAAGCTCCAATTAGGGTTTATAGCCAAAAAGGGTTTAACAGTCTAATGCCATACGTTTGAACCTTTTAAAAGCTTTACAAAGAAGTTTTTATTCTCTAAATGTTTAGAAAAGCATGTGTGATCTGGTGCTTTAAAGAACGCAGAAACAAAAACAATGATAAATGAATATGCATATGTGATGTATAGATGTGAGGTCACATGTTAATGTGATTATGATGTCATTAAGTTATTAATAAGTGAAGAACTTATGAGTAAGAACAACCCTGTTGTCCATGTTATGACCTCTTTAAGCGTCTAGAGAGTCATTCTGAACTGACTAGGAGTTTGAGTTTTCTCTGGGATTTGCAGTTTGGTGTGGTGTGTGTGGGTCTAATGTGCGGTTGTCCTGTTGGGATAAGGATGCTTCTTTAGTGTCCTATACGAGCAGCTCTGGGACAGCAGAATTACTCCTACCATCTGCTGGCACTCACCTCTCACAAATGCTGTGCTCACACTCTCAGATTTTCTTCATATCAGCTCAGAATGTAAAACACACCAGTGCACTTTAACCTTATAAAGCCTACTGTATCATACTTTGATATGCACATTTCTAAGGCCTCTAAATAATCACCATGTTCAAACTTTGCTGAAAAACCTGTTGCACACAATCTACTGCATGCCTTCTGTCATTTGATTGATATAGTTGATAGACTTTTTTAGCAAGTAAAAGGCCTTTTAGTATAATTGTAGGTTGTGGTTCACGTCTTTTTTTTTACTGTTGTAAAGATCTCATTGATTTACATTACAAGAATTTTTCATCTTACTTCCATTTAAATGTCAGCATCTGCACCAAATTCCATATTATTGCTCAGTTTGGGCCTCTCAATAAAATTGAAGCGTTTTTTCCTCTTCGAGTATGAGCTCCATATTCTCACTAAATCATACTATATGAGCCATAAAAAAGCCTGATGTATCAAATATCAGTAAAAACACATATGCAACTTTTTTTTTGTTTTTTTTTGTCAGAAGGTTCAATAATAAAATGTAGCCTTTTTTGAAATATAGCCACTAGTTAATTCAGTAATTTAATTTAATTTAATTTAATTTAATGGTTACTTCAATAACTCCAAGCTCAAGAACACAGTTCCCACTCCTTTAAAATTCCATTACCTTCCAAAGGTTTTTTTTTTTTTTTTTTTTACGTATTTCTACAATTTTTTTGCACTCACAAAGAGCAATTCCTAGCTGACTGAATATTTTATACCAGAGTGTAACTAGAAAAATTAAAATTCATAACAGAAATTCCCATGGCTTTTTGAATATTTTATTTTTTCTATGATTTTTTTTTCAGGTCTGCAAATCATAATATTAAAACTCCCTGTCATTTCCACGTTTTCCATGACCATGGGAATCCTGTTCAATAATTATGGCCTCATTCCTGGGACAACGATTTCATCCTCCCTACAATCGACTGGATTCAGGTATGATGATTAAAAAAGTTCATGAAGTTTCTTTATAGGTTCTTCAGATGCGTGTTTAGGTTTTCTAAAGAACTAGAGAATCAAAACTTCTTTTTAGATTTGAAAAGGTTCTACTATGACATCACAACGTAAAAGGCTTTTTGAATTGGAATCAGAATTCTAATTGGAACTGTCGCTGTCGCTCTGACGGTCTTTCTCTTAGTGTCTCTGTGAGTTATGGATTATGTGAGCGGTTTTACGATGAGCAAATCAAACAAACAAAACAAACATGAATCCGCACCGAGACTCAGCAGAAGCCAGGAACTCTCTCATTCTCTGATTTTCTGTCTGGCTTCTCTCTTCTTTTTCCTCCTCCATTCATTAGATGACCAGATCTCTCTGTTTTTCCCTCACACGCATGTCCTGCAATTTATTATGAGCGATTCATTCCCTCTGAGACACTCCAGAGCAGAAAGAGATGAAGGTATATAAAAAGCAGTTGGTGAAATCTAATGAAGTAAACCGACCCTTGTGCTCTGTTCTGACAGAAAAAAAGTTTATTTGTTTGCTATGTGATTGTTGTGTAGCAAAAAGCTATAGTAAATTTCTATTAGATCTGATAGACCATTTTTCTAAGCTCTGCCCCCATTTGTTAATGTTTTTTTAATTAATATGTAATAAGTAAAATCTCACACAACCTTCTTCTGGCGATGTCTTCAAAGATGAAAGTGATTCATAAATCATGCCAATGTTCTTCAAGTTCAAGGTGTTTTCAGTACATTGCTTTATTATAATTAGCTTTATTTCAAAATAATAGTGTGTGATATGTTCACGCTAGTATGTGTACGTGTCTGATTCTATCTGTGTTTTCTGTAATTGGAAATGATAGTTTAATTTTAGTATTGTAAATGTATTTGTAATATGTACAGCTCTTCTAAATTCTAAATTCAGTTGCAGAAACAATATTTCAAATTTTCTGAAATATTTTCTAAGTTTTTTTTGTTTTCAGCGTTATTTTAATAACCATTTTTTTTTAAGTTTTAGTTTTCAATTACAGACTAAAACGTTAGTTCATCTCAATCATCATAATCACACCGTTTTGATTTAATCATTACTTTGCGTTTCATTCTACAAGAATCAATACTACAGTAGCACTGTTAGCACTGCTTTTCACTCTCTCTCTCTCTCTCTCTCTCTCTCTCTCTCTCTCTCGTTCGGTCTGCTTTGCTCCTCAGTCACGCTTCAGTGAGAGTGGTATTCCCTCCGCGATTCCTTCCAACTCCCACTCATCCAAACTCTGGTTCGTTCCTCTCCTCCTCCAGCCACACTCATTCCCATCTTTCCATTTGTCTATCCACATTTTTCCCATTTAACATAGTTTCACACTGTTACTTATTTAACTCATTTTTCAGTGCATGACGCGTGGCTTATGTTAGTGTGGCGGTAACATCTCGGTACTCAAGGCATGCGATAGTTTCAAATGCTTGTGTGTTTTAAACTGGATGTGTTATTATTCAGGAAACTGCAATGAACATGTTGATTAACTAATTGTGGATTCTCTAGTTGAATTGAAAGAGAACTGCATGTAAAAGTCAGTTTATGCAAATGCTTTTGTTGTTTCAGAAAGCAACAACGCACAAAATGTGTAGCAAGAAGCATTTGCATTCAAATAGTGTGTTGCATGGCATATGTTTCGAGACTAATAAAATGCTGCATTGTAATTGTAATGTAAATTCCATGCAAACAGGAGAATGAGATATGTATGTATATATATATATATATATATATATGCTTTTGAAAGGTTTCTTCTGCTCACCAAGGCTGCATTTATTTGATCAAAAATACAGTAAAAACAGTAATATTGTGAAATATTATTACCATTTAAAATAACTGTTTTCTATGTGAATATATTTTAAAATCTAATTTATTCCTGTGATCAAAGCTGAATTTTCAGCATCATTACTCCAGTCTTCAGTGTCACATGATCCTTCAGAAATCATTCTAATATGATGATTTGCTGTTCAAGAAACATTTATTATTATTATCAATGTTGAAAACAGTTGAGCTGCTTCATATTTTTGTGGAAACTGAGAATAGGTTCAATAGAACAGCATTTGTTTGAAACAGAAATGTTTTGTAACATTATAAATGTCTTACTATCAATTTAATGCATCCTTAATGAATAAAGGTATTGATTTATTTTAATTTTTTTAAACAAAAATCTGACTGGCAGAAACTTTTAAATAGTGTACATGTTAGTTGTACATTTTTAAAATTAAATCAAAATCAAACATATACTTCTTAAATAAACGTTTTATTAAAAATGTAATCATTTGCTTCGTCATTCAAATTTTATTCTTTTTCCAGGTCACATAACCGATCCTTAATATTTCCCCCACTCAAGACCACTTTTCACCATCTGAAAATCTAGTCTCACCCAAATTGTATCATCAAAATATCCTGTTTTACTCCAAAATGTCATATTTTGAAATCAAAGTAGGCTATAAACAGCATTTCATACTAAAGTTACTTTTTAGTTTTTTTATTTGTAGCCAGCTAACTGTTTTTTAAAGGAGTAGCTTCACTGTAATCTAACTATGACTACAAGTATGAGTAGCTTAGCCGACTAGTTTCTAGGTAGTTTCCCCTTGACTACTCTGTGTGTGTGTGTGTATATGTGTGAGGCTCACTACAAACTAACCCCCACCTAAGACCCAGTCATTACCCATAATGCCATACGATAAAAGCATTAAGGTCACAGGGTCACTGCATGCTCAGACCCCAGAGGAGTTCAGACAGAGCTTTTAGAGATGACCTTCAACCGAACACAACTGAGTGTGTGTGTATGTGTGTTAAAAGGTTAAAAGTGTTCAGTTTTTTTCTTCTCTTTTACCTGTAACCGTTAATGATGTATTGGTTGCACTGGGGATTTGTGTATTTTTAAGAATACTATAGTATGTAATATTTCTGCATGTGTTCTTCATGTCGCAGCGTGTGGTTTCAGTGGGGCGTCTAACTGCACAGTAGAAAGTGAATAATTTACATAGACTGCAGCAAAAAAAAAAACATGTCTATCTTTGTGTGTTTGTGTACGCCAGAGATCCAAGCTAGGAATTCAGTGCAGAAACTAGGTTTTGAAGTGCGTGTAGGGGAAAATAGATTACAAACGGAGAAAACACAGCCTTGTACACGCACGCACGCACGCACGCACACACACACACACACACACACACACACACACACACACACACACACACACACACACACACACACACACAGAATGTCTCCCCAAAGCTTCTTCAACACGCAAAGAATGAGCATGAGATGGAGGGAAGGAGGGAGGTGAAGGGGAGAAATGCAGCAGGAGACAGAGGAATCAGACTGAAGTTTACATTCTTAAAAATAAAGGCTCTTTATTGGCATTGATGGTTCCATGGAATGTTTCCATTGCTCAGAAGGTTCTTTATAGTGGAAAAAGGTTCTAAATAAAATGTTCTTAACACTTCTTTTAAGAACTGTTCACTGAAAGGTTCTTTGAGGAACCCAAAATGGTTCTTTTATGGAATCGCTGTGAAAACTTCCTTTTGGGACCTTTATTTTTAAGAGTGTAGAAGTGATGCTTTCTTCAATATTTTTGGCTTTCTGCTGCCTTGAAAGTCTTTGCTCACAATTGACACAATTTGACTATTTGCTCACTCTCATGTCATTATTTTCTTTCTTCTATGAAACACAGATGGAAGTGTGTTGGATAGAATGTCTGAGCTGCTTTCCGTACAAGGAAAATGTATTTTGTATTTTCCATACAAAAAAACTCTGTAAAAGCTGTCCATAGAACTTGTAGGCAATATTTTAAGACTTTCCGCAGTCATATAGCTTGTTGTGGGTGACACTTTTGAGACACTCGTGACATTTAGTCAAATTTTGAACAATAATTGGTCACGTGTGATGTGTGAGAACCGATGCCATTTGCCGTCAATTATGTCATATTTAAAAAGGAATCAGGTTTGTGAACTACCAGCTTTAAATTTCTGTTACATTTATATTCATCATAATGGGTTTCAAAATATATTGCACACTTTAACACACTTTTCACACTTTATATATTGCACATAGACTATAACATCATCTAATTTCAAGTGAGCTTTAAATAGAACCAAACAAATATTAAATGACTACAATATCTATCTCTCGGTATCTATATCTCATAGAGAGCAGAGGATATGGCGATGCTGCCTTCAAAAACTGGATAGATGGATGGATGTTTACAGCTGATAAAGAGTAAGATCTCAGCATAATTAAATAGTTCTCTTATTTTTTTCACACATGCACACTGTTTACTGCTTCTTTTCATAGCATACATATAATGCAATAAAATATTATTAAATTCTGGACTCTCCCTCACTATGTCTCTTTCCCAGTCATTGCATTAAAAAGAACTCATTCATACATATAGGAAACACACACACACGCATATATATATATATATATATATATATATATATATATATATATATATATATATATATATATATATATATATATATATATATTACAGCTTAACGAACGAATAGATAGATAGATAGATAGATAGATAGATAGATAGATTATTCAATTTCTGTTAATTTATTCTATTATTTTGCACATCCCTGTGATATATAGTGACTGAGTGTTTATAGTAACAGGCTGTATAGTGCCAGCACTTAAAAAATACACTGCTGAAGAGTGTGAAAGCTTTGAGTATGCTAATGTTTTAGCGTCTGTGAAAACACTCTTTCCAAGGACATCCTCACACCTTCTCTCTCTCCCTCTCTCTCTCTCTCTCAAAGTGGTTCTCTTGAGAAATAAACAGTAAATATGGGGATTGCTAAAGAGAAGGAGGCATACAGAGACGTAGAGATGGAAAATGAGAGACATGAGACTCAAATCTCATTTGTTTGTTTTACTTTGTTTGTTCATTGAAGGAGTTCTCCTCAGGAAAATAACTGCATTAAAAAAAGAAAGGGAGGATGAGGAGAAGATTTGAGAAAAATGCTGACAATGAGTTTGGAGGCAGCGGAGGCAGAATACACATTATCAAATCAGCCCTCTATGTGTGAGCATAAATCACTCCATCTGCACTGACACCTCTCTTTCTTTCTCAACTCTTTCCTCTGAACACGTGACGAAGAGCTGCTCCACCTGAATTATCTCTGATTTAAACATACTACAATCTCTCTGAAGTTGCCAGATATTAAAATGTAACTAATGCCCTGTTTACACAAAGGGAAGACGCAGATATTTCCCTGCGGTTTGGCCTCTCATTTAAACGAAAACCCCGTTTTTATCACAGAAAACGATTATTTCTAAAAACTCCGGCCAAAGTGGAGATTTTGGAAAACTCCGTTTGCACGTTTGCATGTAAACTGAGAAAAACTGAGTTTTAGGCAGCCGACGTCACAGTATGCGACAGAACTTGCATCTGCGTCAAAAGTGCGAACTCTTTGTTCTTCTTCTGTGGATTTATTGGCGGGTCGCATACCAACTTTTAAGGTGCATCCCGCCACCTCCTGTACTGGAGTGACCTCTTTGTTCAAAATAGAAAGAGGAAGTGATTCGTTGCTGTTGTTGCTATTTTCAGGATTCTGATTGGCTAACGTGGGCTTGAGGTTCTCGTTACACTGCCACCTACGGGTTTGGCATGCTCTTAACAGCATATATACACTTTTCTGAAAACTGACAGGTGTGCACAATGTTATTTTTGAAAACGGAGATGGTGAAATGTCCGTTTATGAAAATAGCCGGCCATGTGTTAACGTAGCCTTTACCCCTGGTCAGAGCCTGACTCCACCCACTGGCAATATTTAAAAAATTCTGGAAAAGTGGGAAGAGCCCAGTGGAGACAGAAGGGACTTTTTGCCAAGGTCGCCACTTTTGAAACATCTCGCGGCACGGATGTAGCCTTCCAATACAAATAAATAAAACATCTCCAGTTAACTCTAGCAGAGCATTCATTTCATTCGTGTGTTAATTAAGAGGCGATCTCGCGTTAAAAAGTGATCAAAGTGCTCGTTGCCGCTGCGATCCGTGGTACGTACAGTGTTCTCTTGTGGCTTGCACACAGTCTTCACACGGACGCACGCTTCAATCTGTTGCAGAGAGACTCTCTATTCGTTCCGGTGAAATCACAAAACAAAATGCACACAAACGTGTCCCTGCTTGATATACAACCACTGATAAACATAATCGGTTTTGATGAGGGGAAAAAAAAACTATACTTCTTAGTATAGTTTAAAAACTATACTTCTTAGTATAGTTCTGGATTAGAACCCAGAACCTCTGACACGCTTGGCTGTAGTCCTGCCACTGGACCATTATAGTACATACGTAGAATAGTCGGATCGATGTATTTATTCACGTGAACATATATTAGATCTCATTAAATGACAAATTAAACACAATGTACTATTTAAATCGATTGCTGGACATCGTAAATGTTATTGTACATACATCTTATTTATGATTTAGCATTGTATTAGCATCTCTTATCAATTCGAGCCACTGGCTCAATCTGCAGTCTTAAAGGGTAACTCAACCTCAGAGCCGGTCTGAGGTCAACCCGGTCAGAGACTCCACCCACTGGCAATATTTGAAAAATGCTGTAAAAGTAGGCAGAGCCCAGCGGAGGGGGGGGCGTGCACCTGAGACCCGCTTCTCTCAGCTGGTGCCTGCTTACCTCACACAGTACCACAACATCTAATAGGAAAATTCAACTGCAGTAGCCACCATTCAACCTGAAGAGGGCAGCACTCAGACGTTTTTACACCATATATTGTAGAATTAAAGGGGTGGTTGATTGCGATTTCACTTTTTTCATTTTAAATAGTGTGTAATGTTGCTGTTGGTGCATGAACAGTATCTGCAAAGTTGCTGCACTGAAAGTTCAACGTAAGCAAAGTTAGCCATGCCGTCGAAAGTGTGTTATTTTCACCCAGCTGTCAGGTCTTCTGTGTTCGGGCTTCCTACGGATGCTGTATTTCGTCAACAATGGCTTCAATTTATGTTTGATTATGTTCCAGAAAATTACAATCGTAATTTAGCTCTCTGTGCTGCGCATTTTACGGAAGACAGCTTCCAGAATCTCCACGAATTCAACAAGAAACTGTTACTAAAACATGAAGCAGTTCCAACTTTAAAACCAGAGGCAGCAGTTTTTGGGCCACAACCACAATGTATTTGCGTGTATAATTTCAGACGTAATGTTTTATCAAGGACGTAAACAAATGCCAGCGCTGGCTTTAGTAGCCACTTCGTGTGTCTATGACAAACGCATACAAACATTTTGGACCTGAATTTGTAATTATGTACTAATTTTGTAAATGTATTTTCCATGTATACTTTATGACGTAATTTTTCGATTTGATCAAGAACGTAAACCAATGCCAACTCTGTTTGTTTATACTAGCCAGTTCGATGCTATTTTGTGTGTGTAAGACAAACATGTACACCTAAAGAAACGATACACTGAGTAAACTAAGTTTTGTGAATAGATAAACGGTTGTTCATTATATCGATAAAACAATAACTTTAAAAAACGGTATTACTCTGTCATTTATTCAGTTATATTAAATGTTTAATCAGGAGAAAACCGTATCTCAAAAGCTATAAGCAGCAGTAGCATTTTCAAGTAACAGGGTATCGAAATTCTTATATAATAATAGTAGAATAGAAAAGAATAGAATAGAATAATAATAATAATAATAAAATGTACCATTCAGAAACGTTTTGTAAGAGCCGTGTTTGGGGAGGTTCTGCTTGACTCTCTTCATTGCCTCTTTCTGGGTCTGATTCTGGCTCAAACTGATACGGCAGTCGGCTATTGACACTATTTACATTCGACCGGAGCACATGCAACTTTCGCCTGTAAAGGTAATGGGCGTGAGGTTTCCGACTACGTGCGCTACGCAGTTTAGCCAATTACAACACACCGGCCCAACTAACCAATCTGAGCCCATTGCCTGTTTCTGAGGGAGTGGTTTCATAGAATCAGGAAGTCAACCGGTTGTTCAAATGACAGAGGAGAAAGCGGCTTACAATAAAGGTGAAATTTATGAAAAATAAGGCTTTTTTAAAAAAAACACACACTTAGACATGTTATACTGCACCCCATAAACACAATCATGCAAAGAAAAAAAGCAGTAAACCACCCCTTTAAAACACTTTATACCCAAATGTCAAAACATTTTCTCGAATCGATGAACAGCATTAATAAAGCCCCAGTCTTACAGATCACTAACTAAAAAAAGTTGTTTTAGGGTTTAGTTACCCTTTAAGTAGTCTAGTCCAGTCACAGGCTGGGAGTAAAAAACAGTCCAGGGACATTGTCATATATATATAATATATAGTAATTAAGTAATAATAATAATAATAAAGTAATGTCAAAAAATATAATTCTGATAACTGTAATGTAAGAAATGAAGAACTTTATTTATATATATATATGTACATTAAATGGTAATGTGTGTATATATATATATATATATATATAATCAATAAATATTCAAGTTATATAATTGCATTTAATTTTTATATAATTTAATTATTAAATGTAACGAATACAATTAATATTTATTGATTATATAAAATAAAGTCATAAATAATTTGAAATATGCTTATGTCATGTTTGTATTGCGAATGCAGCACAATTAAAAGCACACAATCAGCAAAAAATCTTCAAGATTGCTAAATGCTAAGATGGTTACGAGGTAAAAGACATGCAATAAAATCCGGGAGACCCAGGGGAGTCACAGCTCAGGGGAGCTTACTTTGTCTTTTCAGGAAAGTAAGTAGCAGCGATGCTTATTTTGTGATTTTTACTGACTTGAGCTGTACTGAATGCTGTCGCTAACATTACATCTGTCCTCCAGTGTGACTGACTAACAGCAGTATCAGATGAAGATAGATCCCAGAAGTGCCAAACGGTGGACGACGGGAAGTAAAGCACAGCTACTGCTCACAAGTTACTCGCAAGGACAGAGAACATGTTCAATGAGAGGAGCCAGCGCAATCCTGCAACTTGTGGCTGTTATAAAGCGCACAAAGGAGGAAACAAAAACTGTCTTAAATGATAAGTCTCCAGAACACGCAGGAGAATCTCACAAAATATAATTCATAACCAAACATTGACGATAACGGACACTGAAAAAACTGAATGAACAGAAGGTTTAAATACACAGAGATAATTAATGTAACCAGAAACAAGTGCATAACTCAATCAAAAACCGTGGAGACCAACTAGGGAAACGAATTCAGGCAAAGCAGAATAGGGAACAATAAAAATTAAACCAATACACAACAAACACGTTACTGAGAAAAAATAAATTATATTTTGCTTAAAGAAAAATAAATAATTTTTTGTATTTGTCGTTATATTCATGACAATTAAGCATTACCCCCCTCTCCATTTCTCATTACTGTAATGCGAAAAATGTGTTATTCTATGTATATATGTATAAAATAATATATTTAAAGGGGTGGTTTACTGCTTTTTTTTCTTTGCATGATTGTGTTTATGGGGTGCAATATAACATGTCTTCGTGTTTTTTTTTTTTTTAAAGCCTTATTTTTCATAAATTTCACCTTTATTGTAAGCCGCTTTCTCCTCTGTCATTTGAACAACCGGTTGACTTCCTGATTCTATGAAACCACTCCCTCAGAAACAGGCAATGGGCTCAGATTGGTTAGTTGGGCCGGTGTGTTGCAATTGGCTAAACTGTGTAGCACACGTAGTCCGGAAACTTCACGCCCATTACCTTTACAGGCTCCGGTCAAATGTAAATAATGGTGTCAATACTGCGTATCAGCTTGAGCCAGAATCAGACCCAGAAAGCGGCAATGACGAGAGTCAAGCAGAACCTCCCCAAACACGGCTCTTCTTAAATCATTATTATTATTCTATTCTACTATTATTATATAAGAATTTCGATATGCTGTTACTTAAAAATGCTTCTGCTGCTTGTTAGCTTTTGAGATACGGTTTTCTCCTGATTAAATGTTTAATATAACTGAATAAATTACTGAGTAATATCGTTTTTTAAAGTTATTGTTTTGTCGATATAATGAACAACCGTTTATCTATTCACAAAACTTAGTTTACTCGGTGTATCGTTTTCTTTAGGTGTACATGTGGCAACTGTGTTAAAATGCCAACAGAACGTGAAAACATCTGATAACAGCAGCTGAAGTTTGCTGTTGCGATTACATATATTTTTTTTAACTTTATACACGTTTGTCTTATACACACAAAATAGCAAAGAACTAACTAGCTACAAACAGCGTTGGCATTGGTTTACGTTCTTGATCAAATCGAAAAATTACGTCATAAAGTATACATGGAAAATACATTTACAAAATTAGTAAATAATTACAAATTCAGGTCCAAAATGTTTGTACGCGTTTGTCATAGACACACGAAATAGCATAACTAAGTGGCTACTAAAGCCAGCGCTGGCATTTGTTTACATCCTTGATAAAAACTAAAGCATTACGTCTAAAATTATACATGCAAATAAATTATTTTATAAAATGATTAAGTCTTACTTACTGGTTGTGGCCCAACAACTGCTGCCTCTGGCTTTAAAGTTGGAACTGCTTCATGCTTTTGTAACAGTTTCTTGTTGAATCCGGCATTGAATTCGTGGAGATTCTGGAAGCTGTCTTCCGTAAAATGCGCAGCACAGAGAGCTAAATTACGATTGTAATTTTCTGGAACATAATCAAACATAAATTGTAGCTATTGTTGACGAACTACAGCGTCCGTAGGAAGATCGAACACAGAAGACCTGACAGCTGGGTGAAAATAACACACTTTCGACGGCATGGCTAACGTTACTGCTCTCCCCTATAACTCTTCCTCTTCGATAAAGCTGCAGAAATATGGCCATACCCCCTTTTTTGCATATTCCGGAGGGAGGGTTGATTATGGGTTAGTTACGTATAAAACCCGGGAGTATCTCGTTGTAGTCCCATTCGAGTCGTTTTTGTAGGCATTAAACTTCCTGATTTTTAAAAGACGATAACTCTGCTTACGTTGAACTTTCAGTGCAGCAACTTTGCAGATACTGTTCATGCACCAACAGCAACATTACACACTATTTAAAATGAAAAAAGTGAAATCGCAATCAACCACCCCTTTAATTATTCATTTAACTTTATTATATTTTACTTATATTTTAATATATTTTATATAAATTATGTATTTTGATACACACACACACATGCATATATATATATATATATATATATTAGGGCTGTGAAAAGATTAATCGTGATTAATCGCATCCAAAATAAAAGTTTGTTTACATGTGTGTGCACTGTGTATAATTATTTTGTATATATATAAATACATACACATGCATGTATACATTTAAGAAAAATTTGTTATTTATATATAAAATATTTATAGTTATATATAATATAAATTATATATAAATATATACAGTATATACATGCAAATACTTCTTAAATATATACATGCATGGGTGTGTATTTATATATATACAAAATAATTATACACAGTGCACACACATGTAAACAAACTTTTATTTTGGATGCGATTAATCACGATTAATCTTTTCACAGCCCTAATATATATATATATATATATATATATATATATCAAATGTACGTTTTTTATTTTATATACTCCGTTATATACTAACTTAATTTAGTATTTGAATTTACATTGAATTTATTTTATATTGTTTGTAGTGCCTTTAATTTCTACTGCAGTTATAAAAAAATCAATTAGTATAATTGAGAATTTCATACGCCTCAAAAGGGAAACATCTGGACACATTACAGTAACTACGTTTTCAGGGGAAATGTGTTTAATTATCATGAAAATAATGTAAAAAAAACAAACATTTTAATGTTATTAAAAATAGGCTTAATTTCTTTATGCAAAATATAATTACCTAATTTTTTTCTTTGATATTTGGGTGAAGTGTGATCTGGACAAGCCGAAATATGTGTCTCATGGTTGTTTGCTGCAGTCTTTGTAAAACTCTATAAAGTTGTGATTTGTGAGTCCCCTTCACTGCTCTTCTCAATCCCTGTGTTCTGGAATCTGCAGTGGTTCCTGAGAGAATTCTTTAAAACATCTCTCCGGGGGTCGACAACACACAGTTAACACAATCTCAACACGCTCCCTCTTCTCATGCCCTTCGAGGGGAGGAGGACACAGAGCTATAGTTATAACTCAGAGAGACAGACATCCTGGCTTTCACAAAGTCACACCGCGTTACGCCTGTAGCAGCTGCGGTGTGTGTGTGTGTGTGTGTGTGTGTGTACTGACACCAGTCAGCCCTCCAGAGCTTTGAGAGCACAGATTATTCATTGGCGACCTGTAGCTGTCACACTCCACTCTTACACCGTAATGAAATGCATTGTAGGTGCGATTGCATCAAGTGTTGGGCCTTGAAATATTTAGATGCTCTTGACTCAACATTGACATTTATTAATGGAAACAAAACTTCTGTAAACAACTGGATAATTCAACTGGATTTTGAACTTTTGTTGTCAGTTCGCTTGAATCTCCATTTCATTCCTGTCTCAGACTTTAGCGATGCACTGAAAAATATTTGCCCAAAAATGACTTTTGTTTCGGCTGAAACAGTTTTGGAGGGCTGAAAGGGTGATGTTTAATTAGTGCTCCTCTGATGCTGCGCTTTGACTGTGTCAGGGTTTATCTTGTGGATACGCTACGATGTCAGCTATGTGGACACTAGGGCTGGGTTGATGATATCGATTTCTTGTTTTTAATCGATCTTCGTTTCAATGAACAGATCTTTTCATTAATACACTCACTCATATTTCCACACAATCAGCCTGCTTTAGGAAACACAACACACACACACACACTTGTTGTGATCGATCGAGAGCCGTCAGCCGTATCTTACCCAGTCTCAGCCTAAGAATAACTTATTGATCATCAGATTGTGTTTCCAAGGGCGTGTGTGTGTGTTCATCGGTGTGTTTAAACGGCTCTATTTATGAATAAATACTACAGGAAATGACTCCCCAATGACACACACACACGTCATCATAACTGTTATGTAGAGCTACACATCACAGGATTGAACTTTATAAATTCAGCTGTATGTTTGTATATGTGTGTGTCTTTAAATGCAACTAACTGTATGTGAAATTAATCACAGCTCTTTGCAACCTCAGCAGCCGTCCGTATAGAAGAACTGTACATCATAGCAAAAGATGAGAGTGTGTGTGTGTGTGTGTGTGTGTGTGTGTGTGTGTGTTTGTGCACATGGTCATGTTTGATATTATGAGTGAAAGTCAAGTGCAGTGAAGTGTATCTTAATACAGATGTCTAAATCCTCTCTCAGTGCGTAAATGACAATCCATAAATCTTACAATAAACACCTTCTCTCAGTATTCATGTACTCATCATATATACTGAGATTGTAAAATGATCAACATGAGTGTGATCTACTGTAACACACACAATCTCACACTCATATAGATGGCTCACATTTCTTAAATATTTTATGTTTTCAGCTGCTAATAAGATGATGAACAGGGTACAAATTAATGCCTAAAATGATGATAGTTTCCATTTAAAACAAAATCATAACTGACAGGTGATACTTAACTTTCAGTGGTCATATTATACTGTATGAGTATTGTTTTCTGTTGATAATTAGTGATAAACTTATTTTTCATATAATTATAATGATGATGATAATAATAATAATGCATAAATTTCTCCATCTTCTGATGCTTTCATGTTCATTTCTGAAATATTTTGGCTAATATATGAATATATTTTCAGCTGTCAATGATAACTTATTTATTCATTTATAACATTTATTTATGTATACAACTTGTGTAAGAGGGTTAATAATAATAAATATTATTATTATTACATTATTTATATTAATATTCTAATAATACATAATCTTATATACTTATTATCTAATAATATATAATTAAAAAAAATAACTGGTAATAGGGTTGAATGGCTAAGATTGATTAAATCAGTCAACAATTTGTATAAAAATAAAGAAAAATTGAATGAGATTATTTGTGTTTTTCTTTCATACTGTAGAAAGGGTCCACATTATGTCAGTGTTCTGTTTTGTGGTAATTAAAATGAGTTAAAAACTGTTTTTACTACAGTCAACTGAATATCAATTCAACAGAATATGTAAATTATGATTATGGTTGGAGAGGCCAGAATCTGCATTTACAAGGGGATACAGACATACGATGTGTTTAAAAAAAGCCATTTGTCATTCAGTATATTCAATTTATGCTATAATTATCTAGTAGTTTATCAAACAAAACAAAAGACATTTGTGTTCGATTTGATGTGCGACTTGAGCTTCAAATCATTTTTACCGTAGTTAAATCCCTTCCACAGACTTTCCCCCAGCATCAGTGCAGGAAACAAGGAAAGTGTGTGGTTTCCATCTGGGCTGCCCATGGGCATCTCTCTGCTCCTCTGTGATCTCTGACACAACTTCAGCTCAGTTCCTACACTCATTAATGCTCACTGTTGTCTGTCTGTGATGTGCTTTCATATCTTACACGTCAGATGTAGGGGATGTATTTCTGCCGTTTTGTAGCATTTTATGGCCTGAAGTCCACTTAAAACGTCAGTTAAGACTTTTTGCATCAATCATAATTTAGTTTATCATGAACATTTTCCACTCTTCTTTGCTACAGTATTGTACCTTTAAAACTTTGTTAGGTTAATGACCCCTGTTGTAATACATGTTTATATACTAATTGATCTGCAAAATCTGTGTGAAGAGAAGCAAATATAAGTGAGACAGAATTTTTTTTTTTAGGTGAACTATTCCTTTAACGCAGTAGCTGTCATGTCATGATAGGATAGGAAAGAAAGGGTTATTGTTAACAGACTGTCAGTCACTGCAATAATCTGTGATAGACCTCAGTGTCTCATTTATTCTATTATGACAGTCAATATCTGTACAAGTAATGACTTGAGCATTATTGCAGATCATTTGTGTGCCTCCTGATAGTTATAATAGTTATTGGTTATGATAGCTTGCATTATGATAACAAGCATCTGTTTGCCTCTATAATTATACACGGCGCAATCTGATTAGATGAGTTGCTCCAAATGGTTTATGGATAATAATTGGCCTGACTCAGTAGAGTAGCTTTACTCATAATGATAGCATGGGGTAGATTAGCCATCATCTAATACCAAGTAAGTGTACACAGTCATTATTTCTGTGTCAAGTTGTCGGGGATAGTGGGATGCATTGACATTTTTTTAATAATACTTTATTTTACAATTAATAATGAAAATATATATTTGAATACATTTAATAAAAATATAAATTAAAATTATACAAATATATATGTTTAATTTGGGTGTATATATATTAATATATATGTATATATATTAATACATTATATAAATAACAAGTAGAACATAAAAAATATTTCATATACCTGGGTTACTTTTTCAAATGTATAATGGGGACAAATTGCAGAAGAGCTATGTAACGTTATTTTAAAGGTGAAGTATATAATTGTTTTCTTTCATGTTGCACAAAGAAAAGTAAAAATAAATAAATGCATAAATAAATAAATATAAAAAGAAATGAAAGATTCAATACAGGAAAAAAAAAAAAAAAAAAAAAATATATATATATATATATATATATATATATATATATATATATATAGGGCCTATATATATGTGTGTTTATTTAATTTATTTTTATATTTATTTATTATTTATTTTATTATTTGTATTATTCAGTATATAAAATTGAGGATTATATGTAATTTAAAAATAATTATATTTGTTTTATCAAGTCATTTATCTCTTTTTCATTTCTGCAGATTTGTTGCTGTATTTTGTGTGTTCTCACCTGGCCAGCACCTCGACGTTAGAAATGGCGTAGAAGTATTTGAGCAGGTTGTCTCTCTGGACGTAGGTTCCTCCGAGCGCGGGCCTGAGGAGGCGGAGCCTGAGATTGGTGAACGTGAAGAAATCTCGTAAACCCTTCATGCTCTCCATCCGCGTGTACAAGCCCTCCATGTTCAGCAGCCTGGGGCCGGCGTAGGTGGCGAAGCGTGGGCGCACCTCGAACCGCACCACCTTCTCGTTCTTGGAGCCGACCCAGCGGGAGAACTGCTCGGTGCAGATGACCCGCGTGGCGTTCGCTGCGTTCAGGTCGCGCACGCGTCTCGGCGGCATGTTGAAGGCGTCCACGCAGTCGTCGGCGTAGTACTGGAAGGGCTGCCACGTGCGCCCGAAGTTCAGAGACTTCTCCAGCACCATGACCGTGGGCCGGCCGTACTCGAAGGTGATCTGAATGTCATCCGTGAGTTCGAGGGTCTTGTTCCAGGACAGGGTGATGTTGGCCTGGAGAGGCTCGGGATAGCGCTGCCACGTGACCGTCTGCCAGTATGTGACCAGGCCGCTGCGCTCCCGGTCCTGCATCAGCTGCGGCGGGTGAGCCAGGTCAGGGTTAGACGCGTCACATTCATCACTGCACAGGTACGGGTTCTCCTGCACACACACAAACAGCCAGGACACTTTACACAGAGCACTTTTAATAGAGAGAATCTACTTTAAAGGTGCTTTAAGCGGTGTCACGCGTTTTTTAGGCCAAAACATTTTTTGTCACATACAGCAAACATCTCCTCACTATCCGCTAGCTGCCTGTCCCCTGAACACACTGTAAAAAAACGCGGTCTCTGCAGACACCCCAGGCTCCACAAACGGCAACAAAAACAAACTGGGCTAACCCGCACCACGAAACATAACAAACTGCTCCAGCCAACTGCTCCAGGTTTGGGGGGTTAGTGCGTGGATGAGGAGGAGGGAGGGTCTATCTAGTATGAAGGTATTTTTGGTGCAGATCAACTGAACGCCTGTGACATTGAAATTTGTAGTAGAGAATAGCCACACATGTGTATCAGTAAATTTGAAGTCACAGAGAGAAATGTTTTAAGAGTTGCAAACTTGTAGACTTTTTTTCTCGTCCACAAACACAACACAACAGTTACACCTTCTCAAATTCTTCATTGCAGGTGCACAAATCCTATTCTACAAATCACAAATTAAGAAACTCGTACGATCACATTTTTGCTACAGTTGCTGCAGTGAATGCTCTATCTCTTAGAGTACCTTTAAAAGAACTGAATTGCAATTAAATTAATATGTATTATAGTTTAAATTTATATTAAAGGATATTTATTAATATATTATGTGAATGTGTTCATATTTTAGTTTGATAATGTTTTTTTTTATTATATTTTGCATTTTTAAGGGATTTTTATATGGTACTAAATTATATTTACGCTGTATTTATGATCCATTTATTCTCTTTTTGAGCATGGACCTGAAAACGTACTCGGTTACTAACGTAACCTCGGTTCTCTCTAGAGAGGGAACGAGTACTGCGTAATATCTTACGCTATGGGGAAAACCTCTTTTCCACGAGATATTGAAGCAAAAAATTATCCTTAATTTTGAATTAATGTAAAACGCTGTGCAGCAGCATGCAGATATAGGCAGGACGGCTCGCGCGCCTATTGGCTGCCCTGCGGCAAACAGCAGCAGCCTATCGAGAGAGGTGCTGCGTGACATAATCCTATGGGGGCATTTCGCGCCCATTTCGTCACGTCCCGCCAGAAAAGGGCGCAATTTCGCCCTATAAATATAGCTCGATAAGGCTGGTACACTGGTTTTCATCGCCGAAGCGAACCAGAGCTGTGTATGCACGGCAAGATACGCAGTACTCGTTCCCTCTCTAGAGAGAACCGAGGTTACGTTAGTAACCGAGTACGTTCTCTTACGAGAGTATCTCTCGTACTGCGTAATATCTTACGCTATGGGGAACACAATGCAAAACGCCGTGCGTACTGGGATCCGACACCAAAGTCCCAAGGGCAGTAGCCCGGGGCTCATGTAGTGCATAATCACCATAGACTCACAGAGAGTCGGAGAAGAGAGGCTGCAATCATCATTCCCCATGAAATAGCATCCTATAGGGGCTAGTTATGTTAATAGTGTTTCACACAGACAGGGTGAACGTGTTCAGCCTGAACTGGTTAAGATTACGGGTTATTCAACACCCATCGAGCCGTGTTATCGCTCAGTGAGCGATGCACAAGCAAAACTCAGCATCTGGGCCGGCACAGCGGGGCAGATAACACTGATTTCTATACCGACAGAAGCTTGGCTTGTAAGTCGGGAACCTCTAGGTTATAAAACCTTATAAATGTAGACGGCGAGGCCCAGCCCGCAGCCGTACAGATATCTTGCAAGGTAACGCCACTATACCATGCCCACGACGAGGCCACGCCTCTCGTGGAGTGCGCTCTGACACCCAAAGGACACTGCAGGCCCTTAGAAGTGTAAGCCAGTGCTATGGCATCGACTATCCATCTGGATAGGCTCTGTTTTGATGCGGCCAGTCCCTTGGAACGTCCGCCAAACAAAACGAAGAGCTGCTCGGTCTGCCTGAAGGCAGACGAGCGGGACACATAAGCTCTCAGTGCCCTGACAGGGCAAAGGAGACTCGCATCCTCCTCCTCATCTTGAACCGAGAGAGCGCACAGGGAAATCACCTGGGCTCTGAACGGTGTGTTGAGGGATTTGGGCACGTACCCGTGCCTCGGTTTGAGTATGACTTTTGAGTCATTAGGCCCAAACTCCATACATGATGCGCTTACTGAAAGCGCTTGTAAGTCCCCTATGCGCTTCACTGAAGCGAGAGCCAAAAGAAACACCGTTTTGAAAGACAGATGCTTCATGTCTGACAAATGGATTGGCTCGAACGGGGCACCTTTCATGGCTTCCAAAACTGTAGAAAGGTCCCACACCGGGACTGAAGGAGGTCTAGGAGGGTTCAACCTCCGAGCTCCCTTGAGGAATCGCACGACTAGGTCGTTCTTCCCCAGTGACTGGCCAGACACAGGTTTTGTAAACGCTGCTATAGCCGCCACGTACACTTTGAGCGTAGATCGGGTTCTGCCCTTATCCAGCAGCTCTTGAAGGAAGGAAAGCACTTCCGT
Source organism: Gila orcuttii (assembly GCA_026230005.1). NCBI lineage: Eukaryota > Metazoa > Chordata > Actinopteri > Cypriniformes > Leuciscidae > Gila > Gila orcuttii. The sequence continues at coordinate 20,300,372 of JAPDVR010000014.1, forward strand.
GACCCCGCAGTCTATGGGTGAAAAGCCCTGAGCTTGACACCAGGCAGAGAACACAGACCATTTCTAGGAGTAGAGCCGTCTTGTAGACGGGGCCCTTGCCTGCGTGATCGTGTTTAGCACTCCCTCCGGGAGGATAGCGGGTACCCGTTGATGGCCCATGCGTGCAGGGACCATAGCTGGGGGCGAGGATGCCAAATCGAGCCCTTGGCCTGGGAGAGGAGGTCTTTCCTCAATGGTATTGGCCACGGGGCAGTGCTGGTCAGCTGGATCAGGACTGGAAACCAAGCCTGGTTTGTCCAGAGCAGAGCCACAAGCAGCACTGGGCATCCATTTTTCCTGATCCGTTCCAGCACTTGAGGCAGGAGCGAGATGGGGGGGAAAGCATAGAGGGGACAGCGGGGCCAAACGTAGGCCAGCGCGTCCTTGCTATTGGAGAAATATTTCGGACAGTGAGCGTTCTCGTTGGACGCGAACAGGTCCACCTGCGCTCTGCCGAATGTCTCCCACAGCAGTTGGATCGTCTGCGGGTGCAGCGACCATTCCCCTGCTGGGACATTGTCTCTGGACAGCCTGTCTGGTCCCAGATTCAGGTGACCAGGCACGTGCGCTGCTCTCAGTGAAAGCAGGTTGTGCCCAAGACGTGGTGACCCCTTATCTGGGGACAGAAGCGCCGCAGCGCGTTGTCGACTGCCATCATTTCCAGACAGTTTATATGTAGGAGCTTTTCCCGTTCTGACCACTGGCCAAAGAACGGTCTGCCCTCGAGCAGCGCTCCCCATCCCGAGGTGGAGGCGTCCGTGGACACCACCTTCATGCTCGAGGGAGTCCCCAGACTCACACCTGACTGGTACCAGTCGGTTTTCTTCCAAGGCTCCAAAGCTGAGACGCATTTCAGACCGACCCGGAGGCGAAACCGACCAGCGGTCCATGCCCTGGGCGGAACCCGCGCTTTCAGCCATAGCTGCAGTGGGCGCATGCGAAGCAGCCCCAACTGGAGCACTGAAGCTGCTGAGGCCATGAGACCCAGCATTTTCTGAGACCTTTTCAGCTGGACAGTTGAGCCGCGGCGAAAAGATTTCGCGGCGCGCTGAATGTCCTGTGCGCGCTCTGGCGACAGATGCGCTGTCATAGATAGCGAGTTCAGCACTGTTCCCAGAAAAGATATTTTCTGGCTGGGAGACAGCGAGCTCTTCACCCAATTGACTGTGAGACCCAGATTCTCTAGATGTTCGAGTAATGTGACCCTGTGTTCTATGAGCTCTGATTGTGATCGAACTAGAATCAGCCAATCGTCCAAGTAGTTCAAAATTCAAAAATTCAGGGGTGCGAGAGCCACGTCCATGCACTTCGTAAAAGTACGGGGTGCCAGGGACAGGCCGAACGGCAGGACTTTGTATTGGTATGCCTGGCCCTCGAAGGCGAATCTCAAGAATTGCTTGTGACGTAACGCTATTTGTATTTGAAAATAAGCGTCCTTTAGATCTATCGACATGAACCAGTCTCCTTGGCGCACTTGCGTCTTTTTTCGGTACCAGAAAATACCTGCTCTGAGCCTGAGATAAAGGTTCTATAGCCCCTTTGCTCAGTTGTTTTCGCTATCTCGGCTCAAAGTAGGTGAGATACTTCATTTTTTAGCGTTGTTTCGACTCGCGCCGCGCAACGGCGGGGGTGTCGAGCGAACTGCAGCAAATAGCCTCTTTTTATAGTGTTCAGCACCCATTCTGATACCCCGGGAAGCTTTGCCCACGCATCTGCATGAAAATCTAGAGGTAGAATGAAATCTAGGCTCTCGCCGTGATATAGCGCCGGCCGGAGAGCTCCGGTGTGCTGAGAAATAGACACTGTGTTTATAGTGTGCGAGGCGGGGGGTGCGCTGATCACAGCGAGCAGCCTGACCGCGCTCGGCTTCTCTCTGACGGGATGTGGAGAGAAGGCGAGCGGGGCGAGCCCCGTGGGGTTCGGCATGTCTGTGAGGGAATGTGGGCGCGGGATAGCGGGCACACTCGCTGCACTGAGAACACTGTCGGCTCGCGCCAACTGAAAATGTGTTGGTTTCGTTTTTACAGAAACCGTGGGACATGCTTCATGTAGTGTTTGTGGGCACTGTGTTGTGGGCACGTACACTACATTTATTGCACAATCGACATGAGTCGATTTTATTTTATTTATTTTTTTTGCTAGCTGGTGAAGCTGGCGGACGAAACAGCGAGCTATCACGGGCTGGAGAAGGCTCGGGGCTATTTCGTCGACCTCAATGGAGGAAGCGGCGGCAGACGGCGGCCGCTGTCCGTCGGTGAGGGACTCGAGCGATGCCGGCGAAGCTGGCGGGCGAACCGGCGAGCTTTGGCGGGCAGGAGAACGCTCGGGAGCGCGCTGAGCACGGCGCTTTTTACGGCGTGGCGCTACAGCGGGCTGAAGTGCAGGCTCTGAGAAGGATGCCAGGCGAGTCCTCAGAGTCACCATAGGCAGTAGCTCACAGTGAGGGCATCCGCCGTCGACGAGAGCGAGAGCCGCATGATCCTCACCCAGGCAGGAAACGCAGATAACATGACGGTCCCCGTCGCTGAGTGTGGCTCGGCTCGAGCCGCAGGATCTTTGCATCTTGAAAAGACGCAGCTCTTTTAGCAGAGAGAGACAGACAGTGAAAAAATGTGTGTCGCAGCGGCGAACACACACACACACACAGTTTGAAAAGGATATAACGCCGGAAAGAGTAGCAGGTACGGCGGCTAAAGGCGGCGATGCCAGCAACTTCAGACTCAATGGCTCGTCCCGCTATGTGCTTTTTCTCAGACGGCGTGGCTTCTCACTCCGGATCCAGCGATGCGTGATGCTTCGCTGAAGAGATGAAAATCAGTGTACCAGCCTTATCGAGCTATATTTATAGGGCGAAATTGCGCCCTTTTCTGGCGGGACGTGACGAAATGGGCGCGAAATGCCCCCATAGGATTATGTCACGCAGCACCTCTCTCGATAGGCTGCTGCTGTTTGCCGCAGGGCAGCCAATAGGCGCGCGAGCCGTCCTGCCTACATCTGCATGCTGCTGCACAGCGTTTTACATTAATTCAAAATTAAGGATAATTTTTTGCTTCAATATCTCGTGGAAAAGAGGTTTTCCCCATACAAGATATTACGCAGTACGAGAGATACTCTCGTAAGAGAACTAAATTTCCAACTTAAACTGTGGTAAATCTTGAATGCTTCAAAGCAACAGACTTAAGTTTGATCTCTTTTCAAAGACATCACTTGGCAGATTATTACTGAAGTGAAAAAAGTTTTAAAAAGTAAACTTAAAAAAAGTTACAGAATTTTACCTTATGTTATGAAAATGTGCAAAAATACTATTTTAAATTTTTATATTTTCAAAAACATGTTTTACTCTAAAGCTGTGAGAAAAGCAAAGAAAATCATATTCATTCAATTAAATGAATATGTATTATAGTTTAAATTTATATTAAAGATAGGGTAGGATTTTTTTTATAAAAACTTTTGTTATACTGGTTGAAACTTTTGCAATTTAATAAAAGCTGCAATTTAGTATGTTTAAAATATGTTAACTTTTAAATGCAATATCGAAAAAGTACACAGGTGCACATTCAATACAAGCACACTTATTTTTCACAAAGGCAGACAGTGTTCAGACAGGAGATGTGAAAGAGAGAGTGAGTGAGTGTGAGAGTGAGTGTGAGAGTGAGTGAGTGTGAGAGTGAGTGTGTGAGTGTGTGAGTGTGTGAGTGAATGAGTGAGTGAGTGAGTGAGTAAGAGATTGATTGATAAAAAGAGATAGAGACAGGTAGAAAGTGTGTGTGATGCACAGAAAAGGAAGGGGTTGATATTGAGTGAGACAGATTGTAAACTCACAAACATTGTAAAACTACAGTGAAGAAGTCGTGGGCTTTTATTAAAAGAAAAGACTGCAGGGAGTGTTGATATGTGAGCGCACACACACACACACACACACACACGCACACAAGCATATCATTAAAAATCTGGGTCAATTTTGATCAGCTTTCTTTATAAAATCACACAGTAGATGATCATCTAACAATAGCACATGCTAACACAGCTGCATTCAGGTATGACGGCTTTGAATCTGTCTATTGAGCATGTATTCATTATCTGTGTGTGTTGTACACACCTCGACAGAGAAATACACGCTCACACATGCCTCATAAGAGAAGCTTGAACAGCACAGTGCATCTTGGGAAATACATCATCTGATTTATGAAGTCAGGCACACAGAGAATAAAAACTAAATTAAAGGGGAGATAAAACAAAGTGTGTGTATGTAAGAGAAAGGCAGAGAAAGAATAAAGAGAGGCGGTAAAATGATGATGCCTCTCTGAATCTAGTTTTACTCAAACTCACAGTTTGTCTATATAAACTAGAATTACAGATGGACCGATAATCAGTTTGACTGATGTTTTTTTACTGTTATTCATACTTCAACATTTTCAATAGGGTGACTCAATTAAGTGACTCAATTAATGTATCGTTTTTAACATAGCCATTCATTCTCAAGTAAGAAATATATTGCTTAATTATACAGTTTATTGATTTACAAAATGCTGTTGCACAAGATTGCATAAATATGATGTAAACATAATTTATAATAACAGTTATTAAGCTATTATATATATATTTATCATATTTGTGCAAAATTACACAATACTGTTACAGTTCAAGTCAAGTCAAATATATTTATATAGCGCTTTTCACAATACAGATTGTATCAAAGCTGCTTCACAGTATCAATCAAAACAACTTAACAATGTTTGTTTATTACTGGAAAAAAGACATCCAAGTTTGGTAGAGCTGATCAATGGTATGATTGGTTAATTAATTTGAATATCCCCAACTGAGCAAGCCAAAGGCAACAGTGGCAAGGAACCGAAAAACTCCATCCAGTGACCTAATGGTGTCCTAACACCCCATCAGATGACCCAATGGAGAAAAAAAACCTAGGGAGAACCCAGGCTCAGTCGGGGGCCAGTTCTCCTCTGGTGTTTATGAACTAGAGGCCGAATTTACAGTAACTGTAAGGTAAAAAATTTATATGAATGCCTGGCTAAATAGATGCGTCTTCAGTCTAGTTTTAAACTGGGAGAGGGAGTCTGAGCTACGGACAATATCAGGAAGGCTATTCCAGAGCTTCAGAGCTAAATGTGAAAATGCTCTGCCTCCTTTGGTGGATCTGGATATCCTAGGAATGACCAGAAGCCTCGAATCAGGGGCGTCATGCAAGCCAAAATTCTGGGGGGGCACAATCTGAGACGTTGAAATTGTTTTCTGACGGGTGATGTGGATCATGTTAGGAGGGGTCAGGGGGTTTCTCCCCCTGAAAATGTTTAAATTCTGGCTGCTAAACATACCATTTCAATGCAGTTTGGGAGGGACAGAAATACCTTAACGGAGCTAGCAGCAACCCTCCTCTATCTGAGGTCTAAGTTAAAGTATCTATATTGTAAGTTTAAGTAAAAGACAGGTTGATGAAAGAACTGTAAGTTCAAATTCAAAAGCTTTTGAAGTCTACTTCATTAAAGCATGTTTGCACACACACGTACACTTAGGCCTACTACACATGATTTTAAAAACAGTACCATTGCCGTTTTTATGTTATGATTTTAAATTGGTATATGTGACCTAAGAACGATCTTACATTAAAGGCACATAAAGGTGCTGAGGTCTGACTTTGTGGTGCTCTGAAATTAAGTTATTTTAATATTAATATGTGATGAAGGACTTTGAAAGAAGTTTGACAGATTTCAGTGCTGAATAACACTGAATAACGTTTATTTGAAAATGGTTAATATTTGACCGAAATGTAAAAAAGTAATCAAATCAAATGTATTATGTAACATTAATTTAGTAAAATCATTGAAATACTGTAGTTACACTGCTCATTAATATATTTTAAATAAGGAACTTGTAAAGAGTAATTTACGAGCTAACAGAAAAGCTAGTAACTTGTAACTTGTACATTTAACCTACTATGGCTTATTGGCTTTGTATGGCAGGCAGTAACGTTAGCTAACTAGTTTACGGTTAGACTAGGCTAGCTATCGATAACGTTACACTGACACAACTTAAGTTAATGCTCTGAATTCGCAGCTAATATCAAATCCATAACTTTTTGATCAAGTTAAAATTTCCAGGTCAACCACAAATAATCCCACTACCTTTTAATATCATCCGATAACTAATTCAATGCCGATTTGTTGCTTTGCCCACTTACCACTTCAAGACCATCTGTAAAACATTGCCAGCTCAACGTGGGAGACGAGTGAGTGTGAGTTGCTTGAACATACACAGCAAAGATTTTACGCGCGTAGCGCTCTAGATTTGATATACACAGACACCATATTAGGAAAAAGGGGCGGGCTGATGCTGACCGATTTATTACACATCCAGAAGAATACATTTGAGTCGTTATAGGCTCTGGTAATTATGGAGCATAATAGGAATAAAGTTGTGAAAAAAAAAAATTATCAGGGAGGAAAAATCTGAGGGGGCACGTGCCCCCTCACTTTGAATGGGCATGACGCCACTGCCTCGAATCTAGTGATCTTAAAGAGCGCGATGGATTGTAAGGCGATAGAAGATCCGTTAAATAGACTGGAGCTAAACCATTTAGAGCTTTATAAGTCAAAAGCAATACCTTGTAATTAATACGGAACTTTATAGGTAACCAATGAAGTGATGATAAAATCGGTGTTATATGATCATATTTTCTTGATCTAGTAAGAACTCTAGCGGCTGCATTTTGGACTAACTGTAGCTTGTTTATTGAAGATGCAGGACAACCAGCTAATAAAGCATTACAGTAATCTAGTCTCGAGGTCATGAATGCATGAACTAACTTTTCTGCATCAGAGACGGATAGCATATTACGTAGCTTAGCAATGTTTCTAAGGTGGAAAAAGGCAGTTTTTGTAACATATGAAATATGCTTTTCAAAAGACAGGTTGCAGTCTAATGTAACACCCAGGTCTTTTACTGTAGCGGATAAAGTAACAGGGCATCCTACTATGTTAAAGTCGTGCTGTGAAAGGTTTTGTGGACGGTTTTTAGAACCGATAAGTATTACCTCTGTCTTGTCTGGATTTAATAAAAGAAAATTACACGTCATCCAATCTTTTATATCTTTAACACAATCTGTCAATTTGGATAATTTAGCGTATTCATCTGGCTGTGATGAAATATATATTTGAGTGTCATCAGCATAACAATGGAAACTAATTCCATGTTTCCTTAGAATATTACCAAGTGGCAGCATATATATTGAGAATAATAAAGGGCCTAACACAGATCCCTGCGGCACTCCATAGTTTGCCGAAGTTATAATCGATTTTTCTCCATTTAAGTAGACGAAATGGTAGCGGTCAGATAAGTATGACCTGAACCAGCTTAATGCTTGTCCTTGAACACCAGTGTAATTTTGTAGTCGATCTAAGAGTATTGTGTGATCTATAGTATCGAACGCAGCACTAAGATCAAGTAAAACTAGTACTGAGATACAGCCTTGGTCCGAAGCTAAAAGTAAATCATTTGTGATTCTAACAAGCGCAGTTTCAGTGCTATGATGTTGCCTAAATCCAGACTGAAACTTTTCATAGATGTCGTTTTCTTGCAAGAAAGAGCCGAGTTGAGCGGACACAACTTTTTCTAATATTTTTGACATAAATGGAAGATTTGAAATGGGTCTGTAATTTGCTAGGTTATTTGGATCTAATTGTGGTTTCTTAATAAGAGGTTTTATAACTGCCAGCTTGAACGTTCTTGGAACATGACCTAAAGATAAAGATGAGTTAATAATATTGAGAAGAGGCTCTTCCACCATAGGTAACACTTCTTTCAGTAGTTCAGTTGGTATAGGATCTAATAAACATGTTGTTGTTTTAGATGAAGTGGTAAGTTTATTTAACTCTTTTTGTTCTATGGTTGTAAAGCATTGTAATTGTTCTTGCGGGGTGATAATTGCGGCCGAATTATAAGGCGCGAGCAAAGATCGAACGTTTACGATTTTGATTCTGATGCTTTCAGTTTTCTCGGTGAAGAAGTTCATGAAATCATTACTACTAAACTGTAACGAGGTATTTTGTTCAGACGACGTCTGTTTATTTGTTAGTCTAGCCACGTTATTAAATAAAAACCTTGGATTATTTCGGTTGTTTTCTATTAATTTGCTGAGGTGCTCAGCCTTGGCCGTTTTAAGTGCCTTTTTATAAAGTGACATACTGTCTTTCCACGCGATTCTAAAGACCTCTAAATTAGTTTTTTTCCATTTACGCTCTAAATTACGGGTTTCTCTCTTTAAAACATACGTAGTATTATTGTACCATGGTGCTATACTTTTTTCTCTGACCTTTTTTAATCTAATGGGTGCAACAATATCCAATGTTCTAGAGAGAATGGTGCTCATAGTGCTAGTTAGTTCGTCTAATTCATCTGTTTGTTTGGGTTCAGGCAGCAGCTGAGACAGATCAGATAAGCTATTTGATAAATTATCTATGGTGGATGGACGAATTGTTCTACCTGGTCGATAACGTGGCGCAGCACGACATATTACAGCAGTGCGTAATATGCAAGTTACCAAGTAGTGGTCAGTGACATCATCACTTTGTGGAATGATATCTATATCGGTTGGATCGGTTCCATATGATATAATTAAATCGAGTGTATGATTAGGACGATGAGTTGCTCGGGTGATGTTTTGCTTGACCCCGAAGGAGATTAATAAATCTGTAAACGCAGCCCCTAACGCATCATTTAAATGATCTACGTGTATGTTAAAATCTCCAACAATTAATGCTTTATCGACGTTGACCAAAAGATCTGATAGAAAGTCAGCAAACTCTTTTAGGAAATTGGCGTAAGGCCCTGGAGGTCTATATATGGTAGCCAATGCTAGAGATAATAGGGATTTTTTTCTTACATCTAAGAGCGTAACATTTAGCACAAGCACTTAAACGAATTAAACCTATGACGAGTTTTCTGAGTAACATTAAGGATATCTCTGTAGATTGTTGCAACACCGCCGCCACGACCGATCAGACGGGGCTCATGCTTATAACAGTATCCTGGCAGAGTAGACTCATTTAGACCAAAATAATCATTTGGTTTAAGCCAGGTTTCAGTAAGGCACAGAACATCGAAATTATTATCTGTGACCATTTCATTTACAATAACCGCCTTAGGTGTGAGCGATCTAATGTTTAGAAGACCTAGCTTTAGAAATTGTTTTTGTTCACTAATAGCGAGATTTTTTGTTTTAATAACAATTAGATTTTTTCTAGATCCTGCAGTAGATTTATTATTTGATCTTAGTAAACGAGGAATAGACACAGTTTCTATGCAATGTTCTACACTAGTATTAATATCAAATAAATTGGTGCAGTAGAGACTGTGATTTGGATTTTTGGTTACTAGTCAAATGGTATTTAACATCTTGGAGATGTTATCCGACAGAAGATCTGCCCCGATTCTACTTGGGTGTAAGCCATCAGCGCGGAAGAGCCTTGGTCGCTCCCAAAACAGATTCCAATTATTTACAAAAATCAGTTTCTGCTCATTGCACCATGACAATAACCATTCATTTAGCGCGAATAATCTACTGAACTTTTCATGCCCTCGTCGGTACGTAGGAAGCGGTCCAGACACAATAATCGATGTTTCAGGCGATGTGCTGCGTACCGTATCGATAAGGCTCCTGAAGTCTTTCTTCAGAACCTCCGTCTGTCGCAGCCTAATGTCGTTAGCTCCCGCGTGCAGCACAACAGCTCCGACGCGCTCGTCACCGTTCAAGATCTCAGTTACCCGTGCAGTGATATCGAGAACACGAGCACCAGGAAAGCAGTGACTGTGCACCTTACTTTTACCTAACGTAGCATGGACGTGTCGGACGATGGAATCGCCGATGATCACAGCATCGCGTTCCGTTTCGCAAAGAGGGGAGAAGCGGTTCTGAGTGGAGATCTCGAAAACCGGGAGGGGCGAAAAGATTCTTGTCCTGGCTCGCGGCTTCCGCGGAACCACCCAGGCTTCGTGGTGGTGTGTTGGAGCCAGAGTGAATGAAATCATGGCTGATCGTGACCTGGACGCTCGGGACCAATGCTGAGAAACGCACGGAGTAGACGAGGTCAGCGTCAGCGGGGTTCAGTAAAAAATTATTTGAAAGAAATTCATATTTTTATGTGGACAAAAAATTATAAAAAATCTTGATTACCAAATCAGCTTATTAAAAATGAAAATGGAAAAAATTAAAAAAATTTCAATTGTAATAATATTTCACAATATTACTGTTTTTACTGTATTTTAATGCAGCCTTGATGAGCAGAAGAAACCTCTTTCAAAAATCTCACAACCCCAAACCTTTTTGTTTGTTTGTTTTTGCAATTTATGGTAGTAAAATAATTTTTATATTATTATTATTATACCTACACATCTGATATCTCACTGACTTGCTACTAACATCCTCTTGCATATTTTTCTAAAATTGTAAGTACATTTTTGGATGTCCAGTACTTTTCATCGAAAGCTCTTATTTTCTCAACCTGGCGCCTCAGCTTTCCTGTTGAGCGGGTAAAAACCTGTGCGCTCGACGTCCTAGAAGTTGTGCAGCATCCAATTAAATCAAACTTTTGTCAGCCTTTGCCTTTTTTATGCAACATGCATGAGCAACATGGAATTCACCTGAACAGTTTAGCAGCTTCTGCTTGACCAATTCCAGTATGCAATGTGCAATGCTTGGCACTGGGTGCAGTCCTGTCAGATATATTGAATTATCCCATTAAGTTGCTATTAAGTGTCTACAACAAAACTCATTTGATGCCACAGACCTTGTGCAGTTTGGAAAATTCAGTGACTAGTTATTCCTCAGGATTTGTACAGGTCAAATTGTACATCTTAATCCTTTCAGACACACATTCTACAGACCACTAATTCTGTTCTTCTGACTGATCGTCTGACTCTTTGCTCCCTCCAGTAAAGGGGTTTAATGTTACCCTCTTCCCCAGCATCACATTACGCCTCGACGCTGCCACTCATTTCTGCTCAACATAATTCTATTTCCTAAAGACGCACCCCTCTCTCTCTCTTTTAATCCAATGTTTCTTCTCTCTCCTGTAATATTATTGGAGAGAAACCTCTGCAGACATCATCATCTGACTTGTCTTCAACATCTGCACACATGCATGCACGCATTCAAGCACGCAAACACACTCTGACCCCTGACACTCTAAAGCTATAGTTGGATTAAGGAAGAGAATGTTACACAGAAACCTTCAACCCACAAATCCACTGAAACCCAACCCTCTGACACACTTAGTGTGCATTGTGCGTCTGACAGCATGATGTGTGTATCTGAGTCAGCTTTTGTTTATATTACAGGGACCAAATGTCCCCAAAATGATAGTAAAACCTGAAATCACCCACATTCTGAGGATATGCCAACGGCTCCCATGAGAATAACAGCTTAATTAACATGCTAAATAATGAAAATATAAAAACACAATGGGGTAAGTTTAGAGCAGGGTATAGAAATATCATTAGTACTATTTTGTACTATAGAAGTCAAAAATAAATTCTGACTGTGATAGAAAAGTACAGTAAATGTGTGAGTGTGTGCTTGCATGAATGTGTGTGCATGTGTATTTCATCTGTGTGTGTGTTTGGGTTTTCGCATGCTTGTGTGCATGTATTGCCAATGCTTGTGTGTATATGTGCATGTATTTAAATGCTTGTACTGTGTGTGCCTGTACAGTATGCATGCATGTGCTTGCATTGCAAATGTATATTTGCATCTGTGTGTGTGTGTATTTGCATGTTTGCAAATGTGCATACGTGTGCTTTTATGCACGGATGTACAGTATGTGCGCTTGCATGTGTGCATGTTTACATGCGAGTTTGTGCATGCATGTATGAATGCATTAGTGTTTCTGCTGTCTAAGAGAAATGGTTTTAATATTATAATCCAGGATCAGGTTTTCTCACTAATGAGTGTTGTCCATGTTTTAGCCATGAGCATGGCCCAATAATGCATGTGGCAAAGATGCAAAACTAGCATGTATATATCCTTTCCAGACATTCCCATCCTCCTGCCCCATATAAACACACACACACACACACACACACACGGCCGACTGTTCCAGCAGGTGGCCCACATCACTAAGCTCCTAGAGCAATTATCCGCGTTGGAATCCCGTCGCTGCGACAACAATCAGCATGGAGCTAGATCCCTGTCACAGCGTCCATATAGCAGCATGTTAAACCAACCAACTGGGACATTACATCACCGTTACACTGGAACTTTACGTAGCACCATCCGCATCCCATGCAATCTGTTAGAGTACAACATCAGTATTGTAAAATCGGTTAATCTGTCTTACTCTTTGTCGTCTCTGTGGATTTATATACCTTTAGACCTTCTTATTGTGCGTGTGTGTGTGTGTGTGTGTGAGTGAGTTATAGCGGTCTTTAAGAAACTGAGAACACAATGTGAGCCCCATTTGGTTTACGAGAACATCACTAGGAATACAACACTCTGAGGAATAGTGTACTTCTGTTCCAAAGCCTAGTCTGTTCTCCATGACTGTAGTCAACATAGGCAGCTTCCTTCTAAGACAGCTTCCTGATTCCTGACTGAGTTGGAACGTCATGAGATCCCCAGATGGACTTTTTTGGTATATTCTGTGCCTTCCAGAGATAAAATAAATGGAGCTGACAGCACTGCAGTCTTATTGATGGCTAAACGTCTAATTAAATTATTACATTACACAAAATATTTAATAAACAAATATCCAAGGGATGTGGGATGCGAACTTGCATGAATAGCAGATAACAGTATCTTAGAAGGCACAATATTTTTTTTGCTTACTATTTAGAGCAACCTGCATGCTGAGAGCGCAGTTATGATTTCTAAAAATGTTGTCTATTTAGGCAGCTCACTAGGATTTCTAACAGAGCTTAAAAGAGAAGTGTGTCATTTTTTGAATATTATAAGTTTCCTGCACTGCTGAATCTTCAGCATTATTAAAATAAAAAAAATTCCAGAGTTGAATGCGAGTATGCAGTTTGAATGCATTGTAATAACATTAAAAAATGTCTTTCTATTGATGCTTAAAGGACAAATGATTCGTTTGAGCTGATTCTTTTAATGAATTCTTTATGAAGACTCACAAACTTATAGAAGTTACTGATTATATATATATTTTTTATTATTATTATTATTATTTATTGTAGATGTGGTGATGTAAGTTTGGAGTGAGCAGGACTATTATTTTTGCAGTGTTTGGTATGAAGTATAGACATATTCAGTACATTTATCTGATTTAAATAAAGAGCATATAGTAAACAATAAAAATAATGAATTAGCAAACAGATCTGCAAACAGCGGCACTCACCTGGTGTTTCGGCACAGGTGCGTGTCATGATTAAGTGTAAATATAGCCAAAGGAAAAACCACTGCAATTTCATGACAAAATACACAAGATGGCAAAACCTAAAAAGGCTGTTCTTTAATAAAAGTTCTGGAGCGTCGGAAAGGGCTTGCAAACACATTCGTCTTTTCGAAATGAAAAACTATGAGGTCAAAGCTTTGGAAACTTTCTTTATAAGTTCTTCACATTAGTATTGTGGGTATTAGATAAACTGTACTAGTAATCTCATACAACCTAACATATAATCAATCTTTTTTTTTTTTTGTTATAGATATTATGAAATTCAGGGATGACAGACTAAATATGTGATTGGAACATTTCTGCAGTTGCTGCATTTCAAATATTATTCAGAGAAAGCAATTTTACACCTGTACATCTGTAATGTGTGATTTGTGCTATGAACTCATTGTTTATTATGATAATTATTTTTAATATACATTTATTTATTTTGTATCATGTTGCAGTTGAGGCAGTGTATTGCACTTTTTTGATTTTTTTTTTAAGGGGTTTTAGATACCTTTCCACTGTTGTATCTAACTATAACATGGTAAAATCACTGTAGTGCTTCCTTCAGATGCTTATTGCATCAAACTGCATTAGTTTAGAACAAAGAATATGAAAAATATATAGCATACAAAACATTTCCATATTTTCTATATCAAGTACTCCAATAAAGCATGTAATAATGTCCACAAGCCTTTATTCTAGATCTCCAGAACTCTTAAAAGTGTTCTCTCTGCTTTATTGTTTAGTTTTATATAAAGAAGTGTTGGTCAAATTGAATGTCTGTGCGCTGACATCAGTGAGATCAGAGTGAGGCGACAGATTCATCCTATTAAAGTAGTACACCAGCTGTCTATTGTCTTTCACTGTCCATCTCAAGCTGTTTTCACTCAGTTCTTTCCCTTTGTTTCTGTACTACTCTCTTTCTACAGTATGTAGTATGAATACTGTGCACAGTAAGCACATTTTCTGTGTGCACAGAAAACCCAAATGACTACTTTTGCCCAAACGTGCAGAATACAATCTAATGAAAAAAAAAGGTTCAGTGTGGTTCTATGTAGAGACTAGGGGTTTTTGACTCAATTTTAAAGAACCATTTATGTCAAAGATTCTTGAGAGTAATGAGCTGTTTAATTCATAAAAGTTAATTAAAATTAACAAAAAAATTAAATTAAAACTAAATCCACAAAATGATCCCATGATAGGAACCCATTAAAGGTTATATGAAGTGCCTGAAAGAAGCCTTTAAGGTTCTATTTAGAATCTTTTCTTCTGAGAGTGACGTACGGTGTGAGTCTGAGTAGGTCCTACATTTGAAATTGAACTTACTTCACGACCGTTAAAAAAGTATGAATAAACTTCAGACGTACTACATCCGCCCATTGTTACTTCAGTTGCATTGCTTCACTGCCATTCACAACTCCTCTCCTGTGGCCTCATGGGATAGTAAAGTGTCCACAGAATGCGCACTTAAGAATCTCACCGGAATTGGTAGGTCATCCGGCTACTTTTCACCTACTGAACACTATGGATTCAGACATACTACTCTGTTGGTACACTGATTTCGCATACTGTAAAGTAAAGTATTCGATTTCGGACGCAGCGATAGTGTATCGCATAATGCAGTGTATTCAACTTCACAGCGTGTTGTTTTTTGTGCATTATTGAATGGTAGAAAATATTAAGCATGCAACGTAGGGAGATCCAACTTTGTGAAATGGGATATTGCCTACTGTTTCACTTGCTATTTTTAAAAAGTAGTATGTTTGGTAAGTAATAGGTTAGCATTCTATTCTGAACATAAGCAGTGTCTCATTGTTTTCTATATTCTGTCAAATCTCTTCTCCCTTCTTCCTGTTTCCTCCCCCTCTTTCTTATTCACTTCCCGCTTCTCTCTCTCTCTCTCTCATTTCTATTTATAGCATTGGCTCATTTGTGCCTCTAAATCAGAGAGCTCTGTTGTGTAGCACGAGGGTTTTCTACTTTCGTACACACATGACATATGTTTGCGCATTAACACGTCTCATTGTTTCATGTGCCTTGAGGTTCTGCACTTTTAGAGGTGTATGCATGAACGACATGCTTATTTAGTTTGTGTGTGTGTGTGTGCGTGCTCCCTTTTTTCCGCTGAACTAAGCTGTGATTCCCCCATCATTAGGGATCTCTCTCTCTCTCTCTCTCTCTCTCTCTCTCCCTTTTTCTTTCCTGATAATATGAACAACTCAGAAACCACTTGAAAGAAAACTATGCCACAGAGTACAAATTTTAACTTTTGTCACATGATCTGCCAATGGTCGGTGAATTGAAAGATTTTAGTGATAAATATGTATTACTGGGCATGAAACCCATGTATTTTGCATTATTTTATTACAAATACATTTTGTACCTATGACAATGGACTCATTTAGCTGTTTTCCATGCATTATTGTGAGAAATAGTGCAGGTCATTATCACAATTGCAGAATCATAAACTGTACAAAACAAGCCAGATGTCACATAAACACGAAGAGACATTATGATTTAGGTGGCTTCGTGTGAGAAATATTTGTCACCAAATGATGTTCTAAAGAAGAAGAAAACGGATTTATATATATATTTCCACTGGTAAAAGTGTTTTGAGTCATGACAGATGTTGTCTTTAGTAGACAGTTTGATTTGCATGTATTAAATTGCAGTTTAATATACCAACCTACTGAGGAATAACCCTGAAAAGTACATTTTTACTTACATACGCAGCTCAGTGAGTGTTAATTTTGGACCCTGGGCAGAAGAATACACAAACTGACACACACACACACGCACACACATACTGTTCTGCTCAGGTGGACACACACACACACATAAAGCATGCAACCACAGCAATGGACACAAAACACACACTAACTCAAACAGACTAGAAAAAGAGCAGCTGTTGTGAGATATTATTACTATCAGCATAAAATAACATTTGCTGCTCATTTGCGTAATTTGACATTTCTGACTGAAACGGTATGTTGTGCAAAGATAAAAAATGTTGAACAGAACTTTTATTCATTGGGATGTTTAGTTTCTCAATATGACAGATGGTTATAAAATACTAGTACTCAGTGACATCAATCAAAAAGGAAAGTATCATAGTAGAAATCATATCTTATAGGGTCATTAAAACATATGTACATTATTGGCCAAAAGTGATGTCCGGATGGTATATTTGTTTTTAATGACCCTACAACTTTGATTAAACCATCAAAATATGAGGAAAATGTATACACTCCCTCTTTGCATGACTTTTTTCTCTAATAATTGTGTTTTTATAGTCTTACTTCCTCCTTGTGTGTGTGTGGGCCAGGTTTCATTAATGTGCAAACATGGACAGTGTTGAAGAGTTCATCTAGCTGAAGTTTAGAAAATTGTATAAGTTAGTTCACAACAAGACATTTAAGTTTTAATAGATGCTCTTTTTGGACTTCACAGGAAGTTGCTGAGCGCTGAAACGTTTTCATAAAACAAACTGTATTTCAAAAGATCCCCTTTTGTAAAGTTTAATCCAGTAATTTTAACCAGTCTGTCGGTTAACTGTACTCGGTTTCCACCCCGCTTTTCTCTGTCATCTGCGTTAGTCATTTTCTTGGAAGAAGAGATGCTAGGGAGGATCCCGTCTGTTGTAAAGTGCTGACTGTGCCAGCCTGCCCGACCTCGTCATGTCTAGAATGTAAAAGGAAAATGTTCGGGCGCGCTGTGGATGTCTGCTTGCGGGACCATTAAGGGCCCCATCAATATTAAAGAGCTTGGGACGACCTGAGGAACATTCCAGAGGCCAGTCCATTAACGGACGACTCCAGCACAACAATTCGAGACTCGAGGTTTGTGTATGTGTGAGTGTGTGTGTGTGTTAGCTTTTCCCCTCCTGGTTTAAGTAAGAATCCAAATTTTCAGAGTAACTTTCCACGCCAAATCCATCTAGAGTTTAAAGGGATAGTTCACCCCAAAAATTATAATTCTGTCATGATTTTCATACCATAAAACACAAAAGGAGATGTTTTGCAGAATGTTCACACTGTACTTTTCCATGCAATGACAGTAAATTGCGATCAAATGCAATCAGCTTTTTTTTTTTTTTTAATGACCAAAAAGCATCATAAAAGTATAATAAAAGTAGTCACACATACAATTTGAGCACCATATTCCAACTCATGTGAGTTTGGAACAACATTAGGGTCAGTAAATGATGACAGAATTGAATTATATCCCTTTAAATTGTGTTTGCGTAAATGTGTGAGTGTGTGTTAACTTTTCCAGTCCGGGTTTAAGTAAGAATCCAAATTTTCACAGTAACTTTGCAAGCCACAATATTCAAACAAATCCATATAGGGAGGTGTAAAGCGATAGTTCATAATTCTGTCATCATTTACATACAATAAAACATAAAAGGAGATGTTTCGAAAAATTTTCACACTGTTCTTTTCTATGCAATGAAAGACAGATTCTGTCAAGCTAAAAAAAATAACCCAAAAAAGCTTAAAAAGCACCATAAAAGTTGCCATACATACAATTTAAAAGTAACTACACTACAGTGTGTGTGAGAAAGAGAGTATGAGAATATGGGGCTCCTTTAACCGAACATTAAACACATCATTAACTGTTAAGTGTGTGAGAAGCAGTGTCCATTTCCGGCTCTCATATGAGACCAATAACTGTCTGTTTTTTTTTTCTCTGAGTCCCGTTAGCAGCTTCATTGTGAAAAGTCTCAATTCCTTCCTAATCATCTGTACAAAACGTGTGTGTGTGTGTGTCTGTGTACGACATTGCAGTGTCTGGATTATTTGATCAGTGCTGTATTACCTATTTTCCCTTGATTTATGCTCTTGTTCTCCCTGTGCCAGACAGGAAGAAACAACCTTGAAACCACCCAGAACAACTGCATAGTAACACCTTGGCAACCACCCACAATATATATAGATATAAACCGAACTCATTGACTGATGGAATATCTTTTGATTCTGAATCTTTTCATCATAATCTCAATTTAGGTGCACCAAGTGACCTCCTTGCCCTTGAGAATGACCTCCTTGCCCTTGAGAATAATCTGCTGGCCTGCTGTCAGGGAGGCGAAATTCAACATCCTCCCGGTCATCTGTTCCTGTGAGCCTGACTCTGCCAACTAACCCACGTGGGTAAACAACACCTCGGCCTTCTGCTCTCCTCGCATGCTGACCTCAGCTGCATTTTTTCTGCTGCGGTCGGTGACCTGCATGGCAGATCTTGATCAAATTAACGCTGCTTCAAAACCTCCGCCCACATGATGGGCGCAGGTTGGCACCGTTCTGCGAGCCCTGCTTAGTTTGACCACGGTGGTCAAAAAATGGATCGGGAAACAAACCGGAAACATCTGCCTTGGTCCGTCCCATCCCAGGTACTGAGGCTGCACTTATATGGTTCAAGTGGCCCAATTCCGATTTTTTCCTCCCATGTGGCACAGATCAGATGTGACCCATGAACGTATAAGAAGGAAAAAAGCACAAGGATTCTGATATTCTCAGATCGGTTTCAGGCATCATTCATATGTGGAAATATCGGAATAATCGGAATGTGTATTTGCGTCTGCCATGTAAGCAGACAGACCGGTTATTCACCAATCAATGTGAGTCGTACGTCATTGTATAATCTCAAACCTTTTTTCAACACCTTAAGAGACCGATGTTTTGCTGACTTGGTGCGGAAAGCAAAAGCTTGTATTATCATTTCATCTGCGTCCATTGCAAATCGCATCGTTTTTTTTTTCCTTTTCGGCCTAAGCTTTTTCGGCTCAGTACGTCAGCCTTGGGTTGTTTCGCCAAGTTTATTGTGTAAATGCAGATATCAAATATGGGTCACTTTTAATAGAAGATGTAATCTGGTCGGATATTGTCAACAAATCGGGAACTGGGCATCAAGACCTGCAGTGTAAATGCGGCCTTTGATTAGTGTACTACTTCTTTATGTATAGTTCATATAATCAGTTAGTCAACCCCACACACTTTTTAGGCAATACTCATTATATTTAAAGAGTTTTATTTTAAAACAAAGCTTTAACACCAAGCAGAATCCAACACTGTAAAATATAATTTTGTTGAATTTTTAAATAATAAATACTATTTCAGTCTTTCTTCTTCAGAATTTCACGTTTAATTCAATGTGTTACTTGCAGTTTCTTTGTCATTAATAGTGAAATTTACTAGCAATTTCTGAGTGAAAATTGTTTTTACACCAATTTTTTTATTTTCAGTGTGTGCAAACTCAATGCATTAGCAGTTAACCGAATGAATGAGTGCAACTGGTAAGCAGTAATCTTAATGTGTTGAGCGCCCACTTCCTAGCTTATAGGAAAGTCCGTTACGGCTACTGGGAAAACGTTACATCACTTAATTAATTGTCTTTGTCAAGCTAATGAGCGGAAGAGGCAGGCAGGAAGAAACACATCACTGTCAAGCCTGCTGACCATGTGACATGTAAACTCTGAACTTCTGGTTGTGAGAAGCAGGAATTAGCATGCTGTATATTTATATCACACCCTACTTCCCTATTTCACACACTATCTGTCCTAAATAGTATGCAAGAGTAGAATTAATATGTCCCCTGATCATGGCATGTTGACAAAAGCAGGCCAAAGTTGCCTGGGTGGTCTGCTATTTCTGGTTGTTTTTGAATGTCAATCTGATATGTTTTTGGGGTAATACTGATATAATGTATGGGCTGTTACTTTTACTGTTACTGATTTCTCAGAACACCTCCACTACCATTCATAAGTCTGAAAGAAGTCTCTTCTGCTCAACGAGGCTGCATTTAATTGATCAAAAATACAGTAAAAACAGTAAATTTGTGAAATATTATTACAATTTAAAATAACTGTTTTCTATGTGAATATTTTCAAATGTAATTTATTCCCATGATTAAAGCTGAATTTTCAGCATCGCTACTCTTTTAGAGACATTCGTAATTAGTCACATGATCCTTCAGAAATCATTTTAATATGCTGACTTGCTGCTCAAAAAAACATTTATGATTATTATCAATGTTGAAAAGAGTTGTGCTGCTTCCTATTTTTGTGGAAACCGTGATACAGGATTCTTTGATGAATAGAAAGTTCAAAAGAACAGCATTTTGAAATAGAATCTTTTGTAACATTCTTAATGTATTTGTCACTTTTGATCAATTCAGTGCATCCTTGCGGAATAAAAAAATGAATTTATTTTTCAAAAAACAAAAAAATCTTTTAGATAGTAGAGTATATCTGTCATGGGAAATGTTATGTGTGGTATCCCACTTACTGGATTTTTAAGCATAGTTACCCCAGTCCACATTACTAACAACATCATTTCTTCCAGTGCAGTTCAGAGGACTCACCAGTGTGCAGAATCTCTCCGGCGGGTTCCCACAGGTGATGCCCGGCGGCTCCACGCGGATGCGCATGTACTCCTTCATGAACTGGGCTTTGGGTTGGCACGCGTAATGCTCCCACACGGCGCCTTCGTCCGTGCTCACGAGAGACTTGCACAGTTCGTACTGGCCTCGGGCTCTCGCCAACACATGCACCAGCAGGTAGAAGAGTCCCGCGCGCGCACGCATGGCAGGCACGTGACCGAGAGGGGGTTTCCGAAGGGAAAGGGACCACCGTGGGTTCAGAGGTGGGACACGTTAACATGGAACAGCAGCACCGGTGGTCAGGTTAAAACATCCCATAACTTCGCCACAGTCATGCTTTCCTTTACTCCAAGAGGAAAAAGTCAGATATATAGAAAAAAAATGTGCACGTGATTTGTTGTTATGAGGTTGAGGGAAATTCTTGTAAAGCAAGTTTATTGTTGTGTGTATTGTTTGCACTGAGAGGGCAAGTCTTACTTCTGTGTGTTTGGACACTGTCCTGATGTGTGATGCTTCTACTCAGACGTACATCCATAGCAGCTCCTGGACTGCGTCACCACAGAGCATATTTATGTGCTGAAGGTCTGTGTCCCACACATGAAGTGTGTATCCCCCTTTCCAAACTCAGAAGTATCCGCCTGATCTCATTCTTCAGACTTCAGCAGCTGCTGTCCATGGTCCTGAAAACAAACACCACACAATTTAGTGCTCATGTTCACTCGCACACAAGCACTTGATGTCAGTCTGTTTTTCTTTAGCAATGCTTTCCGCTGATGGTCTAATTTGCCAAACCCCCACTAAACAGACGTTGCATGTCATCCTGTGAACCACCACCAGTCTGGACAGATGGCTGATCTCGCATACAACACGAGTCTAGAGTGAAGAACATGCGTGGTACACACACACAGACACACATTTAACAGGCAGAAATTATATAAGACAGGACTTCAAGGAAGAGCAGAAAAGGGGATGTGCATTATATATCACACAGATACTACCATATATTGCATACTGATAGTTTCCTGAATGAACTACGTTTCATTTTCATAGGGAAAAGGGAGGAGTGAGGAATGGTCTCACATGTGCAGATACGCACATAGTGATGGCATCAATTTCAGAGGTTGCAAATGCAGTGAATGTACAAATATTTGATCAGGTAACGTAACCATTGAATAAACTGGTTTTATTCGAGTAAAAAATATTTCAACCTGAATTAATCAAACTACATTAATAAATGTTTAAGTCAGATCAGGTGGCTACCTAATAGAAAACATCATCTTTTAACCGACAATTTAGAGGCAACTTGTTTTTTTTTATTTCATTTTTTTATATTATTCAACTCTGTAATGCATTGTACAAATAAAAATAATTCCCTGCACAAAGCATTACATTTGTTTAGGTTTTATTTTAAAGTTTGAATTTATTTACATTTAATCAACATTAAATGTAAATAAATACAAACTTTAAAATTAGTTAATGTAAAATTAGTTAATGTTTTTATATTTATTCAGTGATATATGTTCCTGCAGGTAACACTGAGCTTTGGCTTTGAGAGGCCAATTGTGGTGAATTGGAAGTCATTTGTACATTTAATAGTTACATTTCTGTAGGTTGGTTAATGTACATTATATATATATATGGTAACACTTTATTTTACAGTATCCTTGTTACACATGTTACATGTACTTACCATAGTAATAACAGTAAAATATGCATAATTACATGCTACTAACCCTCAAACAAACCCTAATCCTACCCTAACCATATAGTAAGTACATGTTGTTAATTAATATTACTCAGTACTTAAATATGTAATTACTTTATAAGTATATAAGTCTTACCGTAATGATTGCAATATCAGCCACAACTACAGTACCAGTTTTACCTCCAAATTGAACATATTTACAGTGCAGAGTAGTACATAACGGCAAAATCCCATTCCTGTTATTTTGAATTCTTCATTCACCACCAATCTGATCATTTCAGAGATTAATTTAGTATAGAAAAGTAATTAAAACTGTTAGATATTATATTTTCTCTTTGATAAACGTAAAAACGTACAAGTTCCACTTGCTGACAGAACAGGCTACTCCTCCATTTACTGTACTGTAAAACATCTCAAACAAGCATCGATATTCCTCGTACACACTCTGGAGGTAATCCAACATCCGTAATGTGACACAAAACGTGACTAAAGTTGATAACTGTTGTAGTTTAGCATCAGATAACAGTTTTAAATCGTCTTCCCTCTGCAGAGCGGACGGGGTGTGTCGCGCGGGTCCCGCGTGTAAAGATGAGCAACTGCGAGATGGAGCTCCAATAAAACACATTCCGCGGTGCAACTCGGTAAGAGAGCTGCTTTTACGTTTAAACTGGAGCAGAAACAACTTTTTGGGGTGTCCAACATTAATCAAAAGTGAGATGCTTTGACAGGCTCGCTTCTGAAACGGGAGCTGCGTGCATCCGGGTTGCTGAAGTAGTTGAGATGGACTCACCGAGCGCCCGAAACAGCATCGCCTCCCGCAGCAAGGATGCGGTTCTTCCGTGTTTGTTTTTTTATTATTCCTCCCAGCCGGAGAGTTTTTTTAATGCACACTCTGTCGGTTCGTCACGGAAGGACGGTGCCCTACTTCTGCAGGAGATGCTGAATTACTGGAGGAGGGTGTGTATGTGTGTGTGTATGTATGTGTGTATGTCCGCGCGCGTGTGTGTGCGCGAAGTATCCAAAAGTGAGAATATGGACTTGTAGTGCGCGTGCTGTCTACTTTACTGGATCAGATTTGCCCTGTGTGTTCAAGGGCAGAAAGCTTCATGGCAAATCTCCCTCCTCTCTCTCTCCCTCTCCCTCCCTCTCTCTCTAATCCATTTAACCATCACTCTCAATCACTATCTGCGGGTTTGAGTCAGGCTGGCCCGGCTGTTCTACTGTCTTCTGTTCTGAGGGGCTGAAACTAAACCGCGCTCTTGAGACACCAGGGAATCCGCATTTTAACGCAGACCTCCCTGCTTGGGGAAGCCTCTGACGGTTCACATTTGTCCTCTTTTTTTTAATGGATACTAGTTTCCTTGGACTTTCATTTAAAAATGCTGATAGAGCAAGTCAGTGCAATATTTGCTGTTTAGTGGTCAGGGCTGGTATACAGCAAATCTCCAAAGAACCACAAACTCAAGTACCCTTTACAAGTAAGCTAAGGTTCTTTATTGGCCTCAATGGTTCCATGAAGAACCTTTAACATCCATGGAACCTTTGTATTCCTCAAAAGGTGCTTTATAGGGGAAAAAGACATATTTGTAAAGTGTTCTTCACACTAAGATAAAAAGAAGTTATTTTAAAAGGGAATTATTATGCCCCTTTTTACAAGATGTAATATAAGTCTCAAGTGTCCCCAGAATGTGTCTGTGAAGTTTCAGCTTAAAATTTCACAGATAATTTATTATACCATGTTGTAAATAACCATTTTTGAGTGGAAGGGAAAACATGCTGCATGTATCTTTAAATGCAAATGAGCTGCGGAGGCCCCACCCACTTTCCAGAAGAGGGCAGAGCCTTTACAGCTCCTGCCTCCAATAGTATCTGTCTTGCCAGAAATTAAAACATCTGTTTGGTTTTGATAATCATCTCTATCACGATCACGCACACGTGGCATTACAGTTCTTCATCATCATGAAAGTTTATTATCTGCATCCGTTTTAAAGCCATATCAGTCTAAACTTCTGATATATGGTTTTCTGAGCGCACACATCGGAAGCAAAAGATCAGAAAGCTGGATGTCAGACGGCACGTCTCGTGACTATTAAACTAAGCTCTCTTTTTCGTCTTATTGCGCTTAAACTGTCAAAAGCACACAAAGTTCACATAAACACAGTCGGTTATGTCTGTGAACATAAACAGCAGGGGAAAAATCGCATGTATATACGATCCGTGTATTAAAGTGACAGCAGTGTAATATACAGTACCTACCGCTATATATGCTTTTAATATGAATCAAACAACAAAAGAAAAACAAAATCACTCACTCTTGCTGAATAACTTTAGTAGCTTTAATAAGAATACATTTCTTTCATAAATGCTACTGTTAAATGCTCTGGCGAGGACATAGACATGGAGGACTGTGTTCAGCTCACTGAAGGCGGGTCTATCCTAGTAGGGCAGAGTCCATCAGCAGTGCCTTCACACTAAAATTTACTATTTGAAATCAGACTTTTTGAGTTTGAATTTACATTTCCAATACATACAATGTGTAATTGTACAGCAGTTCCCAAAAAGTACACTTAGGAAATAAAAATATAAAAAATGTCTTTATCTATTTAAAAAAAAAGTACATGTACTGCATTAGATTAAACTGGGAAAGGCCACAGCACTTGCATATTGTTGTCCTATTGTTAGTTTAACTGCTTCTATTGTTCTCATTTGTAAGTCGCTTTGGATAAAAGTGTCTGCTAAATGAATAAATGTGAAATGTGAAATGTTTTTTAAAAAAGTACACTTTTCAAATTAAGGTTTGTGGGTTTGAAATGGAAATGTGGGTATAAAACACTATATAGCCTATTATGTTAAAAAAATAAGGAAAAAGTATACTGACATTTTGGGTTGTTTGTTGTTAGTGGAACATGTTGATAATTCATGTGATGAACTATAGTTCATAAGACACCTGCGTGAACTGACTTCACACATCCACTAAAAATCACCAAAACACCAGTTGACTGAAAGACATTGAGCGAAAATGATGAAGAAATTGAAGGATCCTACAGCATTTGAGACCCATGCACGTAATGCACTTGCTTTGAAATTTTGTTATTTATGCAATGAATATGTGCCCCATGCAGTGCGGCTTAAGGGTCCAGACTTTTTGGGGTCACTGTGTGTTCTGATATGCAAATACAGTATTTCTGAGTTCCCGTTAAGGCCAACAGGTCAACTGATTTGCGTCAGTTCTCTAGTTTACTCGCGTTAATGCAAAGTCATGCATTATTGCTTAAAAAGCAATGGGATTGTTCGTTTTCAACCCTTCAAAAAGGACAGTTCAGCCCGGCCAGCCTGACTCAGACCCAGATGGTGATTGAGAGAAATGGTTGAAGAAAATAGTAAATTTTAGGACAGTTAATATTTGTTTGTATTGTGATATTAATAAAAAATTTCCCCAAGGTTCCAGTTTTATGCATCTGGATATTTGTGTAGATTTTGTAATTCCCTTTATTCTCATAAAATAAATATATAAATACATAACTATACTATATTTTATTATAATTATTTGTTGTTTTGTTTAATTTTTCATATGAGAACTGTGGAGGTGTGTTTAATTTTCTTGAAAACCATGTCATAATGCAAAAAAATTCTTAATGATCCTAAAATAAGCTACATTTTGCTTATGCAAAATATAATTTCAAATTTTTACTTTTGATTTGGGGGTGAAATATGAACCGGATTTGTTCTTTGGCATGTTTAGTAAGAATTCTTGTCGAATTGTAGAATTCTTGTCGAAATTTGTAGTTTGTTAATATCTCAATATATGAAATTTTAAAGTATGCGTGATGTTAAAGAGAGTAGAACAGAGAGAAAGAGAGAGTTGGTGTGAGTCTGTGCTCTGGACGGTCTGCGTTGACAGGAGTGCGGATCAGATCGATAGTTTGTCCTTGCTGTGTCTCAACGGAAAGATTTCCGCATCTCTCTCTCTCTCTCTCTCTCTCTCTCTCTCTCTCTCTCTCTCTCTCTCTCTCTCTCTCTCACTCTCTCACTCTATCCGAGCTGACTTGACTTTCCCCTCTTGACACATACCCAGCCTCTCTATTACCGCTAAAAAAGCTGTTTATAAAAATATTGCTGTACTTTAGAAGCCAATGATAGCTCCAGAAGGGAAAGCGATGTCATTTATAAATAATTCCAATTAATCCTCATCTGAATGGTTGTACTTGAAACACAAAAGGCATTATCCATCTGCAATTAAACGGGGAAAAGGGAAACTCCATTATCCCATCTCTATGATGACGTCACCGTCTGCCGAACTTTGCTCGTGTTGACCGTCTGCTTGGCATGTCTGCTGGATGAATCAGAGGAAGTGCGTAATCCACTGGCACCTGTCACAATGTTGACATATCATGTCTTAATAAGCCATAGATTAGGGATTGTGATCAGTGAAGTCGGGCAAGAGCTTATGAAACTTCCTTATCTGTGACGTACTTAAAGGTCACAAACTGCTTGTCACCTTTAAAAAAGAAAATGAATCAACAATGATGACGAGCAGCACAATTTGGGACTTTTCTACACTAATGGTTGAATTGGGTAGATGTGTAAATTTGTATACTGTTCCAAATAATGTTTTTGGAAAAACTCGACTGATATTCTGCATCCCCTTTTGTGCTTCACAGGAGGAAGAATGTCATGTGGTTCTGGAACGGCATCAGGGTGAGTAAACTATGACAGATTTCTTGGATGAACCCCTTTATGAGTTTGGAGCCCTCCAAAAGAGGAAGAAAAGAACAAAATCCTCCTCTGCACTGGCGTCTGTTTGTGTTCAGTGTAGGAAGCTTTAGAAGTCATTTACACATGCGCTTTTCATCCAGACGCAGCCTGTTTCAGGCCGTACGCTTGGCGTCATTCACACGCCCACAACACACTCATCCGCTCAACCAGAAAAAACACACACACATGCTGGGCTAATTCATAGATTCATGAGTTGAGGAGGAAATGGCACTTTAGTCATGCCATTGTGTTAATTTTGGTCCTGGCATTCATTGTTTTTGGCTTGAATAAACAGCCACCTAATGAAGAAGAGACCTGTTTTTAGATTGACCTAGAGTGGCGTCAGTCTAAAAAACATCCATCCCTCCAATTTGTTATATTGAATTCCAACTGTATGTAGTTTGACTTGAACAGTTTGAAGAGATGTTTGCAGTTTGAAGGTTGCACAAGCCTTGTAAACCATAGACAGAAAGTGCTAGGTTGACAGTGTTTGGAGAGAGATGGATAGATAGATGGATCGATGGATGGATGGATGGATGGATAGACAAGTGGATGGATCGATCGATGGATGGATGGATGGATGAATTGACGGATGGATGGAGGAATGGATGGATGGATGGAGGAATGGATGGATGGATGAATAGACGGATGAATGGATGGATGAATGGACGGGTGGATGGACGGATGGATAGATGAATAGACGGGTGGACGGACGGATGGATGGATGGATGAATGAATAGACGGGTGGACGGATGGATGGATGGATGAATAGACGGATGAATAGATGGATGGATGGATGGACAGACGAATGGATGGCTGCACTAAAATAACTTCAATTCTACAATTGACTTAATTTTTTTTTTCCGGTCAAATGCAGAGTGAAAGCTGATGATTAATGTGGAAAGTTTGGCTGAGTGTGTGTGCGTGTGTGCGTGTGTGCATGTGTGCGCGTGTGTGTGCGTGTGTGTGTGTGTGTGTGTGTGTGTGTGGCCGGTTTGGCAGACCTTCATGAAGGTATACCCTTCACAAGCACACCCCACTGTGGCCTGACTCTGTTCATCTCTCTCTCTTTCTCTCACACACACATTAGAAGATTGACAAAAAGCAGGATTGCAGACTCCAATGCAGCAAGACTAGAATGCGTATATAAATCAGTATTGTATCCAGGTAAGAGTCTTCGGTTTTAGTGCGTGACCTGCAATGACTTATCTGAACTTTTGGGACTCCCATCTCAACCAAAGTGTAACACACACACAGATACTTCCAGATACATGCATAATCTTTTGTTCAGGACTGTGGATGTGGATTCGCAGATGAAGTGTTGACTCAGGATGTGACACAGCGTTATTCAAACATGTCGACATTGACATTCTGGCCTCATGCAGCGTGTAGTGTGCTTTAGTGCAAGAGAACAAGAAATAGATTTTACATTTTAGAAAGAATATGTGAGTGGTGCATTCTAGCTCCGATGCTGGGATGTTGTGAATGGCCCAGTGCGTTGCAGTACGGTGGATAAGATGCTCTGAGTGGCTGTCAACACACTGTTATGTGTTTGCTGGATGGTTGCTTACTGCCTCAAAAGAGCCCAACATTAAATCTCAAAACGTACATCTGATCAGTTAGACATCATTCAAGTCTGTAGCACAGTTTAATACATACAGGTCTAAATCCGTAACCCTAAATCTGAGAA
This sequence comes from Gila orcuttii, assembly GCA_026230005.1. Classification (NCBI taxonomy): domain Eukaryota; kingdom Metazoa; phylum Chordata; class Actinopteri; order Cypriniformes; family Leuciscidae; genus Gila; species Gila orcuttii. The sequence continues at coordinate 20,329,341 of JAPDVR010000014.1, forward strand.
ATACTCATTTTACTTGCCCATTATTTTTCTACAGTATAGGGCTGCACGAAATCACAATATGCCACAATGTGTGTTTCAGATGGTTATGTAAATAGAGCGCTAGATGAAGATGAATGAGGAAAATAGACTTTAATACAATTAACCAGAGGAATACAGAGAAGAAACGCATCCACTTTGCATTGACGACACATGACAAAAAAACTAAGGAACACTCAGGGATTAAACAGATGAACTAATGAGATAATGAATTGAACGACAGGTGAAAGGAATAATTAATCAAAGGAACAAACTAATGAACTAATGACAGAGAACAAAGGCTGACCGAAACCAAACATACACGTTAGTACACCACTGTGTAATTATAAATTCTACACACAAGAATTGTAAATTATTATTAGTAGTAGTATATTATTTTTCTTAAAAACTATAGTTGGACCAAATTGTGCAGCCCTACAAACAAGCACAGTTTTTTTAAATCACAATTAGATTTCCCCCAGACTCATGCAGCACTAGTCTATTTATTTTTATTTTTGACTAAAACTTGTTTGTGCTCAACCATTTGAAACATCAGCATCGACACATCATTTGCAGAGCAAGCTCTGAAATAGAGGCTTTGGTAATAAAGAGGCTTATTTCTGTTTAAAACTTAAAGAGGGTTATTACAGTCATCACAGTGTTTTTACGTCAGCAGATTTTAGTCCACAAGGACGACATCATCAAACCAAGGAGCTGATCTCCTCTCTTTCGGTTCACAATAACTGTGTTTTCAATTCTCACGTCAATATTTATGAGGCATGATGGAGCTTTGCTAATATCCTTACTGAGTGTTTTGTCTTGTTTTAATGGGATGTCAGGATTTGCTGTTGACCCGTGTGAACTCAAGAGACTTCTAAAGGTCAATACTGAAATATGAGCTGTTTTGTCCATAATTTGACATCATTATTGAGTTTGTTATCATGGAGGCTGATGGATGCTCCGGTGAGCAAAGGTGTGCAGATTCAGGCAGTCTAATTGTCTGCATGTCATAGATATCTTTATTTTAGTTATACTTGTTTCTATAGAGTAATCCTTACCCTCCTGCTTTTGTAGTAAAACATTTTTTTTATTATAGTTTAGTAAAATTTAAAACCATAAAACATTAACTGAAATAAAATAATATATATATATATATAAAACAACTTTAAATTATTTAATTTCAGCTTGTTGCCAAGAAAACATTTCTCATTTTTATTTGGTTTTGTACAAAACTTGTACTAAACTAACTAAAACTAAAACTGAAATAAAAATGAATAAAAACTATATAGACATAAAGAAACTAAAAAAAAAACTAAAAAAAAATGACAACACAGCAAAATTACTAAACCTTTAACTGAAATTAAAATAAAAATAAGAATAGTATCTCAATGGTCTCAATAACACTGGTAAATGTATTTGTTTGTGGGGAACTATTTGAAAATTTGCTTGCTTTTTAAGATTTTATCGAATAACAACTTAGATTTCGATCTGTTTATGCACAAAACCTGTAGAGGAACTGTAAAGTGCTATCACTGTTATAGAGCCAGGGGAAGTGTTGGCATCACCGTGGTTACCATGCTAAACAGACTTATAATTATGGGATGTAGAGCCCCAGGGGCTGCAAAGTTAAAATAATTTATGCACCACAGATGCATTGTTCTTCTGAAAAGACAGAGGGCAAAAGAGAGAGGAAGGCAAGAGGTTTGGGGGAAATGCCTAGAGAATAAGAAAGAGACAGAGAAGAACGACTGTAACATATAAACTAGGTTTTTATATCAGATTAGAAATTTAGATTATTTTATAAAGTAAGTCATGTTTAACTATGGCATTACTATAAAGTTCCTCAGGTGTTCTGACTGGTGGTTTACATTTATATCGTGTACTGTTTTATGTGGTTTCTAGGACATTGTTAGGTGGTTGCTTATTGGCCGAAGTTAGAGCGCATTAAGGATGACATATTTAGATGTTTGTTCATTTTTCTGATTGTTCATCACAGGCGATTTGGACCTGGTTCAGTCCATGAACAGTAATTGACCCAATACTCTCACTTCTTCCACTCGGCTGAATTTGGCTGAGGTAATCGCCATGACGACCTTGAGTCGACCAATCGATTTGAACATTTAGAGGTGCCTTTCAAAAACTCCAGTGTTTGTGAGTGTGGGTTTGAGCATGCATAAATGTGTGTTGTGTTTAATTATGTGCATGTGTTTGCATTGTTTAGAGGGTCTTTGTATTTGTTTAGTTTATGTGTCTCTAGGGTTGTGTTTGTGTGTGTGTGGTGGTTTTTGCTTACTCAGAGAGATATAAATGGATCAGTGCCTGTCCTGTGTCCTCATATGATTGATCGGTTCCCTTTTCCCCAAGACCCTGACCATTTCACGCTTTCTTTAACCAAAGACCCCCAGTGCACACACAACTCCTCAGAATGATCTTTACTGCATGTTCATGATATTAACTCAATTGAAATGCAGTATACGGACACTTGTTCACTTAACACTTAATTTTTATTTATTTATTTAAATGTAATTTTCGTGACATTTTCTTTTTTATGATGAGCTCCAAATCTTTTTTATATAAATATATTTTATTTTCATTTACTTTACTTTTATTCATTTTTATTTTATTTTACACTGCTAATGAAATATGGCAGATGTCTTTTTCTTTAAATGTCTAGCGTCACTGTACATATAAATAACATTTTATGTTTTTACAATGAGCTCCAACTCATGGAAATAATTAATTTATTTCTTTTATTTCTTTTCTTTTGCTTTTTTTACATTTTTTTTATTTATTGCGCCTTTTGGCTTTATTTTGGGTTTGAATGTTACGTACGTACAAAAACAGCTAATAGGGACCTTTAGCAAGTACATATACCTATAAGAAGTATATATTAGTTGAAGTCAGTACCCTTGTGCTTTGTGCCAAAAACAATATTTAAAATAACTGAACTGTTGATGTTGATCAATTGTAAATAAAATGAAATACTGATAAAGTTTATAAGAGACTGACTGTTTGCTGTCCCACTGTTACTTCTTTTTTTTAAATGTTATTATTAAATTAGACACTGTGACATCAGCTGTGGGTGGAGCTCAAACTCATGAACCGAGGGGGGCGCCGCTCATTAGGGTCTAACTGAGATGTTACCATAGTAACCTTGTTCAAGACATCCATATTATGTAATATTATCTGTTTTATGTTTTTCGCCACCAGTGATAAGTCAAGTAATTGGTTTATCATTTCTTTCAACAAAGCAAGATGAAACCGTTTTTGCTCTGTTTCACACCACTGGCAAAAGACAGCAAACGTCTCTCTCATTAACATGACCAGCATCACTGTAAGTTTACTCTTTAGGACAGATCTTTTTCAATAATGAGCTCCCAATCTTGGAAATATTTAAAATGTTTAGTTGGATGACATTTTTTGCTTGTTTTATTCTTATTTGTTTGGCTCATTTTGCAGCTTAGACACAAAAAACTGAAGAAAAAAAACTTTGAAGCAATTTTCACTCAGAAATTACAAGTAAATTAACAAATAATTACAAAGAAATGGCAAGTAACACATGTGAAACTTTGAAGTAGAACGACTGAAATAGTATTTTCTTGTAAAATGTTCTCCAATTATCTTCTGAAAAATACAATTTTACAGTGCAGAAAAAGACACACATGATAATAAGATGCATTGTAATGTCAAAATAGACCTTGATTACATGATTCAGTGATTAAAGTGCCCCTAAAATGCTTTTTTGATATTATTTTTCATGTAGTGTATTATATAGCTGTTTGTGAATGTAAAAGGTCTCAAAGTTTCAAAGATCAAAGTGCAGATAAATGGTGTTATTGTCTCCGAAAAGAAAGAACCGATTCTGAAGTGCCTGAAACGAGTCATCAGTAATTCCAGTCTCACTTCTTGCTGAACCTACATAGGTTTGTAACAAATTTGCATAATGCCATTGCCAGCCAAATGGTCTCTGTTGGCTGCTTGTGAATAATGTCTATTTCGCCCCTCAAACACTGTAGTTGTAGCTGAGACCGGAAGAGTTTTGTTTGTGTTGTCGACATGTCGTGAAGATGCTGTTTTCAGTGCTGAGAAACCACTTTGATGCACTTTAAAACAATGAGAGTGATACGGAAAAAAACAATGTTCCCGTTCCTGTTCATATCACTGTGTTTATAAGTGCTGAGGAAGCATGACAGGGCCTTCTGACCAATCAGAGCGGAGTAGACCAATCACAACAGACTCGGCCGTCTGACCAATCAGAGCAGAGTAGACCAATCACAACAGATTGGGTCATCTGACCAATCAGAGCAGAGTAGACCAATCACAACAGACTGGGTCATCTGACCAATCAGAGCAGAGTAGACCAATCACAACAGACTGAGCCATCTGACCAATCAGAGCAGAGTAGACCAATCACAACAGACTGAGCCATCTGACCAATCAGAGCAGAGTAGGCCAATCACAACAGACTGGGCCATCTGACCAATCAGAGCAGAGTGGACCAATCACAAAAGACTGAGCCATCTGACCAATCAGAGCAGAGTAGACCAATCACAACAGACTGGGCCGTCTGTCCAATCAGAGCAGAGTAGACCAATCACAACAGACTGGGCCGTCTGTCCAATCAGAGCAGAGTAGACTTTCAGAACGGTGTGGTTTAGAGAGACTAAATCTTTAATTGAACCGTTCAGACACTGTAAGAAAAGAGGGGATGCTGTAATTTATATTATGAGAAATTAAAGTGTTTTTTGAACTTGGATGCATGTAAACCTGTTGTAGGAGACCTGCAAAACAAAATGATCAATCTTTAAAATGGCATAACAGCTCTGTTCAGTTTGGGATGATTTTGTGCCGATGCTCCATTGGGTCACTGGTCACGTAAGTGGAGGCTGGAGGTGAGAGGCGCAGTTTTCCTGGCAGGATCTGATCCGTGTGCAGGGAACATCACAGCAGCTGCTGCAGAGAGAGGGAGTCGGAGCCAAGTGACACTTTCTCTCTGGAACAGTTGTTCTTTTTATCCTTCCTTATGTGACAGATGAGCAGAATCGTCCCTGAAGGCCTCCATCAGTATACAGCTTATCCATTCATCTTTCTATCTCACTCTCTTTTTCTGTCTCACTATCTGTCACGATCATCTTGTACTTCTGTTTGGTGTCATTTTCAGCATTACTAGTAACACACACATAAGCTTCTGCCCTTGCTGGAAGGGTCTTGTGTAAAGCTGTCTGATTATTACGCTGTGTGACAGGACACTTTCTCTCTCTCTCTCTCTCTCTCTCTCTCTGCGTATCTGTTCCAGACCTGTGAGCTGCCTACATAGTCAACATTTTAAGGCATCATAAGCTTTAAGATAGGAAAACTTTTCTAAATAACATTGGAGTTACAAACACCGGACATCTTTTATTGTGGATATATTAAAAACCTGTGTTTGACAACCTAAACGGAAGATGATTTTTCAGCATTATTTAACAAACTTTCAACTTTAACATTCCACTTTTAGTTTTTTTTTTAATTTACAGCGTATTTTGTTAATCTTCTCTATTATTACTCATATTTCTTATTACTGTATGCGATTATTTCATTTTATCTAGTGAAACTCATGACGCTGCACTACAATTTTGAGCAGTTTGCGATCAAACCATACTAGTCAATGTAATTTTCTTGTTATATGTGTTAAGATGTAGATAGATAGATAGATAGATAGATAGATAGATAGATAGATAGATAGACAGACAGATGGATAGAGAGATACAATCAAACCAAAAATTATTCAGACACCAGATATAATTTTTGATATTTTTTTACTAGTGGGTGCAGGACACTATAGTTCATTTATGTAAGTGACGATAGCAAAATAAAGTAAACTGTGACACATTATACCCAAAATAGTTCATACAGTGGACTACCAGTAAAATGTATAAAAATTTGGGACCAAATATTATTCAGACACTTTGACCTGACCGTGTTTTGCTTAAGTATTTTTCTTTAATTGCTAATGCTACCTTTTTACACCACAGACTGAACAAAATGATGTATTGCTTGGTAATTGTTTGACCTAAATTGGTATTATCTAATTGTGTGTCTAAACTATAGCGAATAAACTGTGATAATGTGAGAAATGTGACTGAATAAATTTTGGTTTGACTGTAGATGGACGAACAGAGATAGATAGATACTGTAGATAGATAGATAGTGTAGATAGATAGTATAGATAGATAGATTTTTTTTGTTTTTTTGCTTATTTGAGAGTAGTTTAAATAAATTAGTCACCATTTCAGGATGCTGCCTATGTAGGGAACAAACATCAAGGCAGCTCAGCAGATCTGCTCTGTGTGTGTGTGTGTGACCCCTGTTGAGTCATCTGCATTGCTCAAGTCTTTTATCAATGATATTCCCTGCTGTTCAGACACAACACACACTCCATCACTGTCACTTACTGTGAGTTGTGTGTATGCATGACATCATATACCATACTACCAGGGTTCAGTTTATTGTAATTAACAATCAGGCTTTATGGTGTGTGTGATTGCTCCTGCTAACTGCCCAGGGTTTACCGCTGTCGTTTGGGGAGTGTTAAGGATGTTAAAGTACCTGTTTAACCAGAGCGTGTGTGTGTGTGTGTGTGTGTGTGTGTGATCGCTGTATCAAGACATCACGCTCAGCCCTCCGGCTGTTCCTGTAGACACAGGAGATCCCAGCGCACCTGCTCTAGTGCCAAAACACATGCATGCATGCACTCTTTCTCTCTCTCTCTCTCTCTCACACACACACGCACACACACACACACCTTTCTCTGTGTCTCTAGTCTCCTTTTATAATGTCCATAATGCCAATGATTTCTAAAAGTTGCTGTCTACAGAATTTGCGACATGCTATTGTTTACAAAAGACAATCATTTCAACCGTAGTTTGTAAAATCTAAATTTGCATTGTGATGCACTTACAATGCATCACAACAATTTTTGCATAAACATACCAGAAAGAGAATGCAAATATATAAAAAATCTGCAAAATTTCTGTTTATTGTCTCATTTTATAGAGACTGTCTCAGTTTATTTGATCCAGACTGTCATTACGTGCATTACTGTGAATGTGATTTTCTTTTGTGATCAACAGCAGTTTAATTGAAATGAAATATTCCTTTAAAGAAGAACAAGAGCAAGACAAATTCTGATGTGTGATGGGCTAAATCTGTTAAACATTTGTTTAAGGGTGGATATTCTGTGATTTTTCTGTTTCACAAAATATGCTTGAATATTATTCATACTTCTGTTCAGTCTAACATTGCTCAAAGGAGACGTTTGATCTTTCATTGAATTCTGAGGGGAATTTACTGTGGGGTTTTTTGTAATTATACTCACCATATTTGTTCTTTTCTCTGGCTTTAAAACTCTCCAATACATTCCTCCACACTCACATTGAAATCAAAAAAGACTTTGAGTGATTTTTGGCTTCTGGAAGGTGTTGATAAGTGTCATTGTGTCACCGCTTCAAAAATGACTTTTTCTTTTGCTATTTTTCTTTAACGCGTTCCTTTATTTGTAACAGATCACCAAACTACTGTGAGAAGTTCATCAGTTAAAAGTTCGTCATGTGCATATTCTGTTTCCTGTGGGTGTGAAGAAACCCTGTTGATGTGTGAGTGTGATTGACTTTGACTTTGATACAGTAAGACAGCAGCAGCAATCTGAAAACCAGCAGCAATTAGGCCTCTGAGATATATCTATTATATATAGACAGACAGATAGATATGGATGGATAGATAGATAGATGGATGGATGGACAGTCAGATAGATAGATAGATAGATAGACAGATAGATACCTAGATGGATGGATGGAGGGACAGTCAGATAGATGGATAGATAGATGGTGGATGGATGGATAGATAGATAGATAGATAGATAGATAGATAGATAGATAGATAGATAGATAGATAGATGGATAGATGGATAGATAGATGAAGTTATATGAGATTCAACTAAATGTGTTTAATATAATTTAAGTTGAAATGACTAAGTTGATTAAACATAATTGAAAGCAGCTACTGAACTTATATTTTTAAGTTGAAATAGGTGGACATTTTTTACATTAAGTGTTTCCTTTAGTAAAAAACACTTTGATTATGGTTAAAGTTTTTTTGTGGAATCTACTATGAATCTTAAAAAAAAACAAACATTTTGAAGCCATTTCAGAGTAAATACAGTAAATATCAAGTTATAATATCTTGATGTAAAATATCTCATAACATTACATATAATATCTAAATGACTTGAAAAATATTGATATATATATATAATTATTTAAGCTATTCCCCAGCCCTACTAGCTATATTTTTATATTGTATGTGAATTTTCCGCAGTAACACACCTTCGATGGTAAACTCGAACTTGCAACTACATGTCAACTAGCAGTCATTAGAGCATTAGTAGACTTTCTGCTTAATATCTGCTAATACTTTATTTTGATGCTCCCTTACAGACATTCTACTGACTATAGAAAGTAAAAAGTAGTAAAAACATTCTAGTTGCAAAGTCACTTCTAGTTAGTAGAATGTCTAAAGTGGACCATGGAAATAAAGTAACCTTTTTCCTTTTGTGTGTGTGTGTGTGTGTGTGTGTGTGTGTGTGTGTGTGTGTGTGTGTATGTGTGGTGTATCTGGGTTTGTTTTCCAGGCAGTAAATGCTCATTAGTGGTGAAAGCGGTCCACAGGGCTCTTTCAATCAGTCGGACAGATGTTTGCTGCTCTCTTTTACAGCGAGAAACCCCACCCACACAACATGCTCGCAGGTACAAACACACAGATTGATTTCCAGCTCAAATACATTTTCAAAAGACGTCAAAGTCAGGACACCAAGGAGAATTCTGAAGCGAAGTCATTCTAAAGATTCTAAAAATGAAGGTTCCAATTAAAACACGAAAGAGCTTTACAGTTTGAGAATAATGTTTTAAGCGCCACAAAGAACTTTTTGTTAGCAAATTTTCCGTAGTGGTGCTCCGAAAGCAGCATTAGGAAGTCTGGATGTATATTAGTCACTCAGATCCGTGGGGATGATAGAAATCTGATCTAAGATTGGCATAGAGAGGTTCTCTGTGGTTTGGAGCTGCTCTCGTTGTGGAACCGTCACAGATCAGTTGAGTTAAATGTGTTGTGAAGCTGTCTCTCTAATGGCTGATGGATTTGCTTTGATTGAGCAGTTCTGGATCAGTTTTGTTTCGCTTTATGAGAACACATTAGCTAGATGTGATTAGATCACCCGGAGGAAAATGTTATTGCTCAGAGGTTTCTCTTTAAAGCTCAAGAGACACAGGTGTGCTACATTTAGATATCAGCTGTGTTTTAAAGTTGCTTTGGATGGATAGAGTATAGAAATAAATGAGAGAAAGAACACCTCTTTTAAGACCATCAAGATTTTTGACATGTCACATTATTTCCAAGACAATTAAGGGTAACACTTTATTTTAAAGTTTCCTTATTACACGTTACGTGCAGTTGCTGTAGCAATAACTATAAATTATGCATAATTACATGCAACTAACCCTAAACGAAACCCTTATCCTAACCCTAACTTCATAGTAATTACATAGTTAATTATTATTACTCAGTACTTAAAAGTATAATTGCACCATGGATACCATAAAAAAGTGTAACCCAATTAAGCACTAATTAAACAATTTTAGTATTAACTTTATTGTAAAGTATAATGGTAATGAGGTAATGAACAAAAGTAGCAAAAAAATAATCAAAAATTACAGTATATATGAAGTAATTATACCACACACACACACACACACACACACACACACACACACACACACACACACACACACATATATATACAGGTCCTTCTCAAAAAATTAGCATATTGTGATAAAGTTCATTATTTTCCATAATGTAATGATAAAAATTAAACTTTCATATATTTTAGATTCATTGCACATCAACTGAAATATTTCAGGTCTTTTATTGTTTTAATACTGATGATTTTGGCATACAGCTCATGAAAACCCAAAATTCTCAAAAAATTAGCATATTTCACCCGACCAATAAAAGAAGTGTTTTTAATACAAAAAAGTCAACCTTCATATAATTATGTTCAGTTATGCACTCAATACTTGGTCGGGAATCCTTTTGCAGAAATGACTGCTTCAATGCGGCGTGGCATGGAGGCAATCAGCCTGTGGCACTGCTGAGGTGTTATGGAGGCCCAGGATGCTTCGATAGCGGCCTTAAGCTCATCCAGAGTGTTGGGTCTTGCGTCTCTCAACTTTCTCTTCACAATATCCCACAGATTCTCTATGGGGTTCAGGTCAGGAGAGTTGGCAGGCCAATTGAGCACAGTAATACCATGGTCAGTAAACCATTTACCAGTGGTTTTGGCACTGTGAGCAGGTGCCAGGTCGTGCTGAAAAATGAAATCTTCATCTCCATGAAGCTTTTCAGCAGATGGAAGCATGAAGTGCTCCAAAATCTCCTGATAGCTAGCTGCATTGACCCTGCCCTTGATAAAACACAGTGGACCAACACCAGCAGCTGACATGGCACCCCAGACCATCACTGACTGTGGGTACTTGACACTGGACTTCAGGCATTTTGGCATTTCCTTCTCCCCAGTCTTCCTCCAGACTCTGGCACCTTGATTTCCGAATGACATGCAAAATTTGCTTTCATCCAAAAAAAGTACTTTGGACCACTGAGCAACAGTCCAGTGCTGCTTCTCTGTAGCCCAGGTCAGGCGCTTCTGCCGCTGTTTCTGGTTCAAAAGTGTCTTGACCTGGGGAATGCGGCACCTGTAGCCCATTTCCTGCACACGCCTGTGCACGGTGGCTCTGGATGTTTCTACTCCAGACTCAGTCCACTGCTTCCGCAGGTCCCCCAAGGTCTGGAATCGGTCCTTCTCCACAATCTTCCTCAGGGTCCGGTCACCTCTTCTCGTTGTGCAGCGTTTTTTGCCACACTTTTTCCTTCCCACAGACTTCCCACTGAGGTGCCTTGATACAGCACTCTGGGAACAGCCTATTTGTTCAGAAATTTCTTTCTGTCTTACCCTCTTGCTTGAGGGTGTCAATGATGGCCTTCTGGACAGCAGTCAGATCGGCAGTCTTACCCATGATTGCGGTTTTGAGTAATGAAACAGGCTGGGAGTTTTTAAAAGCCTCAGGAATCTTTTGCAGGTGTTTAGAGTTAATTATTTGATTCAGATGATTAGGTTAATAGCTCGTTTAGAGAACCTTTTCATGACATGATAATTTTTTTAGATAGGAATTTTGGGTTTTCATGAGCTGTATGCCAAAATCATCAGTATTAAAACAATAAAAGACCTGAAATATTTCAGTTGATGTGCAATGAATCTAAAATATATGAAAGTTTAATTTTTATCATTACATTGTGGAAAATAATTAACTTTATCACAATATGCTAATTTTTTGAGAAGGACCTGTATATATATATATATATATATATATCATCAATGACAGTTTTTAAAAAGCTTCATTTGGGTTCTTGACTCAATTTTAAAGAACACTTTATGCCAAAAAGTTTCATATAAGGAGAAATGTCTGAAATAACTGCATAATATTTACATTTTTAACACATTATTTCATTTTTTTCTAATGATAAAATATATTTATGAGCTGTTTAATTTATTACAATTTAATTATAAAATTTAAAATAAACCTATAAAATGATCCCATGATGGGAACCCCGAAAAGCTTCTATAAAGGAAGCACCTGAAAGAACCCTTTCAGGTTCTATAAGGTTATTTTAAGGTTCTATCTAGAGTGTAGCAGACAGAATTTAGATAAAGATCTAATTTGTGATTTTTCTTTTTTAGACAGGAGGATTCAGTCTGATCTGCTAATGCAGTCCAGGAGCTTGTATGAATAAAGTATGTAAGAGAAAGAGTGCTGAACCTGCGCTCACCTGAGAATGATGGATTATTCCAGCAGTACATAGCCCTCGGTGTGTGTGTGTGTGTGTGTGTGTGTGTGTGTGTTTGTTTTAGTCTGTTGGGAGCAGAAAGAACTGATGTGACATGAACCAGAACAAACAAGAGTGTTATGCACTCAACGGCCCAGTTCTGTGTGTGTGTGTGTGTGTGTGTGTGTGTGAGACAGAGAGAGAGATTTATTTAGATGGTGATTATGTTGTCAGTGTCATTGTGATGCACTGTACATGCTCAGCATTTTACATGTGTACACCTACATACTAAATCATGCACACAAAACCCCATTTTTGTCTTCTGTTTATCAATTAATGCAAGTGGTGTGTTCTTTTAGGTCTTTAGTGTGTGTGCACATGCAAATATGTGAAAACAAAAGATGCTTTCTACACAAGTGGAGCATTTGATTGATAGCAATGCAGGAGAAAGATCGATTTTGAGGGAGAAGGGTCAGTTTAAAACCAAGCAAAAATACTATGAATCAAATGCAATTAATTATGCAATATGCTTATGCTTTCCTCTATTTCCTTTTTTTTTTTTTTTTTTTTTTTATTGTTGTTTTTAAAGCAGTTAATACTTTTATGCATTAAATTGATCAAAAGTGACAGTATACATTTATAATGTTACAAAAGATTTCTATTTCAAATATATGCTGTTCTTTTGAACTTTCTATTCATCAAAGAATCCTGAAATAAAAATGTATTACATCACGGTTTCCACAAAAATATTAAGCTGTTTTCAACATTGATAATAATCAGAAATGTTTCTTGAGCAGCAAATCAACATATTAAAATGATGTCTGAAGGATCATGTGAATAAATCACAGGAATATATGACATTTTAATAAATATTAAGAAAACAGTTATAATAATGTTTCACAATATTACCGTTTTTACTGTATCTTTGATCAAATAAATGCAGCGGTGGTAAGCAAAAGAGTAATCTTCCCATCTTAACTTGATCAGCGGGATTCATTTAAAACAGTTGTTAACATGCCAATGCTAATGTCCACACTGAGAACGCAACACGTTCTTGCAATGTGTTATGAACTTCAAATACAACGAGACATAAAAATGAACTAGCGTGACTCGAAACACTTGCGTTCACATGCTCACATGTGTATATTTTTGCATTATGCTTCACGTCTGTCTGCTTTAGTAGCCTATGTTTTTGTCTTTCGAAATCATATCACTAACCATCGCTGCCTCTTGCTCATTTAAAATGGGAGCAGTTTCAAATAGTTGCCTCATCCCTGAATGACTGCACCAGAGAACCTGTCCTTAAATAATCTCTCTTTCTCCCGCAAACACTCTCACACACGCTGCCTTTTCTTTTTATCTTTCCCCACCATCCTCTTTATCATTTCATCTTTTTCTTCCGTCACTGTTTCTGGAGTTTAATGATTCACTCACCGTAGCGTTTCAGAGCGTGAGTTTCCTCTGGTAGTTTCCTTCACTTCGACACACACACACACACACACACACACACACACAGAGAGAGAGAGAGAGAGAGAGAGAGAGAGAGCTCATTAGTTTTGG